>WFIU01000012.1:344674-461499 GCA_009756545.1 Metschnikowia dekortorum | reverse complement strand
GGGGGGTTTGGATTATCCTCTCGCGATCATATATGCCAGTTCAGGAGGAGTGTATCTCGATAATGTGGATGTACCGATCTTTCAGGAGAAAGGTATCGAGAGTAGACCAAAAGAACTGGTGAGGTACAAGCACAACCTGTGGAAGAGAGGGTGCCAAAGACTTATAAGAAAGCTATGCGTCTGAAGAGCAGGATACTCTGGCAAGAGGCTTGTGACAAGATGGGGTTTGCACTAAAGGACAGTGGCTTACACAAGGCACGACTTGGTCTTGGGAACTTCCCCAAGGAACGTATTGACCATCATGAACATTCTCACCTGTGATCAGATACGAGAGTTTAAGAATGGCATTGGCTATTGCAGTAATTCTTGGCTGTGAGCAATAGATGCGACAACTGCGTTCTTGAATGGGGTACTTGATGAAGAGATCTACATCACACAACCGGAGGGATGTTGAGAAAGGAAAAGAAAAGTTGGTTCTTGGACTAAGAAAGCCACTATATGGATTGAAGCAAGCTCCGTGGCATAAAGCGATTCACAAAGTCATCATGAACTGTAAGTCTGAACAATGTGTTGCTGAACAATGTGCTTATTGCAAGAGGGTTGAAGAGAAGCTCATGGTCGTCTTATACGGATGATATATTGATACTTGGTCCTGATCAATCAAGTGTGAAGGCGGTACTGGAAAACCTCTCGAAAAACTTGGATATAAAAGACGAAGAAGTTTTGGGAATGAATTTAGACATATCCGACAGATCGATTGGGTGAATTTAGAAATATCCGACAGATCGATTGGGTGAATTTAAAAATATCCGACAGATCGATTGGGTTGAATCTTGAAGATTACATTTACAAGTTAAAGGAGCATGCCGGCAAATACGGGCTTCGCCGAACACACACCAGGAAAACGAGCGACTCCATGAGCTCTCTGAAGAAGAAGTGCAGGAACCATGTGATGAGTCAGGATACAGGCCGATAGTGGGAAAACTCATGTTTGCGGCAAACACGGCGAGACCAGACATTGCCTTCCTGGCACTGAAGTTGGCAAGATATTTGAAGGAACCTAAGACCAAACATCTGAAGGCATCGGAAATTAGACGAGAAGTGGTCAGATTCTGAATACTTAAGGAGAGGGCTCCGCCTCAGTTAAGAGGAGGAGCGAACAACAGTCATCATTCAGGTTGAAGATAGGATAGATACTACAAGATCAAATATAAAGATGACTGGGGTAACAACTGAAGGTATCTAAAGGAACTATTAGAGCATCGCGTCACGTGCATGCCGACCTTCCTATGAGCGAGTGGCATGACAATTCACCAAATGGATGCTAAAACGCTTTTTTAATTGGGAACCCCAAGAAGAAACTTATATGAAACAATCTCCTGGATATGATGGCTCTACAAAATTCAAAAAGGAAGAAAATCAGACTTTGTTCAAAACCAACAAATCTCTTTGGTATACAACAAGAGCCACTTATTTGGCACCAGACCATTAAAGAAACACTTATGAATCTCAGAAACTGTCTGAACGAACCTTGTCTCTTCAAGAATGCCCCAAAGAAGCTATTAATAGCTCTTTATGTTGATTACCTACTTATCTTTGGTAGGATATCAGTGAAATTACTGACATCAAGAAATGTTTGGGTAACACCTACAAGAGGATAGATCTTGGGCTTGCCCGAAAATTCAGTGGAATTAAGCTTCTCATAAAAGAGGGTATATTAAAATCCATATGGCTGACTATGTTGCTTCTCCTAGAGAGCCATGATATGCAAAAATGCAATCCAGTGATGGTTCCTGCTAATAACGAAAGATTTGACAAACACTTGAAGAGGATGTTGAACTCTGCGACGAACCTGAGTATCGATCATTAGTAGCAAGCTACTTTATGCTGCTAAAGCTCTTCGACTTGATGTTAAGTTTGTTGTCCTGAGACTCCAGATCAAGGCCCAATATTGAATACTTGGATCACGCAAGGGTGTACTAAGGTACTTAAGGGGAACCGCCAAAGTGCTCTCGAATGCTCTCAAAGGGGCCACTTGAAGGCTATCGGATGCATCCCAGAGGCCGTTTCAGGCCCCACAGCAAGCTCAACCGAGCTTTACTTCGGGATAAGTTTCCCTCAGCGCAATCTTTGCCAATTGTTTGGGCCAAAATCTCCTGTGTTGAGAAATCTAGAGAATTCTCGGAAGTCTTGGGCAGATTTAAGGCCTCGGAAGTTTGGACAGATTTAAAGAATCCTCAGAAGGCTTGGAGAAATAAGAAACCTCAGGAAACCCCGAGAATTTGAAAAGGCTAGTGTTGACTGACCTTTCTTCATGATACAATGTCTAGCTGGCAAGTGTTCTTCCAGAAGAGAATGACTCGTCCACGGACCTCAAGCACGCTGCTGCCCCAGCCCTCTTCTGGCCATCCTTCAGCAAAGCAATTTCGAGACCGTTCCAGAAGGCAGTTTGCAAATTATAGCCGCAAATGTTGACGCGTGATGGTTCGTGGACATACAGACGCAACCAAATACGAAATTTATGAAAATGAAGAAATAGCGTTGGGCAATCTTGAATAAAAAGTGAATAGCCGAATTCCCGAAATCTTGATCATTTTATTGTGAAATTCAAAAATCGTCTTTTCGGCTGTTCCCTTTCAGAATAACGCGTGCCCGCTTCCAACACTCCGATGCACCCAACGTGACCCCAGGAAAAAGCAAACGAAATCAACAGTAACAAACTTCAACCACCCGATTTTCCTCCGCCTCCGTTAAGAGACGCTCTTGGTGGTGCGGTTCTGTCATTGGGGAAAAGCTCTTCGCTGCAAATGCTGTCCGCTTTGATACAAGTCAATTGTCCTCAGTCTATCAAGACATGTCAATGACTCAAGGATCAAACATTTAGCAGCCAAGAAGGTCCTTCGCTATCCAAACCAGGTTGGAGTGTCATCAAGATGCCTCCTAGAACCAGACCTGCTAATACCAATGTATGTGTTAAGGATAAAGAATCCACAAATTTCTTCATGATACAATGTCTGTGCTATCAAGACGTGGATCGCCACAGAACATTAGTCCGTGGCTACTCAACGGTCCTCCTAGCACACCCTGTGTGACGCAGACCGGGAAGTACCTGTACGGGTTATGAGCCCTGTTTGCTTCCACTGCGCTACCTCTACGCTGGCACCAGATATGCCCTGCAATATTTGTCGTATTAAAAAGGTACAAGACAAAGGCCCTGCATTGTTGTTTATTGGCATCCCCGTCTTGGGATTGGGTCTTGCGCCCGCTGCCTTCTTTGGGCGTGGGGGCCGTTTCCAGGCCTCTCACACCTTATCCCCGTTCCTTCCCCGTCCCCATTCCCTCCCCGTTCAACCCATGGTGGGCTCTATCGTGCCATCGAGAAATGCGATATGATCCTATCCAATCGCTGAGTTTGAAATATAGGCTGAAAGTCATGCTGGACTATTAGACTATTTGGACAGCTAATTGGATTTCTGGGCACTTTCACATATTTAAATTCGGTTTTATACTACTTATAGCTAAACAACTATGAAACTGTAATCACTAATTCAAAAGGCCTTCCCCAGTGTAGCATTGAAAAGATCGGCGGACTGGTGGTCGCCGGACTGCATACAGTGCGAAATGCGCGGACTGATAGTTTTCAGACTTGAATTTATTGACCATGGTCTGGATCTGATTTATCTATCCACACCTGTGCTGTGAAGACTCCCATCGGTTGGACTGGGGCAGGGGCCTCCTGTTATATAGTTCCCTATACGAGCTTTTCGTATAGGAATCACGTGGTGTGACCCCAGACCTTCCCGATCTAGTTATGTCTCTTCTCTCGTATCAGAGACTCCCGATCTAGTTATCGCGCACCGGCCTCTATCCGTATGCGGTATGGGGATCCACCATCACGTGCATGCCGGGGAACCCTTACGCGTCAACAGCCAATGCGCCGACACCTTCGACATCACACCGCATCGCACGAGACCAATATATAGCTGCGGCATCTCGTCGATACCCTTCATATCAGAGACCCCGGGCCGCCTTGGCAGAATTACCACATATCATGCAGGGAGAAAAAGAAGGAGCAGGAGACACGCTTCATCGGGCTGGAACTCGGGCATTGATGATTGAAGCCCTCGTTCGTGCCTGGAAGGGAACAAACAAGAATGGAGTGGAGGTCATCGAAAGAGAGCTAAAACGCTACTATTCCGACTTCCCCACCATGAAGAGTTTCGTCCGTCCAACGCCCTGCTACAACCGGCTTCTCACGTCTTATGAACCAAACGCAGCACAAGTTGTCAAGTACTGGGGAAATGAGTGCCTCACCGAGACGACGTCAGACGCCGAGCTCCTCACCCTCATCAAAAACGACCTTGTGCCGAAACTCGTCCGGTGGAACGGGGCGCGGCTAGACTTGGCCCAGGCGTTGGTTCCAGCGGTCCATGCTGAATACTTGGGGGTCATGAAGACGTATCACTGCCATGACGACTTCTACGCGGTATCAAAACTCCTGACCACCAAGTCCAAGCGTGGTAACAAGGCTGGCAGGAACGGCCCCCCTACTTCCAGCGCGTCATTTCTCGCGGAGCGGAACGCCGTCGACAGGGCCTTGCAGATGGTCACTCAGAACCTCAAGGAAGCCGGGCTTTGCTGGAATTGTTTCCTGGAGGAGCACGCCACCAGGGACTGTCCCAAGCTATCGGACGCAGAGACGAACCTTGCATACTATATCATGCCGGACTACAAGGAGACCACTAAGCGTGGCCGAAGCGCACATCAATACAGATTGGCGAAGCTTTGGAACAAGCCACCGAGCGCCTCCACTATAAATCTTACATGTGAGACAGATTGAATCCACTTGATGTCAGAACCCCTAAGATAAATCCACAGTGGCGGAGAGCCATCGTTCACCATCAACGAGACCCGCTACAAGGACGACCTTGCCAACAACGCACACGTGGCATTTGTCATGGACAGTGGTGAAATTCCGTGGGATCTCGTGGATCTCGTTGACGGACGTCGGGCACCAAACACGCGGACAGACTCAGTCGACCGTGGCGGCAGTCATCATCCTGCTGCGGTGGGGCATCATCATCACACTCCAGTCTGCATCACACTCCAGACTCCAGTCAGCGTCATTAGCACGAAAGAATCAACGCTCAGCGTGATCTGTACGGTTCATTAAAGAAGCGTATACACAACGAACAAAGGCGGACTGTCAATTTGGTTCACATAGCACCCACGACGAGGACGCCTATAAAGCGCCACACGGGAATCGGGACAGCCGCAGCACACACAGGAGGTCGGCCGGCCATGGATCAACGGCCATAGAATCACGTTGTGTTATGGGTTGGTTCGGGATCCGGAACACAACTCCAGACTCGCGGACCGCCACACGATCACACGGGCATCGACACGAGGAGACGTTTTGACTCAACACCGGTGAAGTTTTTTATTAACCGAGATGGCAGGGGCTAATAAGACTGAATCTACAGTTGAAGGACGGAGCTTAACACTTCTTATCTTGGCAGGATGTAATGCTAGTTTAATTTGCAAGCAGGACAACCAGTTTGACGTGGTATTTGAGTCTTCCTAGTGTCTTCCAGTGATGATAATGTCAAGTATAGAGGAGTGGTATAAAGGAGATTTCTTCTAAACTTGCCCATCAAGTTTGCAGAAATATGGGGAAAGATGTATCTCGTTTGTGGGTTATCTATTCAAGTGGTGCCATTCATTTGTGACAAAGTAAGAAGTATCATTTATGGATAGATTAATGCTGGCCCAAGTTGATCCAACAAGGGCAAGTTGGATGTGCTATTGATAACTGGAGCCGTGTGCAGGCACCCTACAACCGCTGCCTTTACGGCACTTTGGCAGAACATTCCCATGGGCTGCACAAGTTTCCCCTGCAAAAATATCTCCCAGGGACGACTCGAACGTCCGGTCTCAAGATTCCAGTACTCTGTTACAGTCTTGTGCCTTACCTGCTTGGCCACCGGGAGATTAGTGGAATGCACCAAATCATTCCGGCACTCCTCTATGAGCCCAATCTTGGGTTATCCAGGATTATTAAAGTGTGGGATTTGGGCACATAAAGTTGGACTTGGTTTTCTGCATCTATCTCCACCAGAATTTCACTCTGTTGCATCTAATTATTCATTGCTATCAGCAGGGCGGGATTTTCGTTCCAGAGCCCCTCTCGTGGCCGGCGATGGGAGCTTCCGAATGAGCAGCACCACACGTACATGCTTTTACCAAGCACACGCCTCAGCTAAATCACGATTCCTGGAATGAATGACGTGGCTTTTCGTTTGCAAGACTCGATCTGCGCCAAGCTAATGTGCATGGCAAAACCTTGTTGCCACCGGTATGAACATGAACGGTGCACGTGAAGTAAAAGGCTTTGGTAGTGAAGTGTCCCGGAAAAACGATTTGGATTAGACAGGTTGATTCAAGGGTGAATGACTCAGATCAGAATTAGTCGACGAATCCAACCGGAAAAGATACTGTTTCGAGGATGCCTGAAACCTGTAGAAGGATAAATAGATGACTCCTGCAGGTTTCGGAGTTTGAGCACATTCTTTTTAAAGTCAGTTAAGCTATTTTGCCGACTCAATTGGTCTGAATTGGTCATACCACAGTGGCCGGTATCCCCTTGCTCCTCCCTCCCTTCTTGGCAGAGACCGATGGAATGAGTCTATTGATACGAGTTTTATTGTAATGAAGGAAATGGAATGGACAGACGGTCAAGATTGATAAAGCGAATATTATAGGGAAATTGAAAGAGTGATGCTACTACTTCACCATAGTAACATAAGATAAACCACTAATCGATGCAACGGGACACCACTAAAGAGGGCTACAACCAGTCCCACTACAAACTATACGAGCAGCTGGCCTGATAAGACCTCTTGTTTGCATAAATCCCATTGCAGTTCATTGGTCACGTGGGTCTATGGCGCAGTGCTCCTAGTGTGAATGCGGAAAAGGAAGTCAGCTCTTCGGTTATGAGCCCGGCGGCCTGGTCGGCAGTTCCATGAAGTTGTCCATTGCCAAAAGGGCTCGCCGAGCTTGACTAATTAATTCTCAGATTTGCGTCTCAGAATGCAGTGTCATGTCATCCTGCCGCACTCTGTGTAGGCACTGTTGATGGGTTGAATGTCTCGTGACCCAAGGCTCCAGTTTTGCTGGTCACCAAGACCCTCTTTGCCGCCTTTAAGTGCATCTTGGGTTCGGCCAGGTATTGCTGGAGTAAATGTGGAGTATTTCCAAATATCTAATCGTATTTATTAACTACCTGAAGATATCCTACTTACACCGAAAGTTTTACCAAACAAATTACTCAACTTCACTACTTTTTGATTTGCCATCTCATTACCAGTGTCAGGTTCGCTAAGGCGTAAGGACTAGGACTAAATCCTGTATTCTTGATGATCCGTAAAACAAGGGGAATCACCCGATTATATAGCAATGTCGGCCACGACTGCGCCGCGTATCGCCGGTATCGGGCGAAAAGAGCTTGATCGGGCTAGCCGTGCCGAGCGGTCGACCGCATAAGCCTCATTGATAAGGGCTTATCGGTCTAGAACGAGGAAGGGAAACAGGCGTTTCGGACCGAGCCTAGAGGCAAGGTCATACCGCGTCCAACCGCGCACTTATGGGTAGCGCACTACCTTGGGAGTCTAACGGAAACCCAGTGATAATAAGGAGTATGAAGATAAAGTTGATAGAGGTGATCCTGCGGATTACATCTTTATTACCCACCAAGTATAGAAAAGTATAATTATTTATGGACGGAAAGAATGTAGGAACCTGTATGGATTATCTACTTTTTTGTGAAATCACTCAATCGTGACAATTCAAGAAGTATGATAAGGCTATAGTAAAGTCAAATCTAAAAGAACACAGCTATAAAACTATTGGTTTTATAAATCAGTCACGTCTATGATTCACCAGTATTTTCTCTACTGAAATAGGTGTATGGGTAAAAAATGATTAATGCAGCTAATATTGAAGACATTGAAAGTGGTATACCTGATTCGTCATTGTTATATCCTTTGCAGTTGTTTAAACATCAAGTACTCAAGAGAAGATGTATTTGTTGATGATCCCTAAAACAAGGGGGATCACCACGACTTGTATAGAAAACTGTCCAGCCCGGTCGCGCTGGCTTCGGGCTGTTTTAAGGAACATGCCAGTCACCTTTAGCTGGCTGGCAAACGGTATACGGGAGAGTGACCAGCCACCTGAGGCTGGTTCCGTTGAGAGATCCAAAGGGGTTGGTATGTCCCGGAAAGGGTATCTGCGGCGAGACTGCGTCGAGGAAAGCGCAACGTTCTAAAGAAGGTGGGCGGTCGGAGTTGGCACTCCTCTCTCAACCTGAATTATTAATGGGTTCCCTTGCAACCACACGTCGCAGGTCAATGATCCATGGGTAGTGCGCTACCCATGTTGGACCTAACGGTCTCTAACGGTCATATTATGCATGCAAGTGATCCTACCACACTATAGTAAGCCCAATAGAAGTTTATAGGAGATATGTTAAACTGTGGATTAGGTAGTTCTTATAACAATCCAGGGAGCAATGTATAGCCAGGGAAGTCGATTCATATCAAACGAACCGCAGACTCGTTGGTACTAGTAGCGCTCTATGATGATGTTCTAGTCTTCGGAAGCAACATACAAGTGTCAAGGACAAAGGGGCTAAGCGGGCGCTTCAAAAAGAAGGATTGGGGAGAAACCGGAAATTTCTGGCATTAACATCAAGGTGGAAAAGGTTCAACTAAACTTTTGCATGATTACATTACCAGCTTTCTGCTGCATCATGGCATGTCAAACGGATGGAGTAAAACAGTACCAGCTGACAAAAGGTTTTGACATCTCAACTGAAGAAGAAGGAGAGTCAGTCGACTCAACCGAATCGTTGGCAAGCCACAATATGCTGCTAATACTGTTCGATTCGATGTAAGCTATGTGGTACTGAACCTCGCCAGAAATCAAAATGACCCCAAAGTGAAACACATAAGGCTTCAAAGAGAGTTTTGCGCTATCTAGAGGGAACATCAAGCTAGGACTCATCCATCACTCAAATCCAAATAGCGCATATTCCGACGCTAGCCATGCTTCAGAAGAACTAGATGAAAGACGTTCAGTTCCTGGATACGTCATGGAAATCACCTGTCCTGTGGAAGTCAAAACTACAGTCCGTAGTTGCAAGATCCACTTTAAACTCAGAATTGTTAGCAATAGTGCCCCAACAGCAGAATCCTTATGGATCAGGGATATATTATTCGGACTCCGGATGGTATTCGGCGTCTTTAACAAATCGTCCTCCGAAATCCAGGATATTGTTGATGGCCTAAACCATCAGATTTCCGAACTTGCTCAGATGTCTGCCAGGTATTCTTAATTCATGTAATCAACGTTTCTGGTAACATCAGATCTAGGTGATTGTTCAACTTTTGAATTTAGTGCTAAATGCACCATGAGAAACAGTGAATCCGAATCCGTAGTTGCTCCCGAAAAAGTCATCCAAGGTATTGGCATATTAGTTAAAGATTGAAACGAAAGATTTCAGTAAATTTTGAATGATCAGAGCGGCCCTATTCCCCTAGGTACTCCTGTACTTGGTGCTTGTGTGCAGTCCCGTGGCTTATTTGAGCCTGAAAGCTTGACATCGGGGCTCAACATGACGAAGGTATTGATGAGGACTTCGTAAACCGTAGATATTTCGAGGGCGATGCGCCTTCCATCGCACACCCAGAGCCTTGCAAGGGCCAGGAAGATGTCTAGGTTGAAAATTGGGGGCCATATTTGCGGTCGGGCGTGATGGTTCATGGTGATTCGAGTTGGAGGTTCGAGTTGGAGGTTCGGGTTAAGGGTTCGAGTTGGAGGTTCAACTTGGAAGTTCAACTTGGAGGTTGTTTCGTACTTTTCTCGTGTCGGGCTCAACATGGATCCTGACATGGCTTTGGCACTCGGTCTCTTCCAGCTATATGTCGGAGAAATAAACGAAAGTGTTGGACGCACGATTGGATATGGTGCCTCTCTGTACTGCTTCCAAAAAGACACTCGAGGTCTGTGCCCCACGTCATTTAGATGGCTGGCAAGTCCATGAAAGCATTTGGTAATAACCCAATATATGCAACATGCCAGATAATATCGAATAGAGGAAAACAATAGGCCCAGTTGAATATGGTATAAGTACACAAAGTAAAGACCTCTGACTTGAGGAAGCTTTTCTTGGGTACACCTGTACTAGTGTGAAAGTCAAAGTACCTATATTTGGAGTAGGCAATTTCAACCTTTAGGTACATCCTCATTATTTGACATACCTCAGTGAGGTTATCGATTGCCCTGATGTTTTGGCTCGAGGTTAGGAGGGTGGGGCTCTTTGGGCTTGGACGCGTCGGTCTTGTTGGCAAAAGGGAGATAACTCCGGGGTGCATCCATGTTTGGCGAGTTTGCAATAATTCACTAAAGGTGGCTGGAGTGAACGGACGAGTGTGGGTTCCTTCGAGACATTGCATAATGCCATGAAAAGGGCATGTTGATTCATTAATTACCCGAGGCGCTAGGGCCTGGGGCTGAGGATTTGGATCCATATTTGGGGTCAATATGCCCAACCCGAAGCTTCAGTTCCTGCCATCGCTGGAATGGCCGAATGTTTGCTTTTTCGATGACATGTCGCTAAAAGCATTAAATCAAGGTGCTGGTACTCAAAGCCATGCAAGAAATCCACTTTTGTAACTGAACACTTTGGCAATATATGCCCAACAGGGCATTCACTTTGCTGGAAATAATGCAAAGTCCGCAGCGATTCATGCTCCTGATCAGTGTCGTGTTTCCATTTGCCTCGGCATTTTTGCCTTATCCTTTCCCTCACCTGCCTCTAATCGTCTTTGAACTTGTCATCTTTGAGCTCATCCCTCTCTTCCCCCAACTTCTCACTCTTCAACTTCCTCTTCAACTTCTCGCCCTCCTCGAAAAAATTGTAGATGTCTCGGTAGATGAACCAGTTAGCTATAGGCGCTATGATCAGAAACACGAAGGATACCACCACCTGAAAAAAAGCCCAGTTCCGGGGAAACACGCCAAGCATGGACGAGGCAAGCACCCAGCCAATGAAGTCCGTGTAGATAGAATCATAGCCTTGCGCAAGACGGGCTAACACCAAGTCGCAGCACTGGAGCGAAGGAATGGCGGCGCTGGGCCCCTCAATTTTCTTGGTGATTTCCGGCTTGGTCTTCTGCTCCTCGGCATAGCCCTCGCTGGCAAAATTGCCAGGATAAACGCACGATATGCGGTAGTTGTAAGGCGAGAGTTCCTGGCGCAACACAACCGAAAGCGCCGAGAGCGCCGCCTTGGCCGGTGCGTATTGTGCGTAGCCTATGAACGGAAACAGGGCCACAGTGGACGAAAAGAGAACCACGTGCCGGCGTTTGAACCGGCTGGCCACGTGCTCGTGGGTTTCCAACGCCTGCTTGTGGCCGGCGTGCACGGTATTGACGGCCGTCAAGTAGTTGACCGACATTCCGGACTCTAGCTCTTGGCCAGAGAGCTCGCCAAAGAGTTTGGGGATGGACAGGCCAGCGCAGCAGAAGATAAAGTCTGGGTCAAGATCCATGCTGGCTAAGGTATGCCACATCTCGCTGCAGAGAGAGTAATTGGCCACGTCACAGGCGATGTAGTTGATAATCGGCGGGCTCGCAGGCGTCTCGCCTTTACCCCCCGTAGTTTCAGCTTTCTCCGGCATTTTGGCTAAAGCCTTTATGTTCGCCACCTGCTCCTGGAGTCGCTTCTCGGTCCGTGCTACGAGCACCACCGAGCAGTTTTGTTGATAGAGACGGAGCGCTATATCTGCCCCGATTCCCTGCGAGGCGCCCACCACCAAGGCGGTTTTTCCCTGCGGCTGGAAATGGCGCTTCGAATAGTACATGCTGATATATGGACTGTCAAATCGTTTTGCTCAATATGGATATGACCGGGATATGTCAACAACCTTGGCGATCCTGAATGAAGTCTGAGTCTTAATTGGGTCTAAGAAAGCCAAATGATGAGGTGTTTCAATGAAGAAGTATCCCTGATGTGTCGTATATCGAAATGGTCTGTGATTTCGGTAATCAATCTTAATCCCGTTGAGATGGCTGAAAAAAATCCTGATGGAAGGACGTTCAAGAATGTAAGGATGTGGTAGTTTGTTAGGAGTGCGTGGAGACGTTTCGGGACGCGGCATTGGCGGGATGCCGCCACCGCTTCGGGCATGCGCGAGCTGCGAATCCTCCTGTACACCATTTCCAAGACGGATGCTGCTAAACCCAAGACTCAGTCCGGGGGATAAACCACACCGTTTAATGTAGCGGTTACCATAAGGTAATTGAAATCTCGCTCTAATCGGCGCCTCATATTTCAAACCCGCTCCGATTTCACCGCAATTGGTACGGAATTTGGCAACACACTCACCGGCCAACATCCCAATAGCAAAACACCTGACATCTGAACACTTGCCATGCAAAAGTCCTGACCAAAACACCTTGACCCCCTTGATTTGCCCAATTAAATCACTCTGCAAAGAATTCCACGCGTAAAGCCCCGTGGCTGCATTTGTGATCAGTGTGGCGATGGCTAGCCACTTATGTGTTGGCTCCACACTCTTCAGTCGAGGAAGCCTATGTAATCTCCAAATTTTCCATGCGTGTTCCACTGAGAGAGCTAGGAGGGTGGGGAAATTTTTTGCCAGACTTTGCACGACTCTATGACGAATAATGAAATGTTGTTTTTAATGGCGCTGCTTGCGGCGGATTCTGTTGCCCTTTTATATCCTGGGGTGGACCTGCACGTACATGAAACATATGTACGTGGTGTGGCTTGTAAGGGAGTTTTGCTTCGGTGGGGTTCTATAGACTCGCAGCTACCGAAGACTGCGTTGCCCTCCATCATTGCTGGCTATTGCCCCCCTGGGCCATGCACAAAGAACCCACTAGAAAATCTTTTTTGCACATCCCCACAAACCTCACCGTACATCCCTTTCAGGGTAAACGGTGTTCCCCTCAAGGTAAAAGACACTGCCAAGCGCACGTGAGAAGGCACGTGAATACTCCTTTCCTACAGTTATTCCGCTGTTTCCAGAAATAGGCGCCCGTTTCAAAAAGCCACTGATGTCTCGAGGACCTCATGCCTCCAGAGTTTCCTCTTAACTCTGAACAACAAGGAGTTGTGAGGGTGGAACCAGGTTTGACTCGCCTCGACTGCATATAAGCCACGCTGTGTGTCCTGCATGTACCCGCGCTCGCCCATCCAACTTCTTTCTGACCCCCAAATGCTTCCCAACCCAACGTGAACCCGTGCATCGATGTCTGGCCGTCAAGGAGGAAAAGCAAAGCCTTTGAAGGCACCCAAGAAGAAGGATCAGGATTATGACGAGGACGACCAAGCCTTCAAGGCAAAGCAGAAGGCCGACGCTGCTGCCAAGAAGGCCATGGCTGAAAAAGCCAAAAAGGGCGGCCCCATGGTTGGAGGCGGCATCAAAAAGAGCGGCAAGAAGTAGTCACTGTTTAGTCAATTGATATGAATCTCATTCCGAAAAACCTGGCCTCGTTGCTTTAAGTACTGTTCCATTCGATCCTGCCACGCACCCTGCGAGTCTGCTCCGATTGCACCACGCAAATCGAACTTGAAGTGCTGAATCTCAATCATGACCATCTGCAGCCAGTGTGCTACCGCTCTGATTCACCCACGTATTGCTCGGTGTTCCGGGATAGTGCCTCAAAACACGTGGCTGTCCACCAAGTATCACCTTCTTGCTCCTTTGTGGACTATCAGAGTCCTGTGTAATCATTCGATGATACTGGGTAATAATTCTCAACAATGATATAGCCATAGTGTAACCATAGTGTAACCATAGTGTAACCATAGTGTAACCATAGTGTAACCATAGTGTAACCATAGTGTAACCATAGTGTAACCATAGTGTAACCATAGTGTAACCATGGTCAATACATGATTGAGCTCCCCAAAGCCAAGACCGAAACATGCTTAAATGCGTATTCACTGAAAATGTTCAGCCCAACCAATCACAACTTCGTCTTTCTCATAACTTATGAAGCTCACGCTTTCTTCGTGTCTTGATCATTCCTCCAATAATGGCTCTAGCCAGAGAAATACTGAAGATTGTACACCAAGATAAGCCCAGTAAACGGCATCCGTCATTCTGGAACTTTCTATGGAAGCCTGTGCACCCATAGTTTCAGTACGCCTATTCAAAAGCCTGCTTTTTGCCCCAATCACTTGTATCAAGCACCACATGTATGTGTTCAGCCAAATTCCGGACCTCATAGGTGGCCCTTTCAAAGTGATGCAACACTATTCCAAGTGCCAGGTCCAAGCACCGATTCCTTTAATCGCATTACAACTAAACGCAGCGTCCCCATCGTAAATTAACACTGAGCCCATATCCCCAACTACTTGTTGACCACAAGGCTCATTTTACCAAGATTTGAAAGCGGTATCTTCAGTAGAACTCTTTAAAAAATCAGATTTGACTCCATTTAGTAGACTTAGCGGCTTCAAGTTTTTTAATGGCCTCTTCCCCCACGGCAGCCTTTGGCACCACTCATTTGCTGTCATACACTGTCAGTGAAGATCATATCGGCACAAAAATCTTTTGGTAATGTCAATTGGTACTGTCTTGAGCCTTTCATTCAGTAAAGCTTGTTCTATCGTTAGTATTGACACACAGTACCATCCCATCATACTGTCTTTAGCACTTTTGCATTTTCTTTGAAAATATAATAAGTACAGCCTCCGTGAGAGTGCAATGAAAATTTCTGCTCAAATCAGAACACTGAACCTTTCCTTTAGGCACGGCTGCCGCCAGAGTTCTCGTTCCTGAGTCTGGTTGTAGGGATCATGGTACACCAAGATTTTGAAATTTCCCAGTCACTTTTGTGAATCGGGTTGTCTGTTTCAAACGACTCCCGGCCAACTCCAGTCCGAAAGGGGGTTGCTTGACTCACACTGTAAGACTTGAGAGAAATCCCCGGAGGCTTGAATCTGCTGGCGAGTGTTAGTTGGTGTGTGAATCCCCTTGGGGTCCTTTTAGAGCTTATATTTGGCGCTGAATTTCCCTTTCGTGCCAGCAACTCGCCTTTATCATCGTCACACTAGCGCTGCCACCATAAACGAATCTTCAGTTGTACGCACAAGTCCCGAGGGAGTCTTTTCATGAGCTCGAGTTCTTTTCATTAGAAAGTGCATATGACCTAGCAACGCCTTTCAGAGTGTCGATTTATTCTCGGCATGGTCGTGGGTCAGTTCTTGGGTGAAGGGATGCATTAGCTTTCAAATAGTTGCTTTTTTTCAGACATTCATGCAAGGTGTCATTGACAAATGAACTGAATACGACTGGAAAATAAGTGCCAACCCATCTGCCCCCTTTTTCCAGGTACTGCATGACTCTAAACCTCAGGGCCTATAATTATCGTGCCCTTTTGCTCCTTCAGAACGATTTTTGTGGTGATCCTGATACAAACCCTGCAATACCAATTCTTCGTGGAACTTAAACATATCAATTATCATCGAAGGACTTTTTTGAGAAGTCCGAAACTGGTGTTTGTGGATCTAGCCGGTGATCAACTTTGAATTTGGCCAGTGAAGAGTTGGACAGCGAACCATTTGGGCCAAAACATTTTTGGAAATAAGTGAACCTGTCAATAAATGAGGGCGGTATCCCTAGCAGGGCCGAAGCGGAAGCGTTTTATACAAATGCCAAGCGGTATCGGGTAACCCCTTATCGTGGCTTGGATATGTATGAACCCGTTGCCCGCTCAACCATACATGGATGTCCTATGCAGGGAGACGTTGCAAGGGCCGCCGCCAACGCTCTGCACGAAACCTGGCAAATGTGAAACATTGCACGTTGCGCGTCGACTTGTTGAGGCACTGCAAGCGCTGGCCGCGCGTGCGATTACTTTGTTGGTAACTTGCCGCTAACTTAGGACTGATGTACGAAAAATAACGTGGCAGGTGCTTGAAGCCCCAATTGGGAAAAAAGGCAGCCATGGCTTATCTTATAGGTAGTGACGCCTGCAGGGACAACTTGCGCAAGAAGAAACACTGAGGACACACCTCCTTTTCCGAAACACGAATATGAAAGAATTAGAGTATGCATCCTGATAACGGCACATTCCTGCATCGCTCACTCAATTCACCATGATGAGAACGTGGAACCTCGTGCCAATATCGAGAGGTCTGTTATAGTCTTTGCACCTGCATACGGGCCGAGGAATAATGGCTGCAAATTCCATTCACCGGGCCACGTGCTTTACACAAAGGTGCCATCACTAGACTGTATGGATCCAGCCTTTGAATTGATGGACTAGTTTTCAAAAAGACGGAATAGGGTTTGAGTCCAATAACGTGAACGGCGAATGTGTTTCATGGCATCAAACAAAGTGGGGTTTATCTCCTGCGCGTTCACTACATATGCGAACATACAGAGGTCTAAGGTGTGTACGAGGAAAGCCCCTTTTGTACTTGTGCGGTGGGGTTTCAGCGCATCAGCCGCAAACCTGCAGACTGCCGTGGGTTCCAAAGTCACTATATAAGGAGGCCTCGCTCCCCTGAGAAAAGAGCCTCGCTAGAGCTGCCAAAAACATGCTTTTGAAAGGTATGAAGCGACAGGGTTTTCATTCAAAGTGGCCACTGGTTTCGAGAGGGGGAAGGATATGATAAAGTTTAAGGGCCATTCTTTATGGTGTTTTAGGGGCACTCTGCAATGGTGAGCCCTAATTGAAAGCAGCCCTTACTGATAACATGATAAATGGATGCAGCATCATAGTCTATGGCGGCTCTTCTGGTCTATTTTTTTTTGCCGCTCTATGGGTCCGCTCTATTGGTCCGCTTGGTCCGCTCTGTTGGTCCGCTTGGTCCACTCTATTGGTCCGCTTGGTCCACTCTATTGGTCCGCTTGGTCCGCTCTGTTGGTCCGCTCTACTTTGGCTGCTACCTGTCTGCTTATTCCTCCTGCTACTTGTCGATTGGCCCATCAAAACATTTCTCCCCTGGTCTGCAAGAGTAATTGTTGATGAATGTTGTTTCGGAATTCAGCATTATACAAATGCCACTTGCCGAAACGAGCCGCTAGTGACCGTATTTCCTGCTGCAATGAGTGCCGGCAAGCCAAATACAGCATGAGATGGAAGCATGCCGGATAATCATAGCACCTTACAATACAGTTTGAAAACGAATTGAGCCGAAGCGAGAAAGTGCGGGAAAGGAAAGGCCAGAAGTGGTGGGCGCACGCGGAAAATTTCGCGCGCTGGAAGCTCTGCTTCACGCTGCGAGCCACCACCATCCACGCCAATGCCGGCACTAAAAAAGTTCGACGCCAACGTGGCAAGACATGTCAAGCAGATCAATCAAAACCTCTGTGCAAACATTATCCGCCACGAGTACATCGTGACGGGAAGCACCAAGGCCAAGCGGGCACAGGCCAAGATCGAGAAGTTTCTAGGAAAGGCGCTACACCAGAACAGCAAGGTGGCCTCGCAGCCGCTTGCCGAGCGCATGGAAAAGGTGCAGGCACTCAAGTTCTTACAGCAGGCCGACCGGCCGGAGATCGGGGCCAAGGTGCTCCAGGAGTTGAGCGAGCGCTACCCCGAGCGAACGCATGGGTTCACGCGCATCATCAAGTTGGAGCCGCGGTTGGGTGAGGACAAGGCGTCTATGTCGGTGTTGGAATTGGTGGACTCTGAATTTGAAGTCAAGCTTTGGTACACCGCCAAGATCGTGGCCCGCTTGGAGTTGCAGAAATTACCGCTCGACGACTTGACCAAGCACAACGTGCAGAAGCTCACGCAGAAGCGCGTGGACGGCAACAAAAGGTTCCGTCAGGCAGTGGACGAGGCCAAAAAGGTATTCTTTGACTACACGCCGGAGCATGGCGTGAGCCGCCCGTCGGTGCAGCAGAACTTGCAGAACAAGCCTTCGAAGAGCTTCTACCAAAAAACCGCGGGCTTCACCAAGTCCAAAAAGTATGCCGTGAAAGCAAGACCGGTCAAGTCGACCGCCGCGGTGCCCAAATCGCCATATTTGGCGTGATCTGTATTTAGTGACCAAAGTGTGAATGTCGAGTGACTGATGAATAGATTATCTGGTGATGATCGTGGTGAAGTGATTGTGGTGAAGTGATCGTGGTGAGATCGTGGTGAAGTGACTGTCGTGATGGTAACTACCCTGGTCAGTGACCAGGGTGTGCCCGAGCAGTACCTCTCTTGGGCAGCCATTCTACAAGTCACCAGTCCACAAGTCTTCACCATTCTCGCTGATGCAATCCCAATCAAGCATCTTAGCGTCAGCGGACAAGAACACAACCGTATATATATCACTAGTATAGTGTATTATAGTAAAGTTATTAGTGTAGTAGGTGCCCGATCAGCCACCCCACATCACAAATCAAAAAATCAACAACACAATCAAACTCCCCGAGGATCTCAGGGATGTGCGTGCTTGTCGTGTATTTACCTTAACTAGAGCGGTGATTCCAAAGCCGGTGTCGACGAGCCTATGCTGCCTCGTTGAAAGGTCCGCAGTAAAGCGCCCCTAAACCGCTTTGATACTCGGGTGCAATCTTCTACCGCTATACTTTTACGAGTAGTGATTTTGGACCCCGGCACGGCGTAAAGGTAGCGTCTTGCCTGCATAGAACGCTCAAGATGGAGGTTTTCGGTGATTACTACTACAGGGACAAAAAGGTTGGATGGGTCAGATTTGGTCACGTTTGGGCGAATTGAATTTGGTGAAGTTCAGTGGTCAAGTTCACTGGTCAAGTTCACTAGTCAAGTTCAGTGGTCAAGTTCAGTGGTCAAGTTCAGTGGTCAAGTTCAGTGGTCAAGTTCAGTGGTCACGTTCAGTGGCCAAGTGGTGGCACCGTAGGGATACTTCCGGGTGGTTGGCACATTCGGGGACTACGGTAAGCCTTTCCATTGGCCATAGCGAGGGCTGCAAGGTGTCTGGCCAAGGTGTTATTGCTGGATAGTGGAGCGTAGGTACACGCGTCTTGGTATTTTGCTTTGGAATATTTTATTAGGGGGAGTAGCCAAGTCTACTATAGGGTTTACTATAGAGTACACTGTTGGTTATAGAGTATACTGTTGGTTATAGAGTATACTGTTGGTTATAGAGTATACTGTTGGTTATAGAGTGCACCATAACCATAGTGCAGAGTACACTATAGAATGATTATAGAATATGCTATACATTAAGGGTTTGAGAGCCCACTGGATTCACGATAGAGTTTTCATAAGTTTACCAAGGTCTACTAGACTTGTCAGTCTTCTAAGTCTTCCAAGTCTACTCTAGAGCTGACTGTAGAGTACACTATAAAGCTTACTACTAGTTTGTCTAAAGGTTGCTGTGAAGTATAGTATAGAATATTCTAGAGTGTACCGCGGGTTTACTCTGAAGTTCACTATCGTATTTTTATAAAGTCAACTCTATATTTATTAGAGTGTATAGATATTGTAGACTAATACTTAGGGTCTATAATAGTGCAGAGCTCACTTTGACCACAGGGTTCCTAGAGTAACTATAGAGCTCATGGAGTGTACTATAGTGTACTATAGAGTACTGTAGAGTACTGTAGAGTACTATAGTGTACTATAGTGTACTATAGTGTACTATAGTGTACTATAGTGTACTATAGTGTACTATAGTGTACTATAGACTACTATATAGTGTACTATAGTGTACTATAGTACACTATAGAGTACTGTAGAGTACTGTAGAGTACTGTAGAGTACTGTAGAGTACTGTAGAGTACTGTAGAGTACTGTAGAGTACTGTAGAGTACTGTAGAGTACTGTAGAGTACTGTAGAGTACTATAGTGTACTATAGACTACTATATAGTGTACTATAGACTACTATATAGTGTACTATAGACTACTATATAGTGTACTATAGACTACTGTAGAGTACTGTAGAGCTCATTGAGTACACTATAGAGTATATAAATAAGTGATTCACCCTATTAATAGCCCCGCTTAAATAATATCGATCAAGTATTTATAATCCTACTCCACATTTTGCTCTATGTGCCGAAATTCTACAGGTAGCTTAGCCTCCCAAATGTAAAAAAAAAATTTAATCAGTTGGTAAAAATAAAAGAGAGGCACATTTGGGTGAATTGCAAGGAACTCTGATATGGTGACAATTTGCATCAAAGCATATTGGCTGGAAGAAGGACCACGGACGGTCCACGACGAGATAATGAGAAAGCTTACATAGTTAATCCGAGACCCCATTGCCCAAAATGGCGGCCGCTTTGAACAGTAATGAACATTGAGTCGAGGAAAGGAGTATGTTGAAGGGCAGGAGTATGTTGAAGGGCAGGAGCCTTTGAGAGAATGGGCTTTACCAGCAGTCTCCTAAAGTGACTGAAATTCAGATATTTAAGATAAAATTCAGGTATAACTACCTATGAAGCTTCATAGCGTATAATGTAGAGTGTATAGTTTTGTTAGACCTCCATGGATAGTACCTAACTCGGCTCCCCCGTGTTTTACGGATCGACATAATTTCTCTTGGTGCTTTGTCCTGCCAGACCAGTATATACTTTATGGCTTATACAAAGTTTGCTCTAAAGAGCTACATCGTACTATAGAACACTATAGAGCAAACTATGGAGTACACTGTAGAGTTGTTATAGCCCGCTGAGCTGACTGGAGTTGTCATGAAGTTTACTCTAGAGAAACTATACCATGGGTAGTGCGCCGCCCATAAATAAAGACTTATGCAGAGCCCGCCTCAGATGCCATTGGTCGGCCACGAGCCTGGTCGGGCATTCAACGCCAAGTGAACTTTGAACGTAAACAGCCAGCCCGATCTGGCATTACACGACAAACGGCTCAGACGCCGCAACACGGCCTTGGCCTGTTTTCCTGTGTCGATGTCTTGGTGTCATCAACGAACACATCTCCGCCAAGCATTGACAAATCAAAGAACTTGACATCGTCTTTGCTGTAGCTTTGCAAAGTACACTAGAAAGGCTACTGAGTTTACCATACAGTCTACCATAGAGTATACTAGGCTACATAGTATCATAGTATTATGATAGCTCATCGCAACGCTTACTAGTTTATTCAGTCTATAAATACTATAAATACATAGTTTTAGAGTTTAACATAGTTTTAGAGTCTACTATCGAGTATAGAGGATTCTATAGTCTACTATTGAGTGTAGAGGATTCTATAGTCTACTATTGAGTGTAGAGGTTCTATCGATTCTAGTCTGAACCTGGCTTTGTAAGCTGGAGAGCGCTTGATTTAACGTTCTAGTCCCGAAGCTTCTGTACTGTATCATTTGTTAAATCAATCACATTTTCACAAGGGGGTTCATTCTTTCTTGTGTCTTGATGTCACCGCTTGGCAGGTGCGTGCTTTGTATACTTGCATCAACAAATTCAACCATTTATTAAGGTACCAATAAACCCATGTAATCTTTACGAGTGGCTTAATGAGGCTGGTGGGCCCATTCTGATTACATAATCTGTTGATACCATGGTGTGGTCTAACCCTTTTCGGGTGCTGTTCCTTGATCTCCACCATCGTCCAATCTGCCCATGTGCTGGAGGTACTTCCGAGGTGTCCCTCACGTCACTTGCCAGCTCTCCCAAGGTAACAAGACAGATTCCCTCCCCTCTTCGTTCTGAGAATCGTGAAAAGCATATTATACCACAAGGTGTCTCTGTATAAATGTATTGCCGGCTACTGCTTCTAACAGTATGTACCCAGAAGAGACAGTACCTCTGTGGAAAAGACAAAGGGAGGAGTACCTCTATGGAAAAGACAAAGGGAGGAAACCCCACTCTTATATACCCTGGGTGTAGTTTGCACGAGTATCAAATACCTGCACGTAGGTGTAGGTGATGCTCGGCCGGGACACTTTCTTGGTATCCAGATTTGTATCGTTTCCCGACAGCTCTTTTTGTTTTCATGGGTGAACAAGATTCATGTAAAAATCCCGATTTTGCCATTGCATTGTGTATTTCAATGATGCACAGGCCATGATTGCTTGACTAGGCCAGTGCGACAGTCACTTGTAGAGGTCTTTGCGCTGGGCCCTCTTGTTTAAGGTGCCATGCCGAAAGTGAAGCAGAGTTTGCAATGTTCCAGTTTGACCAAGACTTTCTTCCCATAGTTATCCGCTAGGTAATACAAGCTGTACAGGAGCGCTCGGACTAAAGATCTGGTGAACGACCCATGAGCTTCCCGGGGATTTGGGATTGACCGTGAACTATCTCCTCTAGCTGTAGTCCATATTGTGAGCCACCTTCAGACATAAGAATGGGAATGAAATTGAAGCTTTGAAGTTTACTGTAGTTACTGTAGAGTATGCTATAGGGTTAACCGCAAGTGATCAGGCTCGTATCCGGCCTTGCCCCAAAGCTCAGCACCCACAAATCAACCCTTGACACGAAACGACCTTGATAGCTCAGCACAGAAAAATAGTTTCCTATTCGCATAATCCTGTAGCTTACCGCTTCTCCGTGCCAGACCTCCGCTTTCGGGCGGGCTGCTTTCCTATCCTACCACGCTGAGTCGGGTGGTTTGACCACTTGGCATTAGACAGCGCGGGGTCACAAAAAGCCCAGCTGACAAGAGAATAGGCACAGCTCAGGATGACCACAGGTTGAGATAGCCACAGTCACTATAAGAAGGTCACGTGGTCCCAATAAGGTCCAATAAGGTCCAACAAGGTCCAACAAGGTCCAATAAGGTCCAACAAGGTCCAATAGGTCCAACAAGGTAACAAGGTCCAATAGCTCAGGCCAGAAGAGAAAGACAAATCACAGGCTCAGAAAAAGCCCAGGGCTCCGCAGTCACCTCCACCACCTCCAACCGCCCGCGCGCACGCTCCCATCCAGACCTCCCACGCTCTCCTCCTAACTCCCTCGCTTTCCCTCTTTCCTCTTCTTCCCCTGCTCCCCTGCATCCACCCATCCTCCCCGTCCAATTGCCATGGGAATCCTCACCGCGCCAGATAAGGAGAAAATTAAGCGTGCGGTGCCGAAAGCTTCCAACAAGATCATCGACGCCACGGTCGCAAGGCTCTATGTCGCCTATCCCAACGCCTCGTCTTGGTCCTATACCGGGCTCTGCGGCGCCATAGCGCTCGTCGACGACTTGGTCGGCCACACCTTCTTTCTCAAGCTCGTGGATATCACCACCGCCCGCGGCGTCCTCTGGGACCAGGAACTCTATGTGGATTTCCTGTACCACCAGGACAGAACCTTCTTCCACACGTTTGAGATGGAAGAATGCTTGGCGGGGCTTCTTTTCGAGGACACCCATGATGCGGCGCATTTCTATAAGCGTGTGTCCACGCGCCATAAGCACGGCCTGAAGCAGACTGTTAACAACAAAAACGCCGTGGCCTTGAAGGACCGCATCGACCCGGCTCCCGTCAAGCAGGGCCTGCGTGGAGAATTCGTGGACGTGGCCACGGGCCAACGCTCGCGCCGTGCTCGTGGTGTGCTCTACTACGACAATCAGCCGCCGCCCGAGTGGCGCTCGCTCTATAACGAGCTTGCGGCCGCCGGAATCTCCGAGGACATGATTGCCGAGAATCGCGACTTCATCAAAGACTACATTGCCAAGCAGGGCGGGCCTCTAGTGGGCTTGGAGCCGCCCATCCCTCGCCGCTTTTCCCAAATGCCTAACTCGGCCGACTCGGTGCTGGACTCCACGCCAGCCCCCACGCTTTCCAAGAAGAAAAAGGCCCCTCCGCCTCCGCCTCCTGCCGCTATGTCTCCCAAGCCCCATTCGGCGCCTGCTGCCAAGTCACCTCCGGTCAAATCTCCTTCGCTTGAATCCTCTCCCGCTGTATCACCCGACCTGTCGCCTGCCCCCGAGTCAAGGGCATCTCTGCCGGCTCTAGATCCGCCGGATGCTCCCCCTGAAAAGCCCAAGTTCAGGTTGCCTCCGATAGATGCTCCCATTCCCCGAAACAGTGGCTCATCAATACCACCGCCACGGCCACAGCTCCCACAATCCCCACAATCCCCACAATATCCACAACCCGCACAGCCCACACAGCCCATACAGCCTACACAGCCTACACAGCCTCCGCAGCCTTCGCAGCATTCATTGCCCCCATTGCCTCCGCAAACCACTCAAAATCTTCAGACTCCTGGCCTGCTGTCGCCAATTCCCCCACATACAAGTCTGTTGAACCCCCCTCCTCCACCACCTAGGGCAGCAGGAAGACCGGTGCCTCCACCTCCGCCTCCAAGGGCACCAGCAGTTGCAACCAATGGGCCAGCGGTTCCTCCTTCTCGTGCGGCTCCTCCTCCCCCACCTCCCAGGGCAAGAACACAACCACAAACGCCTGCACACACTGGCCAGATGTCTACGCCATCGCCATCGCAGCCTCCACCACCTCAGATGCCAGCAAATCGGGCTGTTCCTCCGCCTCCACTGAGAGACTACCCTGTGGCTCCTGTTCAAAACCAGCCTCCACCACCCCAAAGACCTGAGCATCAAAACAGTGTTCCGCCACCACCTCCTGCACCTCCATCATTGGCCCAAAACAGTGCTCCGCCACCACCACCTGCACCTCCATCATTGACTCAAAACAGCGCTCCGCCACCACCTCCTGCACCTCCATCATTGGCCCAAAACAGCGCTCCGCCACCACCTCCACCTGCACCTCCGTCATTGACTCAAAACGTCGGTGCTCCTCCCCCTCCTCCCCCTCCGCCGGCAGATGCGCTTGCGTCGGGCCCACCTCTACCGGTGGTAGACAACTCCAGAGATGCACTTCTTGCTTCGATTCGTGGAGCTGGAATCGGCAATCTCAAGAAAACCGACAAGTCTGCGCTTGAAAAGCCGAATGTCTTGCTTCAGGAAGCCCGTGGAGAGCCTGTGGCCCAACCAGCTTCTTCGGGCCAGCCTGAGACACTTGCAGATGCATTAGCCAGTGCTCTCAATAAGCGCAAAGGAAAGGTGGCTGAGAGTGATGACGACGATGAGAACGACGACTGGTAGAATCAAAGCTTATGAAAGAAATCTGAAGATAAGATATCCGAAGATAAGAAATCTGAAGATAAGAATCTGAAGAGGAAACTTCAGGAGTAGTGGTTCATGAACATCCAAAAACCGCAAGTGTCTGAACCCAACAGACCCGCACAAGTGGGCCTACAAACCTTGTCTACAATGTGTTCTGCTGACTAGAACAGCTGCTAGACTAGGTTTTGATTTTGGACTCTGGGAACAATGCAGTCCTGCATTCAGCGAGGTTTACCTGGTAGTGGATGCTATTTCAAACGCGGGTGCCTCCATTGACCCTGATTGCTTGATGCCATTGTTTTACTGTGATGCCACTGAATGCGAGATTTGCGGGGTCAGCCAAATTATGGATACTCATCTTATTTGTTTATGCCCATGATTGTCCCCCACGCTAAAGTTCACTGGCAAAGGATTACTCGGATAATTGTCTTGCTCCACCGGAATCTCATTGGCCATCCAGTCTTCCAATAAACATGCGCAAAAATCCAGGTACTGCGTGCTCAGAGTTGAAGAAGTCAAGCGATCTTATGATGTGGTGTCTGGGCCTCGCGCACACCATTGAGGATCATCTCACCAGCTTCAACGCCAATGCCCTCCAACTTGGACTTCCTGGACACACGCAAAGTTTTGGCAGCCTTTGCAGAAGCCCTTCGGTTCTGGTCAGTGCATTTGACGGCCAAGGATGGCGACATACAAAAATCAGTGCCGGCCGCCAACACAGGCGACCCGCTTGCAGAGCTAGAGAAAACCTCGAAGCTCATCAAGGCACACACCACCAAAGTGGGAATCGTGTTTGAGCCGTCTCAAATTGTCGTCTCCGGGTCCTCCACATACTCGACGGTGTCCGACTTGTCCAAATCCTTCATTTTGTTCATGTCGGCTTTCTCGCTGGTTTCGCCGGCCGAGGTGTCAGTGATATTCTACGAGGAGATCCGTTCGGTGTGCACGACCTTGGTGAATACCGCCGTGAAGTTCACCGACGAGCTCAATGATTTGCTAGAGACTTGCGGCGAAAGCGAGCTCTCAACGGGCACAAGCGGGGCTGAGCCCAAAATCTCCGGAGAAGGCCCTGGACGTCAGCAGAAGGCTACAAAAGCAGTGGAAGCCCCTGCAAACCACTCAGAAAAAGAGGGCGATGCCCGGCTAGTGTCTGTGGGGAAAATATGGAACATCTGCGATGACCTCGTCAAGCTTATAGGGGAGGGAAAACTCAAGTTTCTCGAGAAAAAGACAAAAATGCACCTCTCGCTCATCGAGGACGGGCTCGATGAATTTGCACAGTGGGCAGAAGACCCTGATGATTTTGATGACGAAGATCCGTTCGGCCTCGATGAGTTTTCCGACGAGGAGGGGCCGAGCGAGCCTGCAAACAGCTCGGATGACGAGGGTGTGCAGGAGAACGTGATTTCGTTCTCCAAGTCGTGGCTTCAGAAGTTCAAACTCGTCAAGCTCTTGTTTCTTTCCATCAATAAGTCACTCAGCTCGCTTGTCTCGGGAGAGAAAGTCGATGAGCTCTTCGGCATGGAGGCGGCTATATGCAGGCTGGTGGACTCGCTCATCGTGGAGCTCATGGTCAACAAGGCTCTTGATGAGGGGGTTACGAGGATATCCAAGAGTATCGATGATTCTTGTTTCAGTATAATCAAGCTTCTTCGGGACGTCAACAACGCAAGCGAGAACAAGGTCAAGTGGTGTCATTCGTGGGAGACAAAGTACTCTGAGTTACTGACAGAGATGTACCGGCACTAAGGCCCATAATTATGTATTACCAGGCGTTACAGAAATTCACACAGGCCAGCCCAAATATCCGAGCAAGGATTCTGCCATCCCGTAGCCAAGAGATCAAGCAACACGCACCATCGAAAACTTATGCCTGAAGCACCTAGTATAGTTTCTAAGGTATCATCCCTTAGACATATAGCCCTGTTTTTATAGGGGCCTAGCTCACAACTTAGATGCTTCGATGGGTTGCTACTTCAACAAGCCCAAGGCCTTAGCATGGTGCGTTGCGTGAGCCTCAGCAAACGTGCTGATGAAAAAGTACAGATGGTCATATCCGTCCACAACGTGAAGGTCCACAGTACCCTTGTATTTTGACTCTTTGGCAGCAGCAACAAAGTTCTCGGGCTGCAAGTATTTGTCCTTGGAGTAGAAGCCATCTGCCGCACCCTGGTGAATCAAAATGTCGGGCTGGTTGGCGCCGCTGTACATCTTGATCAAGTGCGTTGGGTCATACTTATACCAGTCCTCTTTGTTGGATCCCAAGTAGTTCCCGAAATTCTTCTCACCCCATGCACAGTTCAGAGGGTTTGAAATGGGCGCAAAGGCGCTAACGCTCTTGTACTTTCCTGGCAACCGGAAAAAGCCGGAGAGCGCTCCGTACCCGCCCATGGAGTGGCCGGTGATGGAGATATTGGAGAAATCCAACTTTGTAAAGTGGTCACTCAACCCTTGCAAAAGCTCTTCGTGCACATAGCTGAACATGCGGTAATTCTTGGCCCATGGCTCTTGGGTTGCGTCCACGTAGAATCCAGCACCAGTACCGAAATCGTAAGAGTCGTCTTCTCCCTTGATTCCAGCGCCGCGGGGGGAAGTATCGGGGAATACCAAGGCAAACCCGAATTTGTTGGCAAAGTAGGCCAAAAACGACTTCTCGGACGCATTGTTGGGTGTGCAAGTCAAGCCAGACAAGTATACCAAGACTGGAATCTTGGAAGAGGCGGTTCCCGGCACGAACACATTGACGTCCATCTTGGTTTGTGTGGTTTTCGAGTCGTGTGACAACTTGTGGAGCTTTCCGCCAAACTGGGCGATTTCTGCATTGGTAGTGAACAGCATGATGAGTGGTGGTAGATTCGAAATCTTTGTAGCCTCTATTCAAAGGTATGAAGAAGATAAATGAGCGCACTTGGCTACCGATAAGAGCAGTCGAGTCCATTGTGCAGGCACCTGCGGTAAACTGGCACTTTTAGGGAATAGAAATGCGGAACTGATACGATCGTGCGGAGTGAGCAGAGTTGCGCCGCATATCCTAGGAAGTTCCTGTAAATGGACTTCTTCTGGTGGAAGTAGCTTAACAGCTCTGAAATATGTGGCGTTGAATCATGTGTCGTTGTATTCGGCTCAAGATAGCGCTATTGTATGACTGCACAAGGATGAGCCATTATTGCCATTTTTTTTCCCGAGGAGCCTGGACCGCGCAATTGGGCACTTTTGGATTTGTTGTAGCCCAAAAAACGTCATGTGGAGTTGGTGCCTGTGATTTCTTTTCAGGTACTTCCTTAATCAACCTCATGTATCAATAAGGTTTATCGTTAAAAAATAGTCGTGGGTTGGTGACTTGTTTCTTCAATAGACGGTTGGTTCGCATTATGTTCATATTTTTCAAGTATGGATTCTCTGTGGAGCAGCTGCTCAATTCAGGGTATAGTTACAAAGCGTGTCGAATATTTGCAATGGATTTAGGTGGGGGAAATGTATGTCATGGGGAATCGGCAACCTTTTATATTTTGTCCACATGGACGTGCATAGTCGTTTTGCGCAAGGGATGTGCAATGCAGTTTCAGGTATTTGCAGCCATTCCCATTTGTGACTCGCTCTACCCCTTGATATGCACCTGCGGGCAAGTCGTGCTATAAATGATGGACATCCTCCCCTTTCTAGTTTGTCGAATCTTTTAATGCGTTCACGAACTTCACCTACTGCTGGTTTTACCATACGGCCGGCAGAAGAAGGACATTGGTCAAAGGACATTGGTCAAAGGACATTGGTCAAAGGACATTGTTTTATTCTCTTGATTTGAGGAGTATTCGTCGGCCCCTTGTTGAAACTCTACATTCAAAAGCTAGTTAAGTTCTTGGCACCTTCGAGGCACCTGCTAGCAAAAACAATGTGCATGAGACATATCTTACGCCCGAGTGGTGAAATCAGCATAGATGGGTAATTTTTGGGACGACGCAAACATTCGATTAAATGAAGACCCTCAATCCATCGGCAGTGCCCTCTAGTTCGTGCAGAAATACCTCAGGAGTACAGGCTAAAAGAACCCCATAGATGATAAAGAACCCCATAGATGATAAAGAACCCCATAGATCATATTAGAGACTGCTGGCCATAATTCCACCAAAAAGCCACCACAGTATGAAGCCATTTCTTAGAGGTAGAAAGATTTTCCGAAAAACAGGAGAGGTCGACCAGCTAAATGCCCCCACTCCGTATTCCCAGTGAGCGGAAAATACCAGTGGCAGGGAAATTTGGCATGGCCTCAGCTACAACTGAGAATAATGGCGTGACATGAAGCGGGAGGGTAAAGGCCACTTTCAACCGCGACAGACTACACAGAAATCCCCGGCAGAGACTCAATTTCTGAGCTAGCGCCAAATACGTAACTCTGTCCACGGGGGAATGGCCCTTGTCAACCTCGTTTAGTCTCAATAATACGGTGTTGTCACGGGGAAAGAGTCGTCAGCAAGCCACCCGAAACCCAAAACAATGCCGTCAATAACCAAGATTGACTTCTCCAAGTACAATTTGCTGATATTGCGTGAAACGAACAGACGAATTTCTGCACTGAAGAGTCGAGTGCCTTGGAATTCGAGTCGAACCTGCACTTAGTCCTCAGTGTTTTCTAGCGCCAGCTTCTTCATAAAGAGCCTTTAGGTGTAAACTACACTCAGAGAGCCTAGATGCCGAGAAAAAAAGACGAGACGTGGAGCCAATCCGGCAGTGGTTGGAGACCAGAATAGGCACTACAAGTTGTGCGCCAGACCAATGACGTCACGAATCTGCGTACGCATGATATTTTGAACCGCCCGACTGTATGCAGAACACCGCCGCCCTGGTCTGATTTGGTGTTTCACCAGGAATTAGAGGCCACTTTGAAGAAAGCAGCTATATAAATTTGGTGGCATTTTTATTGACTGCTCAAAAAGCCGAACAATTGCGTGCCATTTCTGAAGCGTTCATGATCAAAGACTGGACGTTGGACGAAATGCGCTTTACATGAATTGAGGATCGCAGGCCAGTGGCGGATCAAGTCAGGGGTTTTGGTTCGGCAGGATTCTCGGGGTGAAGGCGGGAACAGGAGCAGAATTCAACTCTGTGTTTTTGGAAATAACTCATATTATAGGCTGCAATGGAGTGCAAGGGTGCAAACTGCTCGGACAGGCTGATAAAGAGCATGTCGCTAAAGAACATTGCGTGCGGACTAGAGAATTCTACGTCGTACGGCTATAGAGCGTACGAAGTTGTCAAGAAGATGAAACTGCGCAACTTGATGTTCTCAAGAATCATCTGCGCCAGGTCTCATGACTTTCACATTCGGACGTCTTACCACTGCCACAGTGGTTTCAATGCTAAATGGACAACTGCAGTGGACTTACCAATGCTAAAGGGTTGTGCATGTGAAGGCAACCACCGTCACAAGCATGAAACCAAGCATTTGCATCAAATTGGACTTCACGGCGACCCGCAAAGAGTAGCCTGCACTGACTGTGCGGTTATCGTTCTGCTGGTCTCCATTGGTGGTTCCCGTGCTGGTGAAGTTCAAGCCCGACTCCGAGTCATCGATGCTCAGATCCCAGCAATATGTTTCGAAACACTGCTTGCACTGGTCACTCTGCTCAATGCCCTGTCTCTCCTGCTCCCTTCTGATGATGGCACAGGCCACGCAGGTTTTCCAGTCTTCGTCCAAAGTGTGGTTGAGCCTGGATGCCACCTCAAAGCCGTTTTTGATCATGCCCAACTTCTCATTTTCCTCGTATGAGAGCTTGAATGTGGAAGTGTTGGAGAAATATGTGAAGGGGCGGTTGGCAGTGTACACGATCAACGGCGATTTGTACACGTCGTCATCGTCGGCACCGTCAGGAAGCAAGTTGGTCAAGTTCTTGGCATCACATCCAAAGAAGGCCGGCCGGGCCGTCAAGTTCAAGTTCCGGAACGAGGCCGCGTCTGGCACATACGGGAAGATGGTGCCGTTTCCCTGCGCCAAGTGTTGCCTCTCAAAGCTGGCGATCATCGACGTTCCGTTGGGCCACAGCTGGTCAGTGTCTGCGGAGTTGTCATAGGCGAAGATCACGTCCAAGCCTCTTTCAGGCTGGATCAATGGGTGAAGAGGGATGTTTTGTCCGTCCTCTCCTCCGTCCACGAGGAATAAAGTGTCGTTCTGAACAATGGACTGGTAGGCAGCTTCGTCGTAGCTGCGGAACGGGTTGGGCGCATACACGGCAATATCGTTCTCGTCATGAGCGACGGCATCCAAAAGATGGGTGATGATCGACTTCAAAGTCGAAGAGATGGAGGTGGTGTTGATTTGCAACACAAACTGGTTGAACAACGACGACGAGGTACCCATAATGAAGCCAGCATTGTCGAACCCAGCCACGCAAGTGCCGTTTAAGGGCTTTCCATCCTTCGACTTGGTACCCAAGTACCTTGTCTGTGTGAATGAGTACAAAGAAGGATCCCACGAGCCCAACTCGAATGGGTTGGCCTCGAACACGGTGGAGTTCCCGCTGATGAGCGTGTCGCCGGGCGTTCTACCGTCGGCCACCACGATTGGAAAAGGCATCTGATGATTGGCAAAGCTGTCCATGTCCTGGATCAGTGACCATACTAGCGAGTTGCCGTACTCGGTCAGCTCGGGGAAGAACTGGTGCAGCAAGGCTCTTCCCCAGGTGTCGGTCAAGGAGACTTCATAGTTGGCATCCTCCTTGGCCAGCACATCATCCCACAACTGCTTATAATATTCATATGCTTTGATTGGGTTCCAGCCGCCATAGTTGACGATGGAGTGCTCCAAATTCCAGAGTCCGTCCTTGTTGTCAATCATGTCCTGCACGCTGGTGTCGTTGTTCATTACCAAGCTGCCCACGAGCCAATTTCCCCCAGACAACCCGACAAGATATGTTGCTGCCTGGAGCAACCCTCCAAGTCCCTCGGCATGCGCCCCCACGGTGCGGTTGTCCAAAGCAGCCAACTGGCCTGCTCCGCTCAACATGGCCCTATATCCGCCTCCGGAGAAGGCTATGCCGATGGTCAAGGAGCGGTTGTTCGTTGTGTTTTTGAGAAAGCTGCTGGCGTCAAAGCCATCGAGGTTGGCCTCGTTCAAGAAGGTCTCCAAATTTTGGTCGGTGACCTTGTGGCGCTCCTCGAGCCAGGCGGTTTCGTTGTCAGAAAGCTTGTTGGCAGAACGAAGCAAGCTGCCACTGGGGCACGCCACGTTGCCCGGTGCATAGCCGCCAGTCCATGCCAAGGCCGAAGCGAAGAAGAGAAAGTAACGCATGGCTTCCAAAAGTCTTTCCCCGGCGAAAAAGTGATTGCTCACGAACCTCGGCACGGCACGGGTGCGTGGTGTGCAGGTGGGTGGCTTAGCAACCTTGCCCTGCATAGCAAAATGCAAGATGCGAGGAAAACGATGAGACAAATTGGGGTCGGACTTCCGAGTCTGACCGTCCGGACTGCAGGCAAGTATAGGCCGACGAACCCGGGGCATTTCAACCACGGTGCTGGAGCTCTTCCACAAGGGGCATCCTAGTGCACGGGTGCGGTTTCGGCCGGGCAGCGGCCAGCAGGCCCGGAAAGAATCCAAGCCAAATCAGCCCCCCAGTGGTCAGTGGTCGTGTTGTGCACATGAATCGTGAAGGGCGAAGAGGCGCCGCATGCACCAAGACTTGGACCCCATGACCGGTTTCGTACAACGGCAAACGGCCTTCATACAGGAAACGAATGGCAAGCTTCTCCAGTGGTACTATGAGCAGAGCTTCAAGAAAAGGGTGCTTCTCATCACGGCGGCCGTTTTGGGCTTGGTGGTGAGCGTCATAGCGCTCATTTTCCACAAGCGCCTTTTGGAGGTGTTGGTGAAGGTTTCAGACACGGTGGAAAATGTGCCAGGAGGCTGGGCTATTCTTTTCGTGCTCATCTTCTTTGTCGGGTTTCCTCCTCTCCTCGGGTTTTCGACCTTGGCCATGTTGTGTGGGATGACGTATGGGTTTCCCGGGGGTTGGCCGCTCTTGGCGAGTGCTTCAATCACCGGGTCTTTTGCCAGCTTCATGACGTTCCGGTACCTTCTTCGAAACCAGGCGGAGCAGATGGTGCAAAAACACGAGAAATTCCGGGCGTTTGCGGAGATTTTGAAGGAGGACGCGTCGCTTTTCCTTCTTGTGTTGATCCGCTTGTGTCCGTTGCCCTACTCGTTATCGAACGGCGCCTTAGCGGCGATTCCCAACCTCCTGGCCTGGACGTACCTCTCAGCATCATTGATAACATCGCCCAAGATGTTCGTCCACGTGTTCATTGGGCACACGGTGAAGAACTTGGGTAACGAGGAGCGGCCTGTGTCGGCCAAGGTGTTGGACGTGGTGAGTATCCTTACCACTGGGTGTGCGTTTTCGTTGGCCACGCTAGTGATTTACAAGAGGATGCAGGCGAAGTTGAACACGTACCATAGTGAAAGCTACCACGGTGCGGGGTACGATGACTTGGTATTTGGCAACTTCGATGACGAGGACCCAAACCTCGAGCTTCATTCCACATCCTATGACGACGATCATTTCATCATCGAAGACGAGCCATCAAGGTAGCCACTGCAGAAACCTTGCGCAAGGGAGCATGCGATGCGATGGTAGGCACGGAGGTTGAATTGAAGGACGATTTCGAACACGTCCACAGGTTGACAGGTATAATGGAACAGGAGCAGAATGGACAGAAACACCGAACAGAATGAACAGAAGGAGGCTTCAACAGAATTAGCGATCCAAACAAGTCAACAGGTCTGGTCAACAGGTCTGGTCAACAGGTCTGGTCAACAGGCCAGGTAGAGCTTATGGATACAGCGCGCTCAAGTGAATGCAAGGAAGTACTATTCCCGCTTCCATACTACATTGGAAGATATTTGCGGTGTGCTGAGAACTGAAGCCCACATCTATGCTTTTAAAATACAAGCAGACTCGCTATGTCCCATGCTGAGGTCACACCGGTTCAATGATAAGCACCAGCTTTCGGGTCGGATCTCCCATTGATTCCAGGCACCCCGTTTGATCTTTTTGCTCGTCTGCTGTGTAACACTGCTAAGGCGACAGCTGGGTATACTGCTTCAAGACCCTACGTGACAGTCACTCGGACCAGATCGGCGGAAAACTATTCCTGGCGAACGCAGCCACCAGCGGAATTCAGTTTGCAACATGCAAAGCGTCGTTCTATCTATCGGCATTGCCTCAGGCCCCGCCGTTGGTGTGTGGTGAAGGTCTACACCACCAGACCTGTACACCAGGATGATCAGAGGTTGTTGGTGTTGAGCTGGATAGTTCATGAGCCCAGCCTCTCCGTCAATCATCAACGCTGACCGCTCCATCGAGGCTATACGGGGATCGTTTTCAAATTGCATCTTGAGTGACGCACAGATTGAGTTGCTGGGTTGCATCCTACCAAATAAGTGTATGATACAATTTATTTCTGAAGATTCGTTGTAAAGATTAACAAACCGTTCTTTGATAGACAAGGCTTTCGAGGTGCTGTACATACTGGCGGGTATCATCAAGATGTACGAACTAAAGCGGCCAGCCTGTCGGACCAGGTGGTCGTGCGCTACCCATGGATGCACAAGTGCACGGTTACAAGGCGAAAACGTCGGTAACCCGCATGGAGGGGCTGGTCCGGTTCTAAGCGTCTTCCTTTGGGCAACGTCGTGGTCTCTGCAGGCCCGCCCCAGGCCCTTCCCGTCTAAAATATGCCCGATCGGGACTTCTTCACGGCGGAGGTGCCACCCACGCAGCCTTGGCCAGCTTTCCTATACAAGTTGAGCCCCTTTTGAGGGATCCTAACCACTTGACTTCATCAAAGAACTCAACAGTGATGCTGTAGAAGATTGATTTATATATAAGGGCAGCCTAACGGATTGTGTCCTCTCCAATCGTTCATTGTGCAGGATAAACGGATATTTATTTTCCGTTTCCTTCAGTATTACAGTCTAAGTTATCGGCAATTTTTAAATACTTCCGTAGAAAATGAAATTGTACGTGGAAGGAGTTCAGTTTCCACATGAATCGCGTTTTGGCCGTTATCTCGGTATATCAAATTTGACGAAAACAAATAAATAAATAAAAGAATTAAAGAAAAGAAAGATGAAAGATTTAAATAAAATACAAATAAGGAATCAGTTCATGAGTCTCGGAGAAGTGCCGGGTCAACCGCGTCTTTCTGCTGATATTTAGGTCTGTTCTAGCCCTAGTGCTGAGGTTGAGATCTGGACTAGTTCTTCTGCTGAGGTTTCACTTTTTCGGCAGCGGCCCAACTTCCGATTCCGGACCTTGACTAGACATAGTTAAGGTTGATACAGACGCCTCTTGACTAAGGGTTTGGGGCTTGAAGGCTCGTCGATTCAGTGTGCCCTGTCAGCCGCGCCATGGACCATGGGCGCGAATTCGACCCGACAAGACGGAATCCGCGCCTGTTTCCATCTAGGCGCATCTAGTATGGGCGCAAGTCAGCAGACAAGCCCAGCTTCTTGGATGGAATACGTCTAAGTCGTCTGACGTAACCAGGTGCCCGTTCTGGGATTCAACTCTGGGCGGCAAAAATTGACTCTTCCTTCGAAATACAATTGGCCCTTCGTTTCATAACCCAATGTTGAAGTAGACCAGGCTCTCTTGGCAATGTTTTGAGAAGAGATTTGAGAAGAGTTTTGAGAAGAGTTTTGAGAAGAGTTTTGAGAAGAGTTTTGAGGATAAACGAGTCATGAGTCATTGGTTGGATTCCTCCACCAGTCAAGTGCGAAGTGAAGAGTTGTAGTCTCCACTTGTCGGCGCCGAGACCCGGCTGAAATCAGTAATTCGGAGAGGGGGAATGCAAGCTTTCGGGGCTTTTGGGAGATCCCACTTTGGCACGCCTAGGACTTTCGTGGCTTCCCCTTAGCTTCACCCGAAGTTCACGCCCATTTCTGCCATTGCTCATTTATCCACTGCGCCATTGAAACATCGACGGTCATTCAGTAAGTGGCGCTTTGGCCGCGGCTGACAAATGGCGGTACTTCTCAACAACGCGGAACGTTACCTGCGCTGTCTGCTACTTCCCATGAGTAAGGCGGTTCTTGACCATGGCTCAGGCCCAAAGTCTCAGTAAGGTTCATTCAAATGTTACCCGCATGTCTCAATACATGGCGGTTATCATGTGGGTGTCTTCATGGTCAAAATAGTCCTATTATCAAGCGTACATTCTCGGAGGCCACGGTCTCGTAGTTTGAGCTGGGTTGCTGGTTTGGCGATGGTTTGGTGATGGTTTGGTTACACGCCCTCTTGATGATGGAACGGCGATATTGTATTCCGTTTCTGATTGTCTAGTCTATAAACAACATGCGCGTCCGGCGCTTCTCCACCTTGTCGGACGTGAGCATGCCGCTGCGCTCCAAGTCGGCAATCACGGCCTGCGAGTCCTCCTCGCAAACGATGTTGCCGTCGATTAAAAAGTAGTCGCTGCCGATCTGCCGCATGCATCTCGTGCACGCGAGACACTGCAAGTGCCACTTCTGCTTGAGCTCGTTCTCAATGCACTCGCCCTCGATCCCGAGGTGGCACGCCTGGCAGAGCGTGTCGTTCAATGTATGGTAGTGGTGGTGGCAGAACGGGTTGTCGAGCAACACGTACGACGTCACGTTTTTGTTGAATTGGATGCCGCATCCGCCATACAGACACACAAAGCATTCGCGGTGCCACTGTCCGCTCAACTCGCCTGTCTTGGAGAAGATGGCCTTCTTGGGCCCCGAGTGGCTGACCACCGCCTGTCCACACGTGCGGCATGGGCCGGTTCCCGCCTTGTTCTTCTGAACCTCACTGGTGCGAAACTTGGGCACCTTGGGGTCGATCACCGACTTGGGGAACGCCTCAAACTCTCGAGGCGTGGGGTTCTTGCGAAGAATATCGTCTTCTTGCTCTCCATTGCTTGAATTCCATTGGGCTTCCTGCCTAATGACCTGAGGCTCGTTGCGGAAGTAGAGATTTTCAGACTCTGCCGAAGTGGGGCTCTTGTGAACAGTCTCGTCTTGGTGCTCTCCATTGCTTGAACTCCATTGGGCTTCGTGGACAATGATCTGCGGCTCGTTGCGGAGTTTGAGATCTTCAAACTCTGCCGACGTGGGGTTCCTGCGAACAGTCCCGTCTTGGCGCTGTCCATTGCTTGGACTCCATTGGGCTTCCTGGACAATGATCTGTGGCTCGTTGCGGAGGTTGAGATCTTCAGACTCTGCCGACGTGAGGTTCCTGTGAACAGTCTCGTCTTGGTGCTCCCCACTGCTTGAATTCCACTGGGCTTCCTGGACAATGACTTGGGGTGTGTTGCAGAAGTTGAGATTTTCCAACTCTCGCTCAACCTGGTGGTTTTTGGGGCTCAAAGGCTTAATTGTCTCGGGCGTTTCGTACGCGTAAGTGTCATCGAACCGGGTCTTTTCGAACCGGGGCGTTTCGGGCTCCACCATTGGCGCATCCACATTATCTTCCTCTGATAGCTCGGGGCTACTGCTTGCGGCTTCTCCCTTCTCGAATTCGGTCTCCGTATCACTACCTTCGGATTCATTTTCTTCCGCGGGCGACACCTTGAAGATCGGCATTTGCGCTTTATCCCTCAGCCCTGCCAGCACGTTGGATGCAGTCACGAACGAGTCTTCGCTATTGAACATGTTGGTAGACTGGAGGCTGATAGTGCTACCCTCTTTGATGTTCTCTAGCTGTCGTTTTAGGTCGAGCTCGACTTCATCTTCCTCATCACTTTCGTCGTTAAAAGGCTTGGAGATGATTGAGCTGATGGTCGAAAGGTGGCGGTTGTACTGCGGAGACCTCGTTCCACTATTTTGATGCAAGAAGTCATTGTAGTCGTTGCTGGGTTCGCTTGCAGAGCTCTCTGGGGTTTCAAGTGATTGTCTTGTAGACTCAAACTGAGTCTGCTCTCCATCTTGAGAGCTGGAGTCGTCGCCCCATTCATTTTGCCTATTGAATGACGAGACCAAATTGCTGGTCGAAGGCACAAATTTCTCCACAGGACTTTTAGTCGCTTGGCCAGTAGTCTTTTCGCTGAATCCGCGAGGGTCGTAGAGCCCCGAATCGGACACATCTTCCTTGGCCCCAGCAAACGCTTGGCTGAGGTCTTTCTCGGTATCAAATGTCGGGTATGGGGGGCTCTCCCGAGCTGGCGGCGGCTGCGAGGCGGCAGGTTCTGTATTTACAGCACCAGCTGCAAAAATGTCTCTCTTTTGTGATGCCTGTGTTTCACTTTGCAGACCTAGCGACGTCAGAGGACTGCTGCGCTCGCGGTCAGTATCAAAGGGAGAGCTCGTGACAGACGTGCTTCCGGTCTCTTGAGAATTGATGTACTGAGATTTTCCCTCTGGGATGTGCAATTTGAGATTCTTCTTGTTGCGGTCTGCATCATTTTCCTTGACGGCACGAGGAACGACGGGCTCGGCCTCGTATCTCTTCGCATATGGTGCCGAGCTCAGAGCAGTATATTTGGGCTGGCTGGACTGGCTGGACCTGCTAGACGCATTGGAGTTCTGCGACTTGAAGTGGGCGTAGGGATCGAATCCTGCAGGGGCGCCAGCGCTGGGCGGCTCATTTGCCGGCCGATGACTGAGTTTGGAGTCAGAGAAGTTTCTGCGGCTATCGTAGTGCTCGATGGAAGGCGTATTTGGCTTGGAGTGAGCACCGCGAGGCATTGGCCCTGATGACACGTTCCGTGATTGCAGGGCGTACATGGGGCGCAGCAGGGCTTTGTCGATATTCCTGCCGGGGGCCGAGGACCTCTGGAATCTCTGCGAGTGAGGCGAGTTCCTGGAAGAGGCCGAGTCCGTTGGAGAGCCGCCCAAGTTCACGTCGAACCCGGCTCTTTCGTATACCCCCCGGTAGCGGTGCTCTGTTTTCAACGGAGGGAAAGGCGAGTCTGTCGCCAGCATGGGGCTGTGGTCCTTATTGAAGAACTTGGGGAGGGAATGGAATTGCATAGTCAAGGGGGAATATTATCAAGGCGGACTGGCTGCGACAAAGATACTTTGGAAGGATAGATGGACACTATGGATAAGACAGAGTGGTCAAAATAAGCACTATGGAAGGAAAAGCACCAAGCGGATGGATGCAGCAGAAATACCGGGTTTAAAAGGCGTCAAGCGACGTTGATGGCCGTCGGTTCAGGATCTAGGAGGAGGACTCGGATGACCAATCACAGCGCTGGGGGTAATTATGCGCTGAAGTGGTCTCTATTTGGGAAAGTTCTCCTATGCAGTGGGGTATTAGGATAGGATGAATATTTGCAGAGAGTCCAGGGCGCAGAAGAAGGCAAGTGTAGTCCGGTGAAGATAAGACGAAGAGGCCGTAGGAAGAAGGAAAAAGCACTAGAGAAAAAAACAAGTCGCGGTCGGGATGTGGTGGATGCAGTCGCGAGTCGCGCTAAAAGTTGCCCCGTGCTCAGGTACCGGTAACTGCTTTTGGCAGCAGAAGCTCACGTGCCCCATGATATTTGAATACAGCTATTGCAGCCGGCTGGTCTTGTTTGCCGGTGGCAACACCAAAAATTGGAGTGGGAGATGCGGCGGCGATGAGTGTGGCGGGTGGCCTGTACACAGACGCACGTGCAATAACAAACTGCACCTAGTGTAGTTTCCAGCACAACCTGGGACACCATGACTGCACAGTCGGGGTGTCCAGAGGTGGGCCATCCACGCCCAGATTCTTGTCTTGTATAAACTGTTTGCAGCAGGCGGGCACAGCCCGTCTCTTTATCCACCGGGAACGGGCGGTGGAGGGCGTACACCCGTGCATCCCATGTCCCGCCGCAAGCGGTTTGACAGACGCGAGAGATGTGGCGAGTGCTTATGTGCACACCGCGCGACAGCCGAAACGGGCAACGGGTGAGATCTTCCGGTGCGCGTTAGACGACGCCAGCCCGTCTCATTAAACATTCCTCGCCGCGCAGTGTCATGTGACTACGGCGGCAGCCAGTTGCGGGCGCCCCTACTAGTCTCAGTTCGTCCTCTTTATTAATTACTCTACACATGGTCTAGACGTAGCCGATTCTGTTGGCAACGTCCAAAGCGTCGTGGTCAGCAGTCAACTTAACGTAAGCCTTCTTGGTGCCGTTTGGTCTGACCAAAGTGTTGACCTTCTCGATGTCCACTTCGTACAATTGCTTGACGGCAGCCTTGATTTGGTGCTTGTTGGCCTTCAAAGACACTTGGAACACCAAGGTGTTACCGTCCTCCACCTTCTTGATGGCGGTCTCGGTGGCAATGGGCGTCTCGATCACCTTGTAGGCGTCCATTCTGTTGTAATGAGGAACGGCCTTCTTAGGGTATTGAGGAGCCTTAGCGTACTTCAACGTCTTTGGCAAGTGGAACCTGGTGTTGGTTCTCACCTTGATGGCCTTCTTGGAGTTGTTACCCTTCAAGGCGGATTTCTGAGCAGCAGCAGCTTGGTTGTCTGATGTTAGTACCATGATAAGCAAAGAGAAGAAACGGTGGACCTGATTAGCGCCGAAATTTGGCCCGAGATCGAGATAGGAACAAAGGAAGGATCACTGCGTTATGGATAGTGTGACTCATCACATCAAGCTTACTTGGGACACCTCCGGGTCTCCACTTGGGCTATGGAGGAAGCCTCAGTGTGGCCACTTGACGCTGGAAACAAGTGAGTGACAAAGAAATGGTCGATACCTTTGAGAATTGACAGACGGGGCGTCTATGCATTTGGAGGGGTTCTTTAAGGAAGATAATGTGAAGTATTGGAAAGTTCTATGGATTGGACACCGAGGGATTTGAGGTTGGGTTTGCAGCTAGGAGATTCTCGACTCACATGAATGGAAAGGACACCAGCAGGATATCTAGCGGGGCATTCTCTCAGTGGCCAAGCCCGTCATTTTATCTTATTGAACATTGTACATACTTGGAGCCATCTTGATGTGTGTGTAGCAAAAGGTTGAAAAGATTTTCAGGGAAAAAAGTGTGCGGTGCGGGCGCTGAGGAGGTGCGGGTGTTGGAGGGTGGTGCACAGAGGGCGCGCCCGGGGCCTGCTCTAACACGTGCCGGTGTGACCTTGCACGTGCATGCACCGGTGTGAGGGCGCGTACCCTAGTACCTGGTTCCTTATATCTCACACGCGGAGTTGCAGTCTTGGCGTTACCAGGATAGACGCCACCGGGATCACTGATACTAGTAGCATTGGAGAACTCAATGTATATTTTGGAGCGCAATTCTTGCGCTCAACTGAACTGGTTTGCTCCTAGCCCTTAGCGGGCTCTCTACGTTCTGTGGCTGTCAATGCTCTAAAGATTTTGCCCGCTATTCTTCCTGTGGTCAATGAATATACTTGTTACTCAAATCCCCCCTGCTAATTGACAGGAATCATGAAAAGCCATTTCAAAAGATGACTGCTTGTACGCATCTGCTTCATTTGAATATACTTATTTGCAATGCCATGAAGTTTTTTGAGTTTCTTTTGTTCCTGTTCGGTTTTGACTTCATTCGCTGTGACACGCTTCTTCAGTTCTATTCAATTCTAGTTGCTAGGTACTTGCAAGCGCTTGGGCACGGAACAATTAGAGTAAAGCGTAAGCTTTTGTTTAATGTCGTTCCAGACTACCACGGTTTGTGCTCATGATGCAGCGAATATTTACCTTCAGGCAGATTTCTGGTGAGGATTGGCCCCATGCATCGCTCAACACCACTTCTCAGTTAGAACTCCGTGCTTGATTTTAGTGGATGCGGCATTGACTCGAGTAACATCTTTTGAGATGTTAGTTTTTCTTAAGACCGGAATCAGCTTGTCATGAATGGTGCAATCAATTCAAAGATATGATGAGTCCCCCCTCCATGAACGCGGTCAATTCATGTGTTAACAAGCTTGAGGTTCTGCATTCTATGTCAATGCGTCGCATCATGTTCATGCCAAATGCCCCATTTCATGATGGTACTCAGGAAGGAGACTGGTGGGAGTTTGCGGTAGCCGCAACGGTCCAGATGTGTGTGACGGATCAAAGCCGTCAGGTTGACTCTAGCGACGAACCTCCTTATTCGTGAGCGCTGCGGAAAGTGATTAACGACGAGCGCCCAATTTTGACTCGATCTTTTTTGCCTCCTCATGGGAATAGCGTTATTGTGGTGTTTGTACCTTTTGGTGGATACTTGCTTGGAATTTGCTGGAAGCTTTGCCTGGTGCATAGAGGCTTTGGATTCTGGAGATGGGTGGCTCTCGCAATGCCACTGATACAAAACATGGTGGTAGAGCGAGCACTCTCTCACACCATACGCTAAAAATAACCAAGCCACCGCTCAAGACAACCGAAGATGCAGTCCAGGGGTTCCTTCCCAGATGTGGGTCCAAAAAGAAAAAAAAGCACGGCCTGTCTGTTGCAATTTGCTTGCGACACATATGGCGGTGTTTATACTCCACGGGTAGCGGAATATCCGGGGACATGACCATGAGTTACAATGTCAGCAAGTGTGCTGCATGTCCGACCAAGATATCCTTGTGTGCATCGCATGGTCCAAAACCTGGCTGAATTCACTTCAAAACAGTTCGATGAGCATATCAATATCTCTATGCACCTGTTGTGGAGGTAGAGGAGCCCATGCCCGCACATGGGTCCCCGTGGGCGGTGTTTGTCTGTCCTCGGTGGATGCCAAATCGGGGGCAGCCTTTCTCTAGAACGTGGAGGTTTGCCACTCACATAAATCACATCTTTAGAATAGTATGAGAAGCGCATCGATATTTGAAAAAGCTCATTTCTTAAAACAATGTAATAGAAGTATAACTCCAGCCCAGTACCTTACATACTAACATGGGGTGTGCTCATTGACTGTGAAAACGACTTTACATTACCCTATCTTAAAAAGGGTTATGGATCGGTTCTTTGAAATTCCTGATTATCCCTAATTATACTAGCCACAAAAAAGCGGAGATTTGGTCAATGATCATCATAATCATTATAATTGATACAAGCACCCAGACACCCTAGGGGTTTAAATTTACTACAGAGCGGTATCGTTTTCTCAGGGTCTTTGGTAGCGTCTCGTGCTAGAGAAGAAGTCTACGTTGATGGTCCCTATAACACGGGGTCATATCCACTTGTCCAGCAAAACTGTCCGAAGCCGTGGCACCGCATCTGGCGCTTTCTGTCGTGAACGGGCTAATTTCTGACGATGTGGCATCTGTGGTGGATCCGAGGCTGCACAAGAGAGAGCCACGGAGGTAAGCGGTTGGAATGAGGCCTCTTTTCATGTGAATACCGGCGATTCTGCCTTGTAGCCGCCCCTTGTGTATCTATGGGTAGCGCACTACCCATGGTGGCTGACAAGCTGATTTTCTTCCAACAAGTGTGAATGTGTGTTTTGAGAGCGATACAAGGACCTACGGCGGGGATTGCTTTCATGCATGAATTTTCAGTTTCGGCATGAATTTTCAGTTTCCGCATGAAAGCCCCTTCAATTCGATTTCCTGCCGGTTGGAATCAATACCCCAGTTGGATTAGTAACTACGCTAAAAGCATTCCTCTGGCTTGTGGAACTTCGGAGTCCTGATGCTGATTTGACAGAACGAATAGCAGGAACCTGGAAAAGGCCAGTCTGGATTGAGATATCGCTCACCAGACTCCATCTAATCGTGTCTTTACACCGCCTAAACCTCGGAAGGCCTTGGACTTGTCTTGACCCAGGAACTTTGTGACATCCCGAGCTTCCAAAAGAGGTCTTGGTCTTTCCCGAAACAGAAACCCGGGGCTGAAGCACAAAGCAGGTGCCCATGTCCCGGGCAGAAACAGTGCCAAGCGTGCGAGAAGCCGGCATGGCACGAGCGCGTCCCCAGTCGTTCATGCGCCGAACAAAACCAGCTGTGCTTGGCAAAGTGTTTTCCGAGGACTGGCGCCCAGCTCCGGGCCGACGTTCGGGCTCGAGTCCATGGCCTAGTCTCCCTAGTGACTCTGCCCTGGACCGCTAGGCATGTAAATTTGCACCCACGCGGGGTCCACGCATGGTGCGTCGGACAAAAAGACCACTAGGTCTGACTCCACTGCATAGACACCTCTATAAGAATAAGAATACGATACAGGTACTAACAAAGTACATTTAACGTCTATCCCTCATTACATCTGATTGGCTGAGTTGTACTATTCATTACATCTGATCCCGGTCCATCCCTGATCATTAACAGTAACGTTTTCGGTCCACAGACAAGCAGTTAGAAGCTTGGACCCTATTGCTAATACAGGCAGGTTGGCCTGACTGCATACAGATGAAACAAGTGTTGAACTATGAAGTGCGAACATGCAGGTATGCGCGACAGTCAAGAGACGAACATAGTTCAAGATGCAGGATGCAGATGAAAATAAGATGAGTAACGTCCTAGCTGCAAGGTCGGAACCCAGAAGGTACTTACACGAGGTAAGTACGCTTATGATCCTAGTTTGGATGGACGGAAACCCGAAAAGGACTTACACGATGCATGTACACTTAAGTGCTGGCGCACTTAAGTGCAAGCCATGCATCTGAAGGCATCGGAAACTAGACGAGAAGTGGTCAGATCCGGAATACTTAAGGAGAGGGTTCCGCCTCAGTTAAGAAGATAAGAAATCACCAGTTATCAAACACACTGAAGTCTAGATAGATAAGTACAAGATCAAATATAAAGATGACTGAGGAAACAACTGAAAGTACATACCTAAAGGAACTATTAGAGCATCGCGTCACGTGGATTCCTGCCCTTTGGGAGGTATATCAGCGCGCTCAACAACAAGCGTTGGAGATGTTAACGACCAAAGTCTGTGCACACTATGCACAAGAACTTAGTTGAAGAGATTCAATGTCTCCCTTCTACTGATTGAGCGGTTGCAGTGACGGCGGCACAGCCCTGCAACGGCTGCGGTTGGTGAAGGCCCCTTTCCACTGTTTAAGGAAGGGCCGCCCCACGGTAGAGGGTAGTCCGCCAGATAAGGAAGGGTGTAGTAGGAGTATAAGAAACAGTAGAAGACTACAGAAGTTCCACAATTAAGAAGTTCCGGAATTAAGGAGTTGTTAACGGGCTTTTCGATTGTCAATGGGAGAGTACATCACAGCTCTCAAAACACGAGCCCTACTCAGCCAGTCACCATATCCCGAATAATGTTCATTGGGACCAGGTTCTTATGTCGTGGGTTAGGAAAAATATCGCATAACTGTTCACCGGGGACAATAATCCTCCTTTTAAAATGTGGCTACTGAAAGGCACAAGTAGCTAGGATCAATTAAAACTGCATCCAACCTGGATCAACAGATCAATAAAAGAAAATCGGTGAGAAAGAAACCATTGATTAATGAAACTAGCCCAGTCATCAGCTGGAATTTCAGACTCCCCACGGGCAGCGTACCCATGGGAGCAAAGCCACATGATCGGCAGTTGCAGGGAGTCGCTTGAGACCCCAGCTGTGGGTGGTCTTGCTCAATTGGGTATTTATCTCTTAGGGACCCCGAGGCCGCCTCAGGTGCCCTCAATATCGTCCGTTCGGTAACGTGGTGCAATTGTTCCATAACTCTCTGGCCCCAAATTCTTCCCTTGTTTGGTGTCATCAACCAATAAATGTTATGAGCCCTAGACTCCAAAAGTTTCAGAATTTAAGAGTCCAATCCATGATCAAAAAGATTGTAGTAAGAGAAAGTAAGCCCGTCAGATCCACCACTGGTAGTGCGCTACCCATGGACACACTTGGCTGGTGTATGCGGTTGCAAGGCAACGTTGGTGACCCGCATAAATAGAGGTGTCCAGTTCCACCGCTTACCTCCGAGACTCAGACATGGGCCACCAGCTGCAGCGTATCGGATGCAACGTTGTGGTTTTCCGGATGCATGCACAATCCCTCAGATGCCATTCTCGTCTAAAACTAGCCCGATTGGGGCCTTGGGGATGTAAAGGTGACACGGTCGTGACCGGTCTACCCTCACCGTCAAAACGTAGCGCAATCAAAGTTAACCAAAAATTTAGTAGATAAAGAGGAAAATAGAGGCAAAAAAGTCGGGTGGACAAGTCAAAAAATTATTGATCAGACAAAAAATTGATAAATTTGTTGTTTATGCAAGGAGGATTATCAAGCAAACATGCAGTAGGCAAAAGATATAAAGTAGGCACACTATTGGGCAAATTGGCAATTAAGAGGAAAATAAAAAATAGATAAATTGGTCATTTTTAGTGGCTGAAGTAGTTTTATATAATAAGTATTCAAACACACAAGTCATTTTTTTTCTTCTTTTATTTTTCTGTATTCATCTCTTCTTTATTCAAGCCCAACAAGGTTATTCATAACACATGGCTACAGTACGTTTTACCAGACTTGCATGTTTTCAGACCTTTTTTATAGGAGTTAAAGGAGGTTTCTTTCAAGAAGGTGCCGATCGCTGAGACGTGGCCGGGCCATTTTTCCTTTTTAAGTGGGCCGTCCCAGTAGGGACTTCTAACGAATTCGTTGTACCAAACACTAGAATTTAGAAGGTCTAGCGATAAACCAACGAGGATTGGAAGCAAAGTGGGTCGAAAATAATTAAAGAGTGCATAGAATTTGTTTTTAGATTGTATTAGTGGCCAGAGTTGAATGAAAATGAAGACGGAGAAGTCCTCTGAATGACGTGCCAGGACTTTCCACATCATTCAGAGTGAGAATGTATGCATTACAAGATGTACACACATGCGCACGGAGTATGCAGAGGGAGGTAGTATTCCGGCAAGGAGACTCCAAGGGCTTTAATCAAAATAGAATCTAATTGAAAGGGTTCATGCAAAATGACTCAATTTACGACTAGCTTATAGTGAATACGACGCCATGGGTGGAAAATCTTGTAGAAATTTGATGCTCCAGCTTCCCGAATGGCTAGCTGGTTGTACATGTTGATGTATTAATCGTCTTTGCCGATTCCGTCCCGATTCTGTCCCGATTTTGTCCTTACGTCCCGAATTACCTGGCCCGGGTCACGATTTTGGCACCTCCATAGTTACTCGCGTTTTGCAGGTTTTTCGCACCCAAAATACCAGACCGGGAAAAGGTACGTACTGTCAAAAATCCGCCCCTTTGATCGCCCGTGCTACTTCACTTGGGTCTTTGCCTTTAGAGCTCAACAGTCTCAGTTTAGACTCAGGTATCATCAAAACAGTATTTTGGGCGCAGGATCCCGCACCACGATAGGCAGTGCCACACGCGGGGTGTGTAAACATAGGCCCAGGGTGCGGCGCAGGCGCTAGTGTGGCGGCAAAAACTGCAGCGACGTTTTGATAAATCCATTCGCAATTTGGATGCTACTTATGGCCACGGTGTTCACTGCTCTTGTTGCACTACAGAGGTTCGGCTCCACCCTTGCACCCGTCCACCGCGAGTATTCCTGCACGCGCGAGGGAGCAGGCGCCTCACGTGACCGCACCCCTGCTTATATGCAGAAAAGCACATGGGCCGTGTGTCCTGTCAAGATGCTTTGAGAGATGCTTTGAGAGATGCTTTGAGAGATGCTTTGAGATATGCTTTGAGAGATGCTGAGAGATGATTTGAGAGATGTTTATCTTGAATAGAGGGAGCTTTGCCGGCTGGCGCCGGGTAGCTGCTCCCCAATCTCTGACACTGTCCAATGGTGATGTGCAGGTTCGTCTACCTGTCCCCATCCGACGTGCCCGTATCCGACGTACAAATACTGCAATCTAGGCGCCTTATTCGTGTTCACCTGCTGCTGACTTGCAGCAGGAACCAGCGAGTTTAAAAAGCCCTGACGAGGCACCTTCACTAGGACGTGGATGCTGCCCTTCCCCAGTCCTTACACCCGTGCACCGGGCGGTCCGTAGCAAACTCGTAGCAAACCCGTACTGATCCGGCTATACACGTTATTCTCGGGGAAGTTGAATATACCGATCAAAGTACTGGACCTATTCAACATCTAGTACGGCGATTGCAAAGGCAAATCGGAAGACCAGACGAACGTGATAGTAATTGCATAGTAGAGAATGTAGGAATTCACATCCGCAAAAACTGTCCTTTCATACTGTTGACCATTCTGGTACAGCTCTCGAGATTTGGAATTGCCACCAGTGTGGCCCGATAGACATCATTTGATGCATAGGTTCGGTCGTGAAGGGCGGGGACCATCGGGAGGTCACGTGCGTGCATTTTGTTGGCCTTCACGTGCAACGCCATGAACATAAAATCAGCTGTTCGGAGCCTCTGTCATTGGCTGGGACTGTCGGTCTGAGTTCTCCTCGCTGGTGGCCGAAGAAGGCCCCAAACAAGCTCGGGCTGTGCCTGCAGGAATGTTGTCCGCCCTGCTGACATCAAGGTGCAAAATGAATATCCAGGGAGAGTCGAGAATCTCACGAGATGCCAACCAATTGCCAGGTTTGCTCCGTACTCGGCCTGAAATGTGTCCAATGAGCGATATCCAGAAGTGTGGGTCCAGGTGTCATTGGTGGCCAGTCAGAGGGACCTGCCATTGTTGGAACTAGTCACATGAATCGACTAGTCATCAACATGGATAAAATCTTGTGATGTATGTTACATCCAAGAAATGCGTTTCCAAAAAACAGGAGTCATCAAGAGCTCACACAAATAAAAGCCCGCTTTGTCACGGTTGAGACCATTCTATTTTGGTATACTTGTTTCCCGGGCAGTTCAAGTCAACTCAAGTCCTTTCCGATCATCTCAGGCAGTCAGGCAGTCTCAGTCTCACAGTCTCTCAGTGAGTCGTCTTTCGTTCATTCAGTCAGTCCCTGCCTTTGCAGACGCTGGCGCAGGTTTAACCACCGCTTGCTCTACCCTAATATAGGCTGCTACCTCCTGGCAACCAAGTCAATGAATCCTCACCCTCTTGTAGGCACCATAGTGCACCACTCCGCCAGAATTCAAGACCACCCACCGCCACCAGATGCAGACGCACGCATCTCATCAACCTCTGTATTCTATGTACATGTTACAAGCGCCGCAACTTCTTGGACCGGGCGCCTCCGAACTTCAACCGCGTGCGGTCGGTGACCCGCACTATATGTGGCCGCACATGCGCACCCTCCTTCCCCTGCAACGCCGACGTGAACGCCTCCCTCCCACGGCCAAAGTCCTGCAATATCAACTCCACCTGGGCGTTTTGGTCCAAAAGCTTCTTCTCCTCGATCATCTTGAAGAGCCGTGAGCTCACCTGGTATGCAGCCTCGTATTCCGCCCGGTTGCCCTTGCGAAACCCTAACATGCCCGCGCTAACAAACGCCTTGGTGTGGTGGGGCAAGTTCATATAGTATAACACTTTTTCGTTATACGACAAGTGGCTGTTGTTCTTCATAAAGTCCAAGTCCTCCACCACGGCGCTCAATGAGCAGAGCGTGTTGTGGCGGTGGAACGTGGCATAAAGCTTCCATGCCACCACCTTCTCGGATGCTGGAGACCTGGTGAGTTTCTGCAGCCCAAGACCCTGGCTGGACTGGGCGGCTGCTCCGGCGGATGCCGGAACCGTGTTGGATAAAAAGCGGAGGGGCATGGCGCTCCCCACCTGGGGCCTTGTGCACTGCTTCAACGCTGAGAACATGTTGGCGGTGGGAAATAAATTTCGCCCGCTGATGTGCCCGCGCGCCCGTACACCACCATTTCCGCGTAGCGTGTAACCAGCTTTCGTCCTGCAAGTCTCTCCGTCTGGACATACCAGGAGAGTAAAGGCTCTATGATCTGGCTGAGTCTCCGCCTTCTGGACCCAGGGGATGGCTGGAAGCTCAGGTCCCGTGATGCGCCGTCCCGGCAAGCCCAATTGGCTGGAAGCCCGCGACGGGGCTCATAACGCCACATCTCCATCTCGCGGCGCCAGCCTAGGCTGTGCTCGCACACCCGTGCATCTAGGACACCACGTCTCAAAGTCCGCACCATTCGCGAGCTTCCATCCTCCAGAAAACACATTCGCTTTTGGGACATTGCCCTCAATTCACAGGTACCTCCACCACGCACAGAGCACTCCTTTCGACTGCGCTTTGGGCCGACTTCTGTTTCTAGCGAAAAGCTCTCGCCTCAATATCCAGCCCTCTGTTTGCCCGTGCCCTTGTTTGTGCCCCTTGTCCATTATTGCGCCCGTGCTCATTGTTGTATCACCATTGCCTCACGGTTGTTTCACGGTTGTTTCACCTGCTCAAGCTTTATTGCGATCATCTTGCCAAAAGGCCTGGACGTGGTCTTCCCCTTGCCGTCATATTTGATAAAATCTGGCCCAGATTTGTGTCGTCAATTTCTCATTAGTGCTTGCAACATTGGTCCATTGTTCAACTTCCCTCTCCGCCAGCCGCAGATTGAACCAAACAGTTTTGCTTCTCTCAATTGGCTCGGAAGATAATCAATAGAGCGACTTGAACCCAATAGAGCGACTTGATCCTCATTACAGCGACCCGAATCCAACGGAGCAACTTGAACCTCAGTACAGCGACCCGAATCCAACAGAGCAACTTGAACCTCAATAGATCGATTCTAACGCTTCATAACGTGTCACTAAATCTCAAACATGCCCGACTCGAAGTTGCCCGAGTACACCGTCAATGACGTTGTGTCCAATGAAACGTCCAAAAGCAAACGTATGCATATCAAAGAAGTCAAAAGGATCGGCGAAGGAGCCTTTGGTACCGTGGTGGAGGCTTTTCTAGCCAATACTGATGAAAACGGCCCTGTCACCACCGACAAGTTGGGCCCATATGCCATAAAGCGGGTGTTGGCACAGACCGAGTATAAGTGCCGTGAGTTGGAGATTTTGCGCACCGTCAGCCACCCCAACGTGGTGTGCTTGAAGTATTTCTTCGACAAGAGAAACTCAGATGATGGAAAGGTGTATCAAAACTTGGTGATGGAGTGCTTGCCCTCAAATCTCCAAAGCGAGATCAAGTACTACCGCCAGTCAAAGTACACCATTCCCTACCCCCACATGAAGGCATACACGTTCCAGCTAACAAGGGCAATGCACTACTTGCACGGATTGAACATCTCGCACCGCGACATCAAGCCCTCCAACATCTTGGTCGACCCGCGGACCGTGAGCTTGAAAATCTGCGACTTTGGCAGTGCTAAGCAGTTGGAGCCCGACCAACCTTCAGTCAGCTACATCTGCTCGCGGTACTACCGAGCCCCGGAATTGATTGTGGGCTGTACTGTGTACACGACGAAGATCGACATCTGGGGCTTAGGATGTGTTATTGCCGAGATGTTTTTGGGCAAGCCTATTTTCCAGGGCCAGTCGCTGGAGCTACAATTGAAAGAGATCTCCAAGTTGTTGGGCCCGCCTTCGAAAACTTTCTTTTTCAAGAGTAACCCAAATTACCGCGGGAACATGTTTTCGACGAAGCTCTTTAGCTGCTCCATCAAGGAGCGCTTTGAGCACATCTTCTCCAACTCGCCCCCCGATGTGATCGACTTGCTTTTGAAGGTGTTGGTCTACGACCCCGAGGCACGTGCCAGCGCCCGGTCCATCTTGGTGCACCCGTTTTTCGATGAGCTAAAACGGGAAGGTTTCTCTGTGTACCCCAGAGGCGCTCAGGAACCCATCAAATTGAACTTGCATGACTTGAGTCCTTTTGAGCTAAATCTCATGGGACCTTACAAGGAGAATTTCTTGCAAAAGCCGAGGGATTAGATGAGCAACACTCAGCTCCGATCCTGAGATGTGGAGAAAGGAGCTGGCTGAGGCCTCAAAGGCTTGGGCTGCTATTATTTCCTTGAATTGGCACACCGGTTCGTGGCGAGGCAACCGTTTGAATAGAGTGCCAGGAATTTCGTCTAACCCATGTAGGCTTTTCAAGCCACGTTGAACTACTGATTGGCCGGGCCATAACCATTATTGGGCGAGGTCAAGTTATGGCCAGACCATAGTATGGCCAGACTATAGTAATGGCCAGACTTCGCTGGCTTGTCGACTGAGAGGCCGCACTGTACATGACTGCAGTTGCCAGTTGGCTTTAATCCCTAGGCTCTCGTTGCTAGTAATTGATTGCTATATTATTGCGACTAGAGAAGACTGAAACTCCATTAGTGAGGTTTCGCCAGTGAAGCTTCATCGTGTCCCTCCCTAAAACTTCTACTTGGAGCTGACCCCCAAGCCCAAATAGTTTGGACTGTCCTCGCATCACACGACCTTGGCAAGGCATGCTTGCTACCATTTCGCCCAATATAAACTCACTTTATTCGATAACAGAGCTAGACATAATGGTAGTTTTGATAGTGCCATTGCGGCGCACGCGGGCTCATGTCCAGCCTCTTGAACAAACACCATGGCCAGCCTCTTGAACAAACCATGGCCAGCCTAATTCAAAGCCAAACTGTAACTGTATTCATCCTCGATATTCTGCGACAACCACAACACTATGCAGCTCAACATGATCAACGAGTTGCACACAATGTTCGACACGCCCATGCCTAGCGTGGGAAAAGTGTACTGTTTCATCAAGAACTTCAAGATAAACACCATGAAGGAACCGGCCAAGCCGCCGGCCAAAAGCGAAAACCCAAAGAAGAGGATGATGCGCGCCGCCCATGCATTGGTGTTGCCATCGCCCATGAACAGATTCTGGCCCTCGTTGAAGAGGTTGGCCTTCTCAATCAGGTTCACTATGAGCATGCCCAAAGTCAGGCAAATGAAGGGGATCCAGTCGATGAACGTCACGTGCACCAAGCTAGCATTGATGGTTTTCGAGTAAACGGCAGCATCGACCATGGCCCAGAAGCCGCCAGCGAAAAGGGCCCCGGCCGCGTAGATCCCGACGGACCTCAATTTCTGCGACTTGGGGAGGCGGAGCAGCGCCGCGTTGAACCGGAAAAGGCCAGGTTGTTCCATTGCGGAGTTTGAGTCAATACTTATCTAGTGTGAGCGGGATTAGTGGGGGCGGGAGAACTGAGGGATTGGAGGCACGTGACGGACGGGGCTCGGGGAGTCACGTGAAGATACGCCGGGCGGGTCACGTGAGCAAAAGATATATCACGTGTAAGGTCGCACGTGTTTCAAGCAACGGGGCAGAATGGAGCGGGGTGGGGACGGTGGGAAGCCAGGGCAACGGGAGCGTGTAAGGGTGGGCAGTATGGCAAGGCAACGAGGAGTAGGCGATGGCGTGCAGATACATGCAGGTCTGCAACAGCGTGACGTGTATTTTATATGCAGGTGGGCAATCATCGAACCCTTTTTCTTGCTCGATATGCCAACAAACGACGTCATAAATTCGAGCTAGATTCATTCACCCATTAAGTAGTGATTCCAAAATGCGTCCACGTATCTTTGTCAACTCAGGAGAAGACCTTTTCTTTTTAAACATCAGTTTTCATGTAGATTTGCTGACAGAAATCGTAAACTCTCTGTTCAAGCTGACTGGGAATCCATGTAGACTTTATGATCATCAACCTCTTCATCATTAGTCAACTGCCGTGGTCTCAAGTATCAAGAGAATACTGATGCTTGACAACAGGCACCGTGAATCTGTAGAAACATCACAGGCTCAGTATAATCGTCATGAAGCTATAATCAGAGAGCCAACATTCAGTGACCACGGAGAGCCCCAGAATAGAGATGTATAGTCCATTTTGACCAGAGTTAACTCATTCACTGTGGCGGAACATGCTCATCAGCTTGCATCCTCTTTGCAGTCAAACGACAGACAAGGACAGGTCCGTTTACTGAGGAGTGTGCAAAATTTGACAAGTTCTTAGAATCCGGAGGATTCTGGGTCCAACAAACACACCTTACATATCGCCTCGGGTGCGGTTCTCAATGCCAACAGGATCTTTGGTTCCGTAAGAGGGGCAGCTCTGGTTAGTTTCAGTGGATCTGAATTAGAGCTGCATTTCCGCAATCGAATAGAGGAGACTCTATGTTAGCCACTATTCATGCAAGTCGATGGCATGTACATAGGGCCGGACCCGAGCAAGAAAAGAAACACTCTGGAATGGATGCAGTTCTTGAGCATAACTCAACACATGACAATAGATATATGCAACCACAAAGCTATGAAGTGGTATTATGCAAGGCAAGGCTTTCACCCTATTCGGCGTTCCATTCATAGAGATGCACGGATCCCAGAAGGGAGCACACGGCCAAATGGGAGTTGTCAGGAGAAATCGACACATCGAGAATTGTCTCGGATGGAAGCAATCGACACACAAGAGACTTCATTTGGAGATCCCAGAAGAGCACGCCAGCGCAGTCCAGGCCGGACACCACGAGAGGCGAGGGCGTGCGCGTGACAAAACACAGACCACTGCAGTACTTCTGGTTGACGGTCCCATCCGGGCCCAAAAACGTCTTCACCACCTTGTTATGCATGTAGTCCCACAAGCGGATTTTGCCGTCGAGGCTAGTGCTGAGGACATACTTGCTGTTGGGGGAGACGGTGATGTGCAGGACGGGTGAGTTGACCACGTCGTTGGTGGAGGCGGTGGCGGTTCCATGCGAGGAGGAGTTGTAGACCAAAGTCTTGAGGCACTGGCCGGTCTCGGTGTCGAAGAGCCGCATGAGCCCGTCGAACGAGGCCGAGATGATCATGGTATCGTCCTGGGTCAAGCACACCGAGCTGACCGGATCCAGGTGTGCCGCTAGCGTCTTCAAGCTGCGGCCGGAGGTGAGGTCCCACACAATGATGGTTTCGTCGGCCGCGCCGCTGACCAAAATGCTGCCCTTGGAGTTGAACACCAAGGTGGTGATGTGGTAGGTGTGCTTCTTCAAGACGCGGATACACTTGCGCTGCGAAAGCGACCAGATGCGGATGGTCAAGTCGTCCGAGCCCGACGCCAAGATATCGCTGCAGATGGGCGAGAAGGCCACGGTGGAGATGCCCTTGGTGTGGCCCTGGAGGACTGCACACAAGGCGCCGGTGGGGAGGTGGTAGACGCGGATGACGCCCTTGGCGGAGGAGGCTGCAAGCTTGGAGCCGTCGTGGGAGATTTTGACCGCCGTCACAGGCTCCTCGGGCGTGTCGAAAGTGAGCCGGTGAACATAGGGGGCAGTCTGGGGCAGGGCCTGGAGCGAGGGGCGCTTGGCCAGGGGCAGGGCCGGCGCCACGTGACCGCCGGCCGGCTCCGCCCGCTTGACGCCATTGGCCGGGGCGGTTCCGTTTGCTGCTTCGCTGGCTGCTCCATGGGCCGTACCATTGGCGTCATTGGCGTCTGCAGGTGCCGGGGTGGGGGGTTTCTTGAGCATAGTGTCTAGGATGGACGCGCCGCGCCTTGACATGGCGACGGCCTGCATACTGGGCGTGGTTTGGCTTTGGTCCTTGCAAGTGGCCAGGTCCGAAACTCCATCGGTCTTCTCCAGAGAGCTTGTGTTGGGGATTGGTAGGATCCTTGCAATTTTCTTAATTATGTTAAGCTTTGCTGGCAACCTGTCGAGAGAATTCACGATAAAGCCAAGCATCACGCCTTTCTTGCGAAATACTGGACTTTAAGACTTCCACATTCGTGGAAAAGGTCTTTTCAGAAAATTCATCGCAATGGCTTCCAATACCATCTGGTCTGTGACACAAGCCGTAGAAAGAATATAAGTCTTTTGCAGAAATTTCAGTCAAAAAACCCCGACACAAAGGCGAGTAAGCAAGTACTTGGATTCCCTTGCTAGAAAGTTCCAAGACGCCGCTTTCGAAGATTTCTTGGCACAATAAGGAAAACTCATGGAGGAACACGTTCTCTATGAGTGACGCCATATTTCAAATTGTAGTATCTCCTGTTATGTCGTCGAACAGACAACACTCATTCGTTATCCGGGTTGCAGAGGCCGAAACTGTGTGAGTGATTTCGTGGAATTGAAATGGGAGGAGAAGGGGAAACTCCCCTCCTTATATAGTCCTGGGTGCGGCTGCAAAAAAGTCATAATCAGTTTTTCGTCGGACGGCGTGACTACTGCGTAACGCACCTCCGAACTGCATTGGCGGGGCGCGTTGCAGAGTGCGGCCGTTGCCCGATGTAAAGCCGTGATTATGGCGAGCCCTATGGCCAAGATTGGTCTGAAATATGGCCAAGATTGGGCCAAAATTGGTCTAATTTATGCACCCAGATTATCTACTCCAGGGCGCCATAACCTGATCCATTATCAACTACATCTAGAAGGTGCTTTGATGGTCTGGACAAAAAATGAATAGACCCACCAAACAATTGCCATTTCGCCGATACTCTTTATTCTTTGGCTGGCGAAATCCAACGCCCCTGCTATGGTTCAAGCTTTGATGTTCGTGGTTCATTGGTCTAGAAGCCGCTGCTTCATTACGTAATCGGCACGAGAGTGGTATCTTCTAAAAATACCACAAAGTATCCAGAATGGCGGGCAGAATAATAGACCAAAGGCTCCCATATCGAAAAAATGGCATATCAAGACACGCATCTACTGCGCCGGGGCTTCATTTGGAATCACCTCTCGCTCCGCGACGCATAAATGGACCGTACAATTGCCGGCTTTGCCCTGGGAGACAACCATCTGGGCTCATGGGCTGTCACGCCAAAGTCTGCACCTTCAGGTGGGTGTTTGAGACTTTGGGCACCATGATTGGATGAGCATGATTGGATGAGGAGATAATGATTGGTGGACGGTTGGAGCTTGTGATTGGCCATTGGCTTGATTGGATCGATGACATGGCTGCATCACAGCCCACCAAGATCCTTACCCAGACCGGGCCCTGGACACGCCGTCCTGCATGCAGTCGAGCCACGATGCCAAGAGCGACCGCTCGATCTCGTCCATGGCCGAAGAGCCCAGCCTCTCCGGGTCAGACCCTTCGCCTGCATCCAGCATCAGCTCGTGGTCCCACGGTACCATGGCCTTGTGGAGGCCTCGCACCTCGCTATTGCGCACCTCTCGCATCATGTACCGTAGATACTGGAGCGCCAATATCCGACTGGGCCCGTTGGCATCGCCGGCCTGGACTGAGCAAAAAACGTCCATCAACCCTTCGTTTAGCGCCGTGAGCTGCCGCTGCTGCGCTGGCGACAACGCAGACTTGCGCTCGATCTTGCCAACTACCTTGGCGAGGATCCGCCGGAACTCGGCTCGCCACGCCTTTTTCCGCCCGGTTCCGAGTTCCTCCGTGCCATTCAGCCTCCGGCCGAGTTCCTCCGTGCCATTCAGCCTCCGGCCGAGTTCCTCCGTGCCATTCAGTCTCCGCAGTGACCACAGGCTTATGGACTTTCGAACGGTCTCCTTGCCTGCTGACTTGGGAGCCCTGGTATCCGGTCCAATGCCGTCGAGCTCGCCTCGGATCGTGCTGATATCAAACCGGATACTATCGTGACTTTGCACACCCTGCCCGGGCGTTTGCGTGGGCGTGTAGTACTTCTTGGACTGCACCGAGTAGTTTTCTGCGTCCCAGCGCTGTTTGCGGGCTATGAGCCCCTTCAAACACCTGCCACGGGCTTCTCCCATGGCCCGGAGCTGCAAAAACGGATGCTTCATCAAAGCTTGCGGAGCAGGCCGGCTTTTTGCCGAAACAGCGAAGCACTGCCGGAGAAAATCCTCCGCGGCCGGTGAAAGCCCAAGCGAGGCCAAGGAGATCAACTCGAAGAACTCGGCAGTGGTGGTCACCGCAGAGATCCTCCGTAGCGCCTGCATGGGCGAGTACTGGTGCTGAAGAGGCGGGGCCCCGGTGAAGAACTCATAGATGCAGCACCCCAACAGCCACACGTCGGCCTCGAACCCGTGGCCTTGCGCCGTGTTGTTGATGATCTCCGGCGCCATCCAGTAGGGGGTGCCCACGGTGGTGTTGCGCCGGGAAAAGTGGCTCTGGAGCTGCGTGGACACGCCGAAATCGGTCAACTTCACGGCCCCCGCCTGGCTCACCAAAATATTGGCCGACTTGAGGTCCCGGTGGATCTTGCGTTGTCCATGCAAGTAATCTAGAGCCTCCACCACCTCGTACGCAAGCGTGGCCACGGTTTCCTCCTCGGTTATGGGCCCTGCCTTGAGCATCTCGTACACCGTGCCGCCGTCCACAAACTCCATGATCACCCAAAGCTTGTGGTTCTTGACGAAACACCCGAGGTACTTGGTGATCTGCGGCGACTGGCACTCGGAGAGAATTTGGATTTCCCGGTACACCTCCTGAAAATCCGCTGACTCGTGCTCCAAGTCGATCTGCTTGATGGCCACCTCCTGCATGCTGGCGCTGATCACGCCTCGGAACACCACGCCAAAGGCGCCGCGCCCGACCTCCTCGAACACCTGGATCTGTTCGGCGCTGGTGACTCTGTCCATACTTTGGGTGCACGGGTGCGCTGGCCGGGATCCATCACCGATGCTGCGCCCGCCGCCGGGGCGCGCCAGGGGCACGGGTCTGGCGTGGTGCACGGGTGCGGTGCCGCAGGCCACACCTACCTCGCTATACACTACGCCTTCACCAGCCCCATGCTTGCCGCCCCACGCCACCTCCTCCACACTTCCCTACGGCGTTGCCCACGCGCTCTCACACAATGCGGCCGCGGTATCTCCGTCCCGTTTCATTTCGCCCGGACCAAGTCGCTCCTGCATGGGGCGCACGCCTCCAAAGCAGACTTCAACGACATTTTCATGGCCAAGACCTTCCGATCCAACAAGGCGCAATCCGAAAATGACTTGGTAAAGTGTACGGCGTACAATGCAAAGGGCGAAATGGTGCTTCACGGCATGAACATCGGGAAGTCGGCGTTCCTTAAACGGTTCGACGTGGCCGCACGTGACCTCCGCAAGCTTGTCCGGTCCCACACGTCCAGTGCCTCGAGCTCCGTCGGAGTTCCCGTGGATTTCGTGCCTCTGTTGGTGACACGCAAAGACTGCATCTTGATCAACCTCCTCAACATCCGGGCTATCATCAAGGCGGATTTTCTTGTGGTGTTCGAGTACCTGTCCAGCTCTGCGTCCAGCGAGTCGTACGCCCACGGCACGTTTCTCAAAGAGCTCCAGCGTCGTTTGGATGCCAGTCACCCGGACGCTTTGCGCTTGCCGTACGAGTTCCGGGCTTTGGAGGCCATTTTGGTGGACGTGACCACTAACTTGACCACCGAGGCCAATGTGCACACCACCGTGGTCACCAACATCTTGGCCAGCCTAGATACTTCAATCGAGCGGCAGAAGCTTCGCTACCTCTTGGTGCAGCTGAAGAAGTTGGCTCAGTTCCACCAGAAAGCCAAGCTCATCAACGACCTTTTGCACGACCTCCTAGACCAAGATGACGAACTCAACTCGCTCTACTTGACGGAAGCCGCCCAGGGAGGGTCACGCAAGGCTCATAACCACCAGGAGGTGGAATTGCTTTTGGAGCTGTACTATGCGACGTCGTACGAGATCATCCAGACCACCGAGAACCTCATCTCGCAGATCAAGACGTCCGAAGAGATGATACGGTTTGTGCTCGATGCCAACCGCAATGATCTCATGCTTCTCGGGCTCAGGTTCCTGATCGGGCTCTTGTCCATGGGCATCGCGCTCTACGTTGCAGCGTTGTACGGCATGAACTTGGAGAATTTCATCGAAGAGAGCGACGGCGGGTTTGAGGCCGTGGCGGTGGTGGGCACTGTTGCTTTGGTGGCGTTGTTCGCGTACTCTGCCAGGCAGTTGAATGCGCTACAGAAGATCACCATGAACAAGCGTCACGTGCGCGTGTCCTCCTCTCCCTAGTTTGTTGGAGCGTTACTCTTGCGGCGTTGGCAATTAAACTTGCCGCAGGCGGCAAGCTGCTGGTATAGGCTGAGTCTTCTGACCAGCTTGTTTTCTTAGGGCCCGGTGATGCCCCCAGAACGTCCACGGCAAGACGAACATGTCATACAGGAACAGAAATTGTTTCGTGGACTAAAGCAAGCTCGTTTTTCTGGAATTGATTGTTTGAAATGCACCCAAGTTGGTGTCAAGAAAGACACCAACGATTCGTTCGTCCGACGGGAACCAAAGAGGTGATCATTAATTTCAGGGCTCCTTAGATGCCTGGAATATTCGGAATCACGTGTCAAGAAGACGAAACTGTTCAAAGGGCGCTTTGAAGAAGTGAAAGGGCGGAGGGCATTCACATCAAAGATGTAATCCCCGACTGAGTTTTCAACGACTAACGGGTGCCTTGCTGCCGAATGTGGATTGCCTGGTCAAGAAATATTGCACCATCAGACTCTGAGATTTGATGGAGTCATGACGGAAGGTCACGACACACCCTGACGTTCTGGCTCTTACCTTGTGGTAGGGTACCCACTTGGTATTAACCCATGGCATGAAACCTCCATCCTCAATTGATTTCGAATGAAATCTGAAGATTCCGGAGAAACCATTTCAGTGACTGAAGGGAGCTTCATCCATCAGTACAAGTCAAAAGGTGGTAACGGCCTTTCGGGTACTTTTTTGCGCTGTGTCTCAGAGAGGCCGTCATTGAATATGAGGATCCATTGTGATTGCTGCCAGCATTGTTTAAATTGGAAACGATGCTCGTGCCTGCAGTCAATTTTGAGATGACAGTATTGAGGGCCGTTTTTGTGGAGTCATGAAACTATGCCTGGATTGAAGAAAAATGAGATACCTGGTTATTCTGCGATCCGAACAGGGTCGGAAGAAGGCATCTAGCATAGCTTTTGAGACATTGACTCGAGGCCGGCGAGTTTTATGTGAAGTTTGGAAATTACTTCATCGTCTTAGAAGGACAATAGTCATTGCGTCACGGCTTTGGGTCAAGGATACAGCCATTAGAGGGAGAGACACGACTGAGGAAGTGGTGGATACACAGTGCCCAGTGGGATCAAGCGATGCTCTTCGCCTCTCGATTTGGTCACGGTCTAGACAGCGACACACCCACGCTTAAAGCGCTGATTAGTAAGGCCATTCCACAGACAGGAAAAAGGTCACGAAGAAATCCACTAGCGGCCCCATAACATTTCCGCCTAGTCCAGACTGAATATATTGCCTTCACGGGGACATCTTGCAGTGGGAAGATCATGGGGGAAGCCTCCCACCTCAGAAACTTTGTTTCTATGGCTCCTACTGCTTCTGCAGCAGCTCCTCACCCCCGCTCCTTTTGCTAAGCGAAGACTGTCTCGTCACCGGTTCTTCCTTAGTCTGCGGTCTTGAAATGTTGTTGTGGCTCTACCCATCATCATAGGTATGACACTACCCAAGTTTGCCATCGACGAAATAAAGCATAAAATGGGTATCTAGGACACATGACGATTCCTTAGCATTATTTCGGATTTTATCACTTGTTGGTATGCCCGTCCCCCGTCGGGTCTCTCTGGTGGCCTTAAGTCTAATTAGACTTTCTATCAAGATGCCAGAAGCATCGAAAGATGCGCCACAAGTGACCATAAATTCACAATCCTGTTAAACTTCAAGACATCACGGAGCCATGGCCTGTGGCTTGACAGGATTTCGGGTTCTTCTGTCCCTCTCAATAGCTGGATGAATTTTTGGTGTGTGATAAACGCTTCTGAGAACCGTCCGGTGCATCTATTCTTGTATACCCTCAGGTTGCAAACATGAGACAGGTGGGTGTTTCATGTTGGCTAAGCTTCAGATTTGCAAGCTTCAGTTCCAGACCGCCCGAACATCCTTGAGGTCGGTGGCGGTTGCTGCTGCTTTGTGAATCCAGTGTCACAAGACCGCTAGTTCTGATGCAGAAAATGAGTGAAAAGACTCAACGAAGGTATGAACAAAAGTACGGACTGAACGTGAGCGGCCGCTTCTTCAAACTTCGTTCCATGGTTTTCGTGACCTGGATTGTTTGATCCTTTGGTGACCCCAAGGTAATGTTCCAAATGAATCCACGCGGGGCCCAATAGCCATGAAGCAGAAATAGCCGTATAGCTTTCTGGCTGCATCGAGCGGCTCATTGGCGACTGGCAGATCATTTTAACCTGAGCCTGATCTCGAGGCCATCTTCCGCTGCTTGAACATCCAGATTCCATGCCTGCCCCAAATAGAATTTGTTCCTATGGGTTCGGCTGCAACAAAGTAGACACACTCCGCCTCGTTTCGTGTAACACTTGAACTTCCCGAACAAAGTTTCATTAGTCGACAACTGGCCATACATGCTTGTTTTTTTTCAAGCAAACAAGTGCGATGAAACCCATTAAAGGTTTGTTCCTTGAGCAAGAATCAATAAATAATTTCATGACTCGCTTCCTTTTCCTCTTGCCCCTTTTTGCCAAACGTCCATTCTTTCGCACTACACCTCTTTTACCCTTAACACCGTATTGACTTTTTCTTGTCCGAATTCTCCTTTTGCTTTTCTGATTTTCAAAAATTTAAGGCCACTTATCCCTAATATCAGCCCATTTTTATGGCAGGGTGACTGTCCATTTAAATGTTGAAGCAACTTAAACGCGGCTGAAATTAGGAAGCAAGTGACCGGAGATTTCCAGAAAGTGGCGTCACTAAACCCGTACGTTAAGGAGGGAGTAATGTTCGAGAAAGCAATAATTCAAGGAACGAAGTTTGCGGACGGCAAATTCAGGGTGTAATTGAGAGGCCAACGGAATAGAGAAATCGCACGCACAAAACAAATGGCTTTTTGATAGGGGCCGTTGCAAGAAATAGCAGGGGAGTATCAAAGCGTAAACAGACACCATAATGGACATGGCCCAGGAATTGTGGGGGGTGTATGGCGACATGTACCCTTCGATGACAACTTTCCTTCCCCCCGATCATTTTTCACCCCATGTGTCTGTTCTCCTCGCTAGGACTCTCCTCGCTGGGTCCCTTCTGTTAACTCACGACACTCTTTGGGAAACTGCCATGGTCCGAAACACTTTCGTGAAAAGAGTAAAGCGCCAGGCGTTCTTTATAACGTCTGTGCTTATTTTGGCATGGGATAGAACCCCTCGCTTTGATAAGCTGAGTATGGAAACTTGTGGAAGCTTCCGGCATACGCCAGTTGTGTTCGAGGACAGAAACCAAATAACATCATGGGAGAGGTTTGACACCGGACCCTCCTGTTACACTTCAGCAGTTTGTTAGGATCTTTTGAAACATAGTCTTGTATCAGATGTAGAGATTGTAATACGCCAATATAGCAAAAAAAATTCTCGAGAGTCCAACCATTCGCGGGACCTGAGAATCTTATATAATTTAAGATTGCTCCGGGTAATGGCTGCAGATCAGGCGAAGCCCCTGGATGGACGTTTCTTGATCGGACGCACTAATTTTAGTTCAGCCGCACTGGGGACATCCTGCACCGTGTGGCCTGGTCTCCTAGACAAACAAACTTGGTTTCACATTTTGTTTATTGAAACGGCCAGACTTATTCTTGCTAGCGTAGTCTAGCCACATGATGTTAAAGCCACATGGTGCTAGAATACGATTTCTGATCAAGACAGTTAGAGGCAATTACCCGGCAGTGCAGCACCTGCATGCTCCATGCATATGTTTCATGTTCGTGCAGGAGCGCATACACCCAGTGTATATAAGAGAGGTTTTTCCCCCTCTGTCCCCAGCCAGGATATTTCTTGGTTCAATGCATACCATGATAAAATTTAGGAGGTCAGGCATACGCTCACACTGCGAAGACACCCTGGTGACTTTCTGACTCGGGATATGTACTACTAACTGGCATGGGATTTATTGAAGACCCTCTGTTAAAAAAAATACTGATCTGTAGGAATGGCCGGTCGAGAATACCTTGCCTCCCAACATCCTAATTAGGAGCTGCTTCCTAAAACACTGGTATCAAATTCCCAACTGACCCTGGTAGCGGTCATCGTGCTAGGTTTAGATTCCTAACCAATCAACGCCAGCTAAGCCACTTTGGCTCCAGGGGAATGCAGTGGGACAGTAATTCAGGGACAGTAATTCAGGGGGACAGTAATTCAGGGGGACCAAAGGTGAAATAGTCGCGCTGCAACCTTCCACGTCAGGTCCAGGGGCGCAGCCCCGTACTGTATGCAAGCGCTCGTGGGCCTGATACCGCGGGTGCACGGGTGTCCCGCACATCACCGTCGACAACGCACCCATAACCCCCCTGATATCCACATGCTGTTTGCCAACTCATTCTGGTCGGCGGACTACGTCTCCGGAATCGAGCGGCTCTCTACACAGCTGCGGCTCTCCATTGCCCAGCTCCACGAACTCCGAACCGTTGTGTTCTCCTACATGAAATGCTTCCATGGCTCCGGTGAAGCCCTCTCGCAGCTCTGGGCCAGTGGTTACCCTCACGATAGCAGCTACCGCGTGTCGCGTGGCAAGCGGTCCGACCGCAGGGACTCCAAGCGATCTGAGCGGATGGCCCATCGACGGGTGATATCTCGGGGCTCGGCGCTGGCGGGCTCCGACGGCCCACAACTGCCGCTGCCTCTGGAAAGCTCCGGCGCTAGCCAAGTGCTCTCGTACGATGTGCAGGATTTGACCTGGGACCTTGACTTTGTGTTTCGCCGCTGTGTCAACGATGCCAACTTGCACCTGGGGCACTTCCAACGCTTGGCTTCTGCTATCGACGAGTCGGTGTTGGTTCCGCTTACCGCCTTTCTCAAATTGCACGAGCCGCTCGTGTTATCGGCGCTTCGGGACCTCGATTCCGCCTACTCGTCCTATTGCTCTGCATACACCGCTGTTGATGCCCTCCGTCTCCAGTACACCACCACGTCTCGCTTGGGTGACTTTCCTGCCGACCGTGGGACCGGGAGTGACCTGGAGGGTTCTGCTCAAGACACGCAGACGCCGTCGCTGGGCCGCCGTGACTTGGAGTTCCCTCTCGTGGTTCCTGGGGTGATCGAGTTCGAGGCGCGGGCTGACCTCGCGGTGTTTCTCCAGAATATCTTTCTGTCCGTGCCCATCACCAAGCGCAAAATCTCGATTCCGGGCTACTCCAACGATATCTTCAGTGCCGAACACCTTTGTGACCTGTTCATCCGCAAACGGCCTAAGGGCTTCAACCCCACAAGGTCAAACACAGAGAAGTTGGGCCAAGCGCTTCTCGATTGGAAACTCATCGTGGGCACAGGTTTCTTCGCCAAGAAGTTCATCCTGGGAAACATGTGGTTTCAGTGGTCGGACTTGGCAGTGCAACTTACTCTTAATTCTGACTCTGCACTGGCGGACGAGTTTCGGCCCGTCCACAAGGGTGCCGCAGATACCCAGACCGAGCCCAAGCGTGCCAGCGACGCTCCCATAAAGTACTTGGACGACACCATGTCCCATTTATCGCTCTCCACAACCAAGAAATTGAACGGCGTGCTCAAAACCATGCGTACGTTCGGAAAGCATCAATACTCCGAGCAGGAGTTGTTAGATTTGGAGCAGGAGTACAATGAGAGCTACAACACCTTTTCTTCCCAGAAGCATTTGTTGGAGACGCAAATCTTTAAAACAGCACTGAAGATGCAGCGATTTGAGCGGGCTAAAATTAACCTTATCTATCACAGTTTGGCCACACTTCAGGAATTGCTTCAGACCCATTTTGAAAAGGCTGCTCAAACCGCGCGGGACAATTTCACTCAGTTCCAAAACTACAACACTCCGGAGTCTCATTTGGCGGAGCTCGAAAAGACCACCGCCCACTTCAGTCTGGGCATCTACTTTCCATCGCTCTTGGTACCGGAGCCTTCGACCAGCAGCCGGCCCGTTGCCAGCAGCAGCATCCAGAATATCAAGCTCAACTTTAATCTCTTTAAGGACGTGGCGTTGCAACTTAAAAGCGACAACCCCGCCCCGCGGCTCCGGTCCACGCCGCTATTCCTATTCGAAGCCGTCAATCTTTTGGAAAAACATCCACCAAAGCTCATTGCTCAGCAGTGGATGGAGCCCATCAACTTGGAAATGTACTGGGAATCCAAGAATAGCATTGTGTCGCTCATTCAGTCATTTGAGCTTGAGTCTGCGGTTAACGTGCAAAATGAGGCAGCCGTGGAGGCTCGGATTATTGCCGAATGTATCCAAAGTCTCTCTAGACTAGAGCCTCTGCGTCAAGTCAATTTTATAAAGAACTGGTTGCTCGAGATAAGCGATTCTGTGATACCCTCGACTGTTTATGACTCGCTCATAAGCGTTTATAAACTCAAAAATGATACCAAAATGAGTGACACAACGCGCATTTTAGGGACGATTCCTCGCGGCAACTTGAGCTCCTTGGTGTTCCTTCTTGAGCATATATCACGAATCTTTGAGGCATCCAACACTGGAACAATTGGAGGGGCCCAAGAACTGAATTCTGGGGATACAGCGCTGGAGTCGAGGAGTGAAGAATCAGAATCGACAAATAAAGAAGCTGAGCCCAGAAACAATGAAGAGAACTCAGGCACGAAAGAACCCGAATCGGTTACAAGTCTCAAGGATGCAGGAGGTTTCCCTGAAGCGCTGGTGCAAGAAATCGCTTTTGCGTTGAATCTGATGGATGCAATAGGCTCTATTCCGTTCGTCCACATAATCATGCGGCCATCAGTGGTGAAGCACAAAAGCGGGTTCAAACCGCCCATTGAAGAGTACAACATGTTGCTCTCGAACCTTTTGCAGGCAGATTGTAGGCAAGAGTTGCTCCAGGCACTTTTGGCCAATGAAGAGCAGTACAACCAGCGTCAGGAGCAGCAGAGGCAGGCGCTAGAGCTCCAAAAGCGCAATTTAGCTCTTCAACGAGAGCAGCAGACTCGCGAGCGGCCCGAGTCAGGCACTTTTCCCCATTTGGCTTTCACACCAGCAGATGGCGATGAGAAGGCACCAGAGTCGGGAGCCCGCAGCTCGGAAAACGATGGTCTCAAGCCAGACAATTTTTCCCTCCGGCCGTTCCGGACAGGTACCACTCCGCGGGCTTCCCCCACCACTTCGCCAGTGAATCGGGCCAGATCACGGTCCATTGATTTCATGGCTTTGCCAAAAACGATCATTACTCCGTTGGACTTGAACTTGGAGGAGAGCTGAGGCTGCAGGAAGAAGTGAAAGGGGTGAGGGCGAGGGAGGAAAGAGTTCCAGAACCACCTCTGCATGACCAAAAGAGAAAGACATCTAGGCCGAAGTATCGAGCCAAGCAACAGTGAAGAGAAAAACGCTTAGTATTCGACGCAGGTGATCTAAGACCTTCAAAGAACAATACTCTTTCATGGAGAGAATTCAGTTTTTTCAGGTCATATCCCATTCCAAGCTGTTGTGAAAGATAGATGGCAGAGTCAGTCTTACTCTCGAGTGTGTTTATGGCTACCGCTCCCAGTGGTCTCTACCTGCTGCCACGAGGTTTGCTCGACTTCTTGCCATTTTTGCGTCACACCTGCGGTCTCAACCTCAAAGAGACTGCATCGAGATCTGTCTTCTGATTAATCCGTGGTCAAGTCTGGACTGGAGCACCTCGTTTCAAGCGATATCTCATAATGAGATGGGTCAGATGTTGCGGTGAAATTAGAAGGAGATTATGAGTCAGAAGCTGCTTTGGTCTCTGGTGCTCTTATTCTCCGCAGGGACCCGTGGATAATTTAAAGCACGACTTAGCAAAGGTTGAATTCCTAGGCAAGTTTAGGTCATATCCGAAGCTACCACATGACGATGAATGGCCTTGCAGCCTAGATACTACTCTTTTGGAAGGGGGGCCCAGGCCCGGGCTAGGCGCTTGAGCCTAGTTGCTTCGAGCTAGATGTCTAAAGCCTGGCACAGATGCCAGCACACAAGATCATTGAAGTTTCCTCAGAATCTCGACTCCATATTGAGCGTTCGTCCCTCAAGGACAGATTGGGTGGGGCGACCGTGAAGCACAGCAGCCAGGGCCGCCGTGTCAAGCCTGCTATTGGTAAGTTTCATCGGTCGTGGTGGCTCGGGCACAAGAAGGTTGGGGCTGTATCAAAGCTTTATCGGAACATTGGCCAGCCGGAGCTCGAAATACCAAGAGCCGAAAACAAGGCCAGTGCAAGCCTCTAGTGCATCATTCTTTAAGCGCCACGTCGACACTTTCATTTCAGGTGCTTACCCGGATCCTTATGAGTTGCAAATTATCACTTTGTATGTGGGGCAGCAAGCGGTCGTGCAAGTCCCGAGAATGGGTCGGCGATCTTCCCCAAAAATCTCCAAGACTCGAGCCATTGCTTATGCCATAAGTGTTCCAATATATTCCTCACTATGCTATGCACTAGACTTGTTAATGTCATGTAGGCCTAGAATTGTAGATTACTTACTGGATCAATATCAATAGCCGATGGTGCTGAGCAGCTTCATTCCCAGGCGGCACTTTACCCTAGAAGCCTCCCCGAGGGGTTGGGGCGTCGCACAGCCCTTGCATTTACACCTTCATTTACTGATTCGTCATTTATGTTAGACCCCCATGGGTAGTGTGCTACCCATAAGTGCCAAAGCGCGATGTGCGGGTGGACGCGGTATGACGTCGGACCTTGCCTGCTCGGTCCGAACCGCCCTGGCTCTCTTCCTCCGAGCTCTAGACCGATAGTCCCTATTTCGATGAGGCTTATTCGGTCGACCACTCGGCACGACTAGCCCGATTAGGCTCCATCGCCCGAATACGGGGGCGCAGTCGTGGCCGGCATTAGTATATAACTCGGGTGATTCCCTTGTTTTACGGGTCATCAATACATATCTCCAAAGTCCTTAGCCTTTTCAAACCGACAATTTAGTATGGTATTTATATTTTTAAAGAACTAATGTGATGAAGTTTAGCGCACGCCCGCCTGAAGGGCACGGACAGCAGAAACATCAGCTTCTTCATCAATCAGGCATATCCTGGTGCTCTTGTTGGTTGAAACTTTTAATAGGTTCGCTGTCAAACTCAGTATCGGTAGGTTTCACAAGCGTACAAACAAAGAAACCGGGAATCAAAGAGGGTATAAAATACCAAAAGGATAAAAGAACGATGAAACCCGCCTGAAGAAACATGTCAGGAGTACGTTTTTGAGGGTGGATACTATACCCGGAATTACCAAAATGAGATATTAATTGTACGGTCAAGGGTAAATAGATATCTCCAGACCAGCAAGGCCAGCCAGACCAGCCAGACGAGCAGACCAGCCAGACGAGCAGACCAGCCAGACCAGCCAGACCAGCTAGACCTTTCATTCTGAATCTACCACCACCCAGACCAGCCGGATCACCGTTTTAGATGGAGGCTCTAAAAAGCAACGACTCAAATACCAGACTCAGAAGTTAATTGTATCTGGTCAAGGGTAAAAATTATCTTATTCAGTCTTATCGTTAGAGTTCGAGCTCGATGTAAAAGAGGCCGCAGTCTCATGGTTAATGGACCTCTGTCATGGACACAATGTATTGATAAATGGCACCGGGCCCAGAATTTGACTTGAATTTTTGGATGGTGGATATGGGCGCTTGATATTGGGTCTGCTTTCTATACCTCGTTTGTATTCGCTTAACCAGAAGTCGGTATACCTCTAGGGTAGAAGTCTGTGCCGGAATTGATTTATAATGATATTGTGCATGGCAATCTTTAATTGACATAGTTGAAGAAAGGTATTTAGTTCTACATAAACTCGTAACCCCGAGACTTGGGCGGGGTGGCACCAGCGGCACCTTCTCAGGTGCAACGCCGTGGTTTACTCCAATGTAACGTCGTGGTTTTCTGCAGACCAATCCCTCAGACTCTTAAACAGAAAAATTCATTTTATTTATATGATTTTATTTTGTTTTTGTTATATATTTTGACAATAATATTTTATCTCATTGGGAATCGAATCCAAATAATTACTTTAGAAGAGTAATGCTCTAACCATTGAACTATAAGACATAAATATAAAATAAAAAAACATAAATAAAAAAAAGTAGTTGATGTTTTACATAATATGAAGATTGGAAATTATACTTATGCACAATGAGTAGATGTGGCAAAAATCTCTTTGTCTCAAATCTCTCTGTCCGTTTATATAAAGGTGAGCATAATACTAGAAATATATATAAATCAAAAGAAAAAGTAGTTTAGCTACATACAAAAATACTATTTTATATGGATCCTAGTCTTTAATACATCAATTATAACACTATTTATATTCATCGCTACTTTTATTCTAGTATAAAAATATCATCAATTTTAATTGGGTATAAGGAGGGTACCCCTATCATTATTTCAGGATTTATAATCAGAGATATTTATCTTACTTTGGCCTAATGATAGGCCCGCTGGGACGTGTTGGGCGATCAAGCGGCCGGCCGTGTCCCAACACCCGACTTCGACCAAAGATCATCGTCCCACGCGGCTGAAAGTGGTGCAATTAGGCCGGGACAACTCACCTATATATGCTCGCAGATCTCTTGTTTTAGGGATCGTCGAATACACCTGCTTCAGAACTTGACGCTACGACTGCACAACACAATAGCGTCTAATAGCTACGCTTTTGCATAAAAGGTCTCCTTGAATTACCCTACATTGTATTGTTATGGCTATATTGCTCCTCCTTCTCGTCATCCCAAATCTGTAATTCCTAACTTTCATTATCCGGGTCATAGCTTGGATGATCCGGTTTGCCATGGAGTTTCCAAGAAGAGTGACTCTGACTAAAGTCAAGGAGCGACTTCATGGTATCCTTTAAGTATGCGTGGACCTCTCCAGTAGGGTCTAAGGATTCAAGTGAAGGTTCCCTTGAATCTACACGAGATGTATTTCTTGTGAATCTAGAATTGGTGGACACTCTTGGCACGTCTCACCTCCGTAGTTTATCTGCTTACTTTTATAAGCTTGGGAACCCGAATTGTCCGTCGCATCCGACGAATCATCTGAATCAGACCACCCCTGGTCATACTTAATCTTCGGAGGAAAAGAGCCGTCATTATATGTATCGGGAGTGGATTGTAAGCGGCTCTCCCGTGTTGAAAGAAGTTTCAATTAGACAAGGGAGTTGAAAAATTATCCACGTCCTGGATAAGGGGACCATACCAACGCAATGTAATTTGCATAATAGGCCAGAAGCTGATAATTTGTCTTGGGAAGCTTAAACGTGGCCTTTTGTATGTAACAACAGATTTGCATCCGAGAGAAACCAAACGCCAAGCAGTATTAACAAGGTGTATATAGGAGCCTTTTGATGCAGCTTCAATATAACCAAGCAAGATGACGCCAAAACTGTGCACCCCATTTTCTTCCTCAAGGGGAAGCAAGCAGGGAATGTAGACCTTGTCGACATATTCCTTGTGTAAACACCAGTACCACTGGAGGGAAGTCCTGGCAGACATATCTTGATAAGTTTGGAAAACTGTTGATTCAAGGCATCCACAATATTTTGAATTTCCGTGGATTCTTAGTTAAATATACCCCGAAGTGTTCATTTTAATACACAGAACCATAAATATGAATGCTACTATTGAAATTCAAAAGAGTTACCAAACGATATTAACTTAGTTAACAACGCATAATTTGGGTTGATGTAGGTGAAATTGCCCTTCTCGTTTTAATTTCCTCAGGTAATACTCTAGAAGGCCTACGACCGTGTAAAAAACCCAGTGCCAATGGTGCAATTCAATACAGTTTAATACATGATTCAGCACCAAAAGAAGCCGGAGGTTGGCGGGACCTTTCGTTTTGTCAAAAAGTTTGTTCTTCAGGCCCTTGAGTGAGTCAAATACCATGGGCCAAGGTCAAGCAACCACTGACGAGTCTTTCAAAGAATCTAGTATGAAAGACTTGGGAGCGCCAAGAAGTTTTTAGGAATGAATTCGGTAGTGGGGGAAGACTCAGTGTGTTTGAGTCTGGCGATTATTTCCACAGGATGTGTGATTGGGTTGGTGTGGTGGGAACACGTCAAACAGACACACCAGGAAAACACAGCGGTGTTTGAGCTCGGAAGAAGAACATTACTTCTGTGATGAGACAGAATATCGACGGATTGTTGGGACAACGTACCGCCAAACCTGACGTTGCTTACCATGCTCTGAATTTAGCACGGTATTTGAACCCAAAGCAAACATATGTCAGCAGCACGCATGATAGAGAGATACTTGTTGCAGACTCCAATGAACGGTATCAAGTTCCTGAAGACAAGGCGCAATGGGCCGAATGTGTGGTTTGGGGTGGAACGCCTGTGACCCGCATACAGGAAACAATAGAAACCCACAGAAACAAATCGAAGGTCACTTGGTTTTATTCACACTGATTACCGAAAACAAGGGTGCCTTTACTTTACTGCAGATGCTTGTAAGCCACAATGAAGGCGGTCAATCACAAACCATAGAGAAGCACGTGGCAAACACGGGTCACACATCCTGTACAAGTGAATCATGTTGAATGTGGACCAATCGGAGTCTCCACTTACGATAGCTCCCACTTATTCACAATAGTTGACCAGTATACAAGGTATGTGCAGGCTATACCGTTAAGACTGAGAAGGGACGCGTGGTTCTACATTAAGCGATTCATTCTTCAGACGAAATGTCAGAACCATTACTGCACTGCTGAACTTCGCTCTGATAAGGGTGGAGAATTCCGTGCGGGACGCCTTGTGGATTTTTGCAATCAGACATCACCAACTACTGTCCATAGGTCCCATCAAATGGACTTGAGAAAAGAATGCATCGAACACTTCAAGGAAAACGAGATGTTTACTCCGGACGCAAATCTACCCATTAATTTCTGGCCGGCCCATCTTGAAGCAGTAAAAATCATAAACTGGATGCCTACGATGGGTCTCACTCTACGTTGACCTATCGGCTTGTGGGATGACCACAGTTCATCATCTGCCTCAAGGGTGAGGTTACGGTTTGGGCTGTTGGTATATGCCAAGGTGCCCGATCCTAGACTTGTCTCGAAATTTGGAGCTCGAGCTGTCCCGTGCCTTTATCTAGGGGGAGGAGTTCAGAGGTATGCGGCAAGATCGACTCTCCAGAGGCAAAGAAGATTTTCGAGTCAAATGATATTTCAACGCACAATTGTTTCAGGAGAGTAATCATAGTGGGGTAATGCTGATTCCGTCTGGTGATATGGGGAGCATGACACGGATGGTTAATGCGTTTATTCCGTTTAGTAAACCGGATTTTGGGTTATTTCCAGCTGAGATCTGGCACCGGTGATCTGAAGATCTGCACCCGCGATAGGGGAGTCCACTATACCACGAGACATTTTGCACCCAGAATCCGGTTGCAGAATTCCGTCGTCACTGCTCTGGAGTTGGGACTGCACGAAAAGATCCGGGAAAGTCCGGTAAGGTCCGGTAAGTCCGGTAGAGTCCGGTAGAGTCCGGTAAGACCGGTAGAGACCGGTAGAGTCCGGAAAGTCCCGGTGAATTTCGTGACCTTCCATGTTATTGTCAGGGGCAAGCCACCTAAGAGTCCAACGCCCAAGAAATCTCTAGGGCAGACTCAGGAGTGCTGCTCTAAACGCATTCGACTGCCTGCATCAGGCCTCAACATCAGCACCTCGTAGACGGGTCCCTGCCCTAATTGAGTGCCTGCACTCTACCTTCTTATGCTGCAGTGCCACATTCCACACCATCACACCAGCTCACTCCGCTGGCCAGTTTCTCGTGCGTCAACTTCGCCACGCTGAAAGTTTGGCCTGGATTGACTTGCAATTAGAGCAGGGCTGTTCCGGTGAGGCTTGGGCATCGGAAAAGTCGGGGCGGCCGCTCCGAATTCGCCCTGCCCGACTTTGTCTTTCCCGGCTCTGGTATCCGTGAATCTAGGCTTCCTTCCTGGGCCATGGATGCAACCTTCATGGGCCCATGCCATGTTGTTTTTGTAGTCAGGTGATCCGGTCGTCCGGTGGGTGCCAGCTCGGTGATGGACAGTGACCCTGGACAGTGACCCTGGACAGTGACCCTGGACAGTGACCCTGGACAGTCTTGATCCATTGGACCTTGGCCTTGTTGCAACCACGACAACGCACCATTCAACCATTCACGCCCCGGCTGCAGAGTGTGCACCTTTCGCCTGGCCCCTTGTCGAGTAGTTGGCGTAAGGATCACGGTCGCTTGCCTTTACTATACCCTTCTACACGTGACTCCGCATAGCTAGTTGAAATCGAGCCTCTGCGATGTTTGTTTGGAGGGCCACCCATATTGCATTTGCTAATCACTTGAACCTCCCACTCACCTTGGTGGGTTTGATATCAAGTGTGAACACAAAAATGTGGCATTACACTGCTCACTCTACACTGATTCTTGGAGCTCTTTATTTAGCATCCCATATACACCAGGGCCTAACCCCTTGTTGCCGTGCATCAAGTGACATCGTTCGGTGCTGCCGGTGCTATTGGATTGTTAGCACTGCCTTAGCACGGGCCTTAGCAATTTCCTATTAGCACGTTCCTTTCGCTCGCTTATTGGTCGTGCACCTTAGCCAACACGCTCTTCAAGTTGCCGGGGTTGGCACCAATCACCTTCTCAATCACCTTTCCGTCCTTGAACAAAAGAAACGTTGGCATGGACGAGATCTCGTACTCCTGGGCCACCTCTCCCAACTCGTCCACGTCCACCTTGATGAACTTGTCATCGGCGTACTGCGTGGCAAACTTCTCCACCATGGGTGCAATCATTTTGCAGGGCCCGCACCACGTGGCGAAGAAGTCCACCACCACGATCTTGTCATGCTTCAATGCGGCTTCAAATTCGGCTTTGCTGTTGACTTGTTGCACCATTTTTGCTTGCTGTGGACCCCACCGCGGCGAGCCGCGCCCTTTTATACCCATGCTCCCCCGTGCGGACGCGCCGCTTCTGTGCAGGCGCTTACAAATGGCGGTTGCTTCTCAGTGTCTAGAATGACATGCACGCGCTTACAAATGGCAGTTGCTTCCCAGTGTCTAGAATGACAATCCTCGGGCTTCGAATTCTTTTCTGTTCCATTCTGCACGTGTACCACATTCCTGCAACTTTGGCTGCTCTATTCGCCATGATGCATTCTCTATTCCATCGGAGTTCGGCAACCTGCCCACATATCCCGGAGGCACCGGACAGAGACAAAATGACACCTTGACAACACATGCAGTCATTCAGTATTAGTCACCCTTCCGGCCAGCCGCTTCAAGACAACGTCCTCACAAAACTGTCCGCAGTCTCTTCCTGCCTCTGCTCTTTGGCACCTTCTGAAGCGATAGCCTCATTCCATCAAACGTAGTATTCTTTTCCGCACTCCCATATTATCTCCCAATCACTCCAATTCTCTACACCGCCCGCGGCCGGTGACTAGATTGGGTTCATGTGTTGAAGATATTGAAGAAACAGTTCTTTCGCAATGCCTTTCACAATGCACCTCCAGCCGTTGGGTTCTGCACCGTGGCCGCGGCCGAACACCACTTCTGGCCATTCGTGCCTATGTTTCTGCCGTTGAGTTCTGCACCGTGGCCGCGGTCACTTCCCAACACAACTTCTGGGAACCCGCGCCCAGAATGTCTCTGCCGGCGCGTTGCGAGGGTTGCTTTGAATTTGTTATCAGTTCCGTAGGTTTCATTGCTTTCACTTTGTTAGAATTAAGCCTTGCGAATCCGCTCACTCGGACCCGTTCTCCTTTTGGAACTCGCTAGTGTTAAATGTAGCCACCGTACAAGTTCCGACAGATAATTCCAGAACTTTACTTCTGACGCGGCACCGTTCCGCTATTATGGTAGCCTTCTCGGATACTGGGCTCTAGAAGCAATGACCACATCACATACGCTCGCGTTTGGACGGGCCAAGGAGTACCAAAAAGCGTTCAAGCATGATACTTGTCCATAAAACTCGTCACGTGCTCGACTCTAATCCGGCTCCGACTCCGATCATGGTCTCCTTTTGAATATTTGTTCAGATTTCTCTTCCTAGTTTCATGTCCTGCTTTCAATAGTGTTTGGATGCAGGATCTCTTAGGGTGGGTACCATAAAACTCATTTTATCCAAGCTACTTCGACTTGGAACTCCGTGAACATTTTCTATAATCATCTTTTGTATGAGCCGTGGCCATTACGGTGGGGGTGTTTTATTCTCTGGATAGTACGCACCTTCTTACAAAGAGGAATCGGCTGCAATTTATACTCGTCGCGCCGTGTTTCAAGACTTACAGCCACAAATGCACCCCTTGAGCATATAAATGTGCAGCTTCCCACAGTTTGCTGAAGCATCCGATTAATCCAAAAGCCATATAATTGCAGCCACGACCCTCTCCCCGCCCGCAAAGCCATTGAAAGCCAGCCGCATGGCTTTAGCAACAAAGACTGGATAATGGACCTATCAGGTGAAGCACCGGAGTGGCGTAACGGGCCAAATCAATTGTTTGATAACCACCTTGACATCGGCATTTACTCCATTTCGATTGCGTTCTTGACAAGATCCGTGAGGTCTTGATCCAGAAAAGTCAACAACTTTTCCAAAAACCTCTTTTTGGCTGTTCTATACTGCATAATCCCGACCAGTGCCTCTTGAACTGAATCCAATCCTTCAACGCTGACTTGAGCCGCCCTCCGAATCAAGAGCGCAGTCCCCTTTACAATCTCAGGGTCCGTCTTGGCTGAATTACCAGTCTGCTCCATGAGATGCGGAATACTCACATAAACGTCCTTATAGAGAACCCCAAAGGCTGTCTCTCTGGCAGGAACTATGGGAGATGAAAGCTCGTGGTGACGTAGCTGAGCGATTGTCTGCAGAACAGGCTGAGTGGGAAACTCCTCCTCCAAATCGGCCGTTTCCGTACTCCACTGGGCATAGTACTCCAAGCCTTCGATCAAGAGAGCATGGAGTCGGGGGTGAATATCGAGAAGGAATTTATCCTCGGTGAATGTCATGGTGACTGCCGGGACCACCTGAAGCCATTTCGCAATGAGCAGAATGGGCTGCTTGCGGCCTGTGATCTCCGAAAATGCCTGGTCTAGGTTATCTATACGCCACGTGAAGTGCACGCAATCCGAAGGGACAAAACCATATGTGCCAAAGAAATGAGTCACGCTAGGAAGAGGATCATAGGAAATGGTGATTTCCGAGAGTGCCTCCACACGCCGGGTGAGACGTAAGATCACGTCACCGGAAGCAATGTCCACGTCAAAAACACCTACGCTTGCTGCCGAATGGTTGGCAAAGTCTAGCATGGGAACAAGAGAGATGTTGGCGAAGAAGTCTTCCGACGTGTTGTACACACCTGTCTCTGTCTTAGGAGGATTGCTGACGTGGGCAGCATCGTCGGTTGTGGGGATTTCCAAGACTCGCGACACCACAGCCTTGTGTAGCTGAAGCGCCTGTTCAAAGGAAAGCAAACGCCGCATATCGATATCAGTTGCCATGGCTCTTTCATAGTCTCGCTCGACTGCCTTGTGGAGATAACGTTGATGCTCAAGAAAGGCATCGACATGCGACAATGATTCTTCCAATTGGAGAGTTTGTGTGGTTTTAAGAACGTCCAAGTATGGCTGGAACAGGATATCCATGATGTGGCTCAAGCTTGCAAAAGCCCAGATATAGTTTCGGAGGATAAGAGTCTCGGAAACGGATTCCGAGCATCCGAGAAACAGATTCAAGATCCCGGCGGCGCAGGACAGTCCCGACTGTTCCAATCGTGTCTTGTGGGTCAAACATGTTGAGAGGTCAAACACAGCCGTCTTCGGGGTGCGCAAAATGATGGTATTTTCTGAGAGCGGCGCCTGGCTTATGATTCCATAGCCACCTACGGAACTTTCTTGAATACCGACCTGCTCATGGAGACGGATTCCCTGCAGAGCTGCCCAATGAAGGAACTGGTCCATGTCGTGTGGATGGCGAAAAGTGCACCGAGCAGGTGTATGAAGCCACCCGTACACCGGCAGAAAGGATTCCAGTACTGGACGTGCCAACAAGCGGCAAGCATGGGCAAGTTAGCGACAGACGCATCTTTCATGAGATGGCAAAAACACCAGTGACTAGGATAAAATGGACCGGGCCAGCGGCACGCCATTCGGCAGAGCATGTTCAGGGAACCCAAGTCGCAGCCAGGGGAAGGTGAAGCACATATAAAGCCGATGTCGCGAAAGGATTTTCGCAGTCCCTACTCACCTATCCCTACACCAAGCTTCAAGCTACCTAGCACGGTCGCAAACAACAACCAGTTCACACACGCTAGCAAAGAAATGTCTTGGGACGACGAGGATTTTGATGTGCCGACCGCCAGCGTCGCCACGACATCGTGGGAAGCGGAAGCCGACGACGAGCCCTTGATGGACTCGTGGGACGTTGATGAAGAAGAGGTTGCGCAGAAGAAGAAGGAGGAGGAGGCCAAGAAGCGGGCCGAATTGAAAAAGAAGCAAGAGGCGGCCAAGGCCAAGAAGAATGCCAAGAACGGGCCACAAGGCCTTCTTGAGATTGACACGGTGGACGAACACACGCGGCGCGAGATGTTGAGGAAGGCCGAGTTGCTGGCGGACTTGAACAACGCCGCCGATTTGTTTGGCGGCTTGGGAGTCGCAGGAGACGACTTTGAAGATCAATTGATTGCACACCCACGGGAGAAGGCCGGGGCCGCGGGCGCCGCGCCAGCGCAAAAGAGCATTCCCAAGGATTATCCGTTGGAAACGCACCCTCTCTTCCAGCCCAGCACCAAGCAAGAGTACGAGAAGTTGCGCAAGACGTTGGGCCCACTCTTGGCGCTGTTGGCGGAGAACTCGATGTTGAACTACTCCTCCAGCTTGGCCGTGGACTTGGTGCGGGACATTGTCCAGCCTTTGGGCGTGGAGAATGTGAGGAAAGTGGTTTCCACGTTGAGTGTCTTGCAGAGGGAAAAGGAGAAGGCGGAGAGAGCGGCTCGTTTGCAGAAGTCCGGCGGCACGGCCACGGGCGGTGCCGGCAAGAAGAAGGCCAAGCCAGCCGTCAAGACCAACGTGGATAATCCCGGGTTCAAGAAGGACGCCTTCGATGATTATGATGATTTTGGTGATGATGACTTTATGTGAGATGAGTTGATGGCAATGGGCATCCCCAGCTGCACACCCCTACCACACCAGTTTATGGGAACCAGTTTATGGGCGAGCCATGGCTCGCTTTAAGGTCATGCAGTTATGTCACTCACTGGGAGGTTGAGTGACTGGTTGAGTGATTGATTGACTCACTGACTGTTGGCTGAGTGATTGATTGGCTGAGTGATTGATTGGCTGAATGATTGATTGACTCACTGACTAACTCACTGACTGATGGACTAAGTCACCGACTGACTGGCTGAGCGATTGCTGGCCCACTGACTGGCTGACTCACTGGTTGACTCACTGACTGATTGAAGTTCACTCGAGGTGGGACGTTCTCCTTTGAGAATCCCTGGTCAAGCCAGAAACTTTGGCGATGGCATTCGAGGCACTGCAATAATCAAGCACTTGCACACACATTTCATAGCACATGGATTTGTCCTTTTCAATGCTGGCGAGGAGTTTCTGAGCCGTAGGCGATGTAGCAGTCATGCGCTAGAGAAATTAGGTGTGAGAGAAAGGGCATGATGGCCAACCACTGTCCAACGCTCCCATCAGCCTTAGTCCCTACTGATTGCCGCACTTTCATCTAGCACCACTGACCTGTAACACCACTGACCTGTAACACCACCGGATCTTGGATCATCACGAATTGATGTGTATAACAAGACGGACGTCATGGATGTGCGCCGGCCAATCAAAGGTGAGTTTATCATCGCCCACTTCGAGTAAGCATCAAGAGGCCCGGTCTTGTCCAACGGCCGTGTTTTCCGTAGCGGCCATGTGGATGTTTGGGTACAGAGTCAAGGCGCCCAACGGAGATATGTTGCACCACGTATCGCCTTCAGCGCAACCTTGGATTCGTGGTTATCTCTGGTCACGACTCGATGTATAACCGGACATTTTCGGTTCGCTTCAAACGGAGTTCATTCCTGGAAAGGATTATGGTAAGAGCCAGCTTGTCATTTGCCTCCTTCGGGGCATCACGGCCTTCGTGGTTTTCTAGAACTTGACACCTCATTTCCACTATTTTCTCCCTAATGGGAATCCAGGTGTGACCAACAGGTTATGGCGGTTTCAATAGTTGCGATTTGTTGGGATATTCAAATCAACATCAACCGTTTCTATAGGACACTTCCCCCTAACATCCATAACATTAGGAAGTACCCGCTCGGGGAATATATGATTGCAGCGACTCTGTTCAACCTCAATTCAAAGTATCATTGGGTGGATAAATTCGACTCTTGGGCGGTAATTACAACCTCGAGGCTGTGCCGGTGTCAAGCTTCCCGTCGACGTTTAGAATGGGTCAGTAGTCCTCTCACGATTCACTTCATCATATTCCCTAGTTCATTATGTATTCATTAGCACATCATGAATATCCTGATTCTTCATGAAGCATCCAATAAAATAACCCAGACTTGTGGTGCGGATAGCCTCAGATACCCAATGCGTGGATAATGCCACTCTTATTGTCACATGTAACAACAACCCAACCAGTGGAGTATGGCCCACGGATCCTGATACTAGATCCATTATGTGTCCTTGGATGTGATTCTGTATCTGCCTCAGGTATAGTCTTGACGGCTTGTCAATTTATAACGGTTTCCAGGAACGACACTGCGAGAAATACTGATCTTATTCGGAAGCCTTCTGAAAGCTTCTTCATGTAGGAACACTCTCATTCAGATATAACAAGGGCAGGTCCCTTGTGTGCTTCAATTGTATCACATCGTATATCATCATCGCACAATGATGGGTAAGCAATGGGGTTCTTGCTCTTTCAATTGAAGGATTCGTCTCTGACTGTCGGCCTCTCTGGCAACCCTCTTTCTATTGTTGGTCCCAATCGACTATTATAAGCTCTCCTATCCGGAGTAGCCCAAATCTCGTTGTCCATCTGGGGTGCTATCCGCATATATATTCCAATACCCCGTATCATCTTGTCCTGGTGGAGTTTTAGCCAGCTCCATGCAAGGACACATTGACATTTGAAACCACTGTTACCAGTATTTGTTTTGAAACATGGATCAACTCATATCCAACATTCTCCTCTTGGAGTACACTTGCGTTCAAGTATCTTCTTCTCTGGGTGCTTCAATAATAGACCATCATGGCCATGTGTATTCCTGACGGGACCATTGAGACTCCTGTGCGGGGCCATTGAGACTAATGCTGCTGATGTCAATTTCTTCATAAAAAATAGGGGCGGGAGGCCTCCCTTTTATATTCCATCTCGGTGCCCGTGCGTCCGCCACAAAGAGCTGCAAAAAGAAGCTGCATAGCGGGTGAAACACTTTCTGCATACAATCGAGTTTCAGCCGTACCGCGTGCCTGGAAATCGCATGAACATCGCCCACCATGCTTCAACTGCGCATCCCAAACCCATAGAATGCATGTAGTGTGGTACTGCATCCGCGGTGGCGCCAGGTACAGGCTCGCGTCACTTGGTTCCAATTTTGCACCCACGCGCCGCGCACAGTCATGGACCCATTCATTGTAACAGCCACGCCAAGTCCATTTTTCAGGAAGCACTGAGTGCTTAAGAACACGTGGTCAATGATCCCCAGCGAATCGGCTTCGGAAGGCAGGTGGTAGCTATCTTTGCACTGTACGCAGTACTCACTCTGGAAACATTTGGGCTTCGACGTCGGATCGTACCGTCGCATTTCCAGTTTCCCATACTAATTCCAAGACGAATAAGCTCCAGCAGCCTTTGGAGAAACACCCTGGTATTCGATGAGGACGTGAAGCCATCTGCATCAGGCTGCATGCGTTGAAGGTTCAGTGCTAGGACTAGCACGTGCAGATTTCCTTGGGGTGGAATTGTTGGTCCTTCTTCTATGCTCGGCTAGCATGTAAATATTGAAGAATGTGTTCAGCGAGGGGCGGGGCCTTCCTTTGTATTGAGCGGGCCTTAGCAGCAACAGCTCCCGCGTTGGCCTTAAATTGCAGCCAAGGAATCAAGGATGGTCACAAGGAAAGCTGTGCCGGCCCGTAGAATGTTTAACCAATCGACTTTCGACATTTCCAAGGATGTGAATCACTCATCACATCCAACGATATGAACTTCACATCCAACGATATGAACTTCACATCCAACGGAAATCACCTCACCAGCCCCACTTTCTTAGTTTCAAGGTCTCTTTCTTCCGATACCATACATGCAATCATCAAATACCTCTCCCTGAAATGGCAGATTGTTTGTGTGGTCATGAAGAGGCGACTCAAGCCCTCCCCTGTGTCGTACAACCATTCAGATTGATGATCCCAGTATGACGTAGCTTGGGGAACTCTTTTTTTCTGTTGTCTTCTGGAGTGTAATTTCGCCGCCGCACCAGACTCAGCCTTCGATCACAAGCCGGGTATGTTTCATCACCGAAATCTAACGCACACTGTACGTCTTATTAGTTTCTTTCAATTCAAACAGCATCCGCGATAGTATGCACTTTGGCTTCAGATGGCCGATCCCCAATGGATCCACCGGTTAACTCGTCAAATGGTGATTTTCGTCCTAAAGCCCTAACCATGGTCATTGCGGCCACCCATCCATCATTCGTTGTGTGCACAGACCGTGGTTCCAAGTCATTTGATGAAGCTCCTGTGCTTGGTTAGAAACATCCCCAAATCTTCTGGTCCGACTGCCTCGTTCTGCTCAACAACAATTCGGCCAACTATAACTAGGCGTCAGTTAATCGTCAAGAGTGCTTGAGAAAGAAAAAGGCGCAAGTTATCCGTGATGAGCCACGTTCATTAGAAGAATAGATCATGCTATCCTGTTTTCCATACCATCCTGAAATAGTTGTCGTCGGAAGGATACCGCTTGACTCAGGACTATTGTTTACCACCGGAACGTGTAATCTTGAAGGCTACCAGCACTGAATTAGGAGTCAGCTCCAGGATTCGGCATCTTAACATGCACCAACACCAAACAAAATCCCACTGTTGCTGGAGGTGACGTTGCATGACCTTGCCACAAGCCGACAGTATGGCGAAAGTTGAAATTTCTCTATGGCAACCTGAAGACTATTTTCACCGCTTTGAGAACTGCTTAGGTTTGTTGGTAGCTTCAAGACAAGCAATCTTTTGTTTTACCTTGAAGTGTTTGATGCATCCTTTCCGCTAGTCCCTTCTGATGTGATGAATGGAGAACATAAATAGCTGCTCGACTCGCCCCCTTTGCAAAATTCCACAATTGGTCCAGTGCAAGTTCTCCTCATCAGAAAGTCATTCTCCTTTATAATGTTGCTTCAGGAACGCCGTGTGGCTTGGAAGACTGAACCGCTTGATTCAGAACTAGGCATCGCGCCTCACTATACGCGGTCCGTAGAGACCATACCGCATGTACTGATTAACAATCGTTACAAGAAAGTCCGAATTTCAAAAGTAGGCATGTCTTCAGGTCCACGCACCCATGTATCACTTGAAAGTAATGAGTAGCCCTCGTCTGTGCTATGGTTATCTTGAGTGTGATTCACTGAGGGGGGCTTCACAGTCGCAAGAACAGTTTCAGGGAGAGACCTTCACAATTGCAGCCATTGTAACATGGAGACTTCTGCTCAATCAAAGAGTGATGGGTGTTCATCATCAAGGCAGCCACTTTTTCGAAAATCTTTGAGAAATTTCGAATAAGACGAAGCGAGATGTACCCTAGTCTCCCCTCAAGTAAGGGTGTAGACGGGAAGAGTTATAATTTCCAGACCCACACACTATGCTTGAACCATCACCCGTGGTCAGAGAGAATTCGGCACGTTTCGCTGATACCACGTGGCACTAGTCTTTGGTGTGACCTGTGTGCATCGTTGAGATACCTCCTTTGAAGGCCACAGCAGAGGAAACGGCAGCAAAAAAGCTTCGTAGCTTAAGTGAGTCACTGACGGATGTAAATGGTGTGAAATTTTGGGGTTCAGTCATATCATCTGTGTACGGGAGCTCAAGGCATGCATTTGATGGAAACACGACAGGGGATTTCTACCCTTGCATCGGGTGTAGCATACAAGAGAATACCCGTAGTATTTCTAGCCGATTGAATTGTTCATCAATTGTACTCTTGACAATTGTATTCTTGACAATTGTATTCTTGACAATTGTATTCTTGACAATTGTATTCTTGACAATTGTATTCTTGACAATTGTATTCTTGACAATTGTATTCTTGACTCTTTGTTGATCACATTCTATTGTTGGCCCCCTTGAAGTGAACATGCCAGTCAGCAGCCTGCATGGCTTGTCCATCCAGGATCGCCAGAGGCCCGACGATTCCGCATGATGACGTTGCTTATTAGGTTCAGTTGGTCCGGACTACCTAGTCCTGGAGCAGAAGCGGATCGGGAGACAATTTGTTCCCTCGCACGAAAGACCCTTCGGCTCCCTTTGTCCACCTGGTGCCCAGTGAATTTGACCGCCATCAATTGCCTGTTGTCATCCGATGATCCCAAGCCAAACACATGGACTCTAAAATGTACCGCAACTTGCCAAATTTTGGCCCATGAATCCGTATCTTAAATACACTGGGACATGTAAGTAAAAAGAAATCACCAAGCGATGGATTCGCGGTCGGAGGCTTTTATATGTGATTTTTCCCAAACTGCACACTTTTGCAGCCACCACAAGTCGTTGATGAGGTTGCCCAGGTTAGACACCAAAATCCACAAGGTATCATTTGGCAGCCAAGGGGTTGGAAAAGCCCAGGTTAGAGACCTCCCGCTGCATTTCGGCCACCGCCAAGCTCAGCGCCAACTAACCGCCCAGATGAAACTGAGGTTGTTCGGTTTTGGCGGTTGTTGTTGGCCCCCGGGGCCTCTTTGGGCCTTGTTCCAAAATCACCTCAAACATTGGAGTGGAAAAAGGGTCATTTGTTTTTCACTGCAAAGAAGGTTTCAAGCCTTGGCCTCGAAATGGGCTATGGATATACGCAAATGTGAGTTTCAGTGATGCGCCGAGGCGGCGTAATCCGTTCTTTCCCACTGGGTGCCTGCACACGACCCCTGGCCTCACCCAACCCCCTTGACTCCATACACGTTGGCTGCTCGTTGACACCACTCATTGCAACCAATTGGGCATTGGATTGCACGACGCATTGCCCATCTGGTGTACTGGTATTCCGGGTGCACGGGTCTATCGGTGTACTGGTGTGTCTGGTGCACGGGTCTGGCGCTGATGGCGTGCGTCTCCACATCACCAGCGATGACCAATGAGCTCCTTGAAGCGTGCGTTGGAGCGAGTGATCCGGGTCGTACAGCACCCCCCGGCTCCCAGGCTTGCTCGGCCGCAAAACAGCTACGACGGGGCCGCGGTTTCGGGCCGCCTCCCGCCAAAGACTCGGCGGGTGCGGCGGAGGCCGGTTCCGCATCGGGAGCACCTTCAAATAAAAGCCCAGGTGGGCAATCTCCAGCGCAAGAAGTTTCGCCAGTTCCTTGATCCCTTGGACATTCCCCAGTTGAAGATCTACGACGACAATGTCGCGCCATACGACGTCCACCGGGCGGAACAGAACCTCCGCCTACGGCGCAGCCTCAAGCCTACCGACATATTCATCAACTTCCTCAACGAGAAGGTGGCATTCCAGAAAATGGTGCAGTGGCTCGTGGACTTGACGCCGGGGACCTTGAAGGGCGGCCATGTCGTGCACAATGTCGCAACCCTCCAGAGTGTCTTGGCGGACGAGGAGGCCCAGTTCTCCGCGACACGCTACGCCCACACCCCACGCTACCACTTCCACGAGCTCCCGCCCATTCCGGACCCCCTCACCCCGGACAGTTTCCAGGAGTACATCTACTTCCTCACGCACTGCCGGATCCTCTACCGGAATTCCGGGTCGCTCCAATCCGGCATTGTGCCCGACATTTTGTTGCACACCCACCGGCTCGACAATGTCGCGTTCCGCAAATGTCGTTCCGCAGACACCTACAACTACCTCATCAAATACTTTGGCCACGACAAGTTCCAGGTGTCGTTCGCCAAGGAACTCCTCTTGGTGATGATCAGGGATGGTCACGTGCCCAACGTCGACACCATCAACACGCTCATCAAAATCTGCAAGCGCCATTCCGTGCGCCGCGCCGTCACCCTGTCATTTTCCCTGGTGCTCAAGTACTTGCAACTCGCCAAGAAGTTCGACGTTGCCTTGAACTTGTCCACGTGGAACCGCGTGTACGATTGCATCCAGAACGTCTTGTTGAAGGAGCAGTTTGTCAACAAAATATGCGCGGAGAGGGTGCCAGTTCTGGCCAATTTGGCCGTGCGCATTATAGAGGACTATTCGGCCAGCACCAGCCGTACACAGGAATTGGTGGAGTTTGTTGAGAAGGAGCTTGGCTGGGCCGGCTGGCGGGGCGACTCCCGCGTGTGCAATAAGGTGTTGCAGCACCGATTGCGACACTCGAGCGACCCGCGCGAGGTGGGCGAGACACTCGCTCACATGCTCCCGCATCTCCAGGGTGACGTCGTGACGGTCAAAGCCGCAGTGGATGCCATGGAAGCCAATACCACGATCTCCGCCAAAGAGGCCATGATGCTCGCGGTCTTCTTGCGGCTTCTGGGCGGCGAGACGCCTCCTGAGACGCTTGGGAAGGTGGTTGCGGCCATGTGCAGGACCGCAGGGCGGTACGAGGTGCGCGCCGTGTGCAGCATTGTGCGCGGCTTGATCCACGACGCTTGCATTGCGTACCAGCTACCGGAAGAATACTTGGAGTACGAGGACGCGCCAGGGAAAAGGGCCCGACGGGAGACTAAGCGGGCGTCCCGTCGCTCAACCAGTGCCAAGCGTGGCTTGTCCATCCCGATACACCGGCTTGCCGAGCTGTACCGAATCATCAAGAGGCTTACGCGAAACAGCCTCAACGACATGGAGGCCGCGGTATTGTACGCCAACAAGACTCTGCAGGAGCCAATCCCCATGCCGCATGAAAAGCTCAGTACCTCTGAGGCCATGGCCTGGGAGGAACTCAAGAAGAGGGCTCGGTCGCCTGGCTTCTGGGACAAGCCCTGCGCGACGCTCGGCCTCACGCCAGCTGCGCGGCAGACGCCGGCCGCAATGGTGCATGCATACCGCGCAGCCAATTATGCAAGCATCAGCATGAGCCACACGGGCAGCTTGCTTGAAAAGTTGCGTAGCGGGCCACAGCAGCACTTGATGCAAGAGTTGCATCGCCGCAAAATTATAGATTCCAGCCAGGATTTTTGACCTCCTGCCCGGCGTCTTTCACTCCGTTTCTCTGCATAAATATGCATGGTACGCTCTACGTTGGTGTGAAAGTTGGCGTGGGTTCGAGCTTCTTCCTGGGCTGATTGAAACCCGGCGGTCACGTGGCGCCTTTGTAAATAGTTCACAGCAAAAGTAAATGCAAAACTAGGAACCAAAATGAGTAAGCAACACGTGCAAAAAGAAATCAACACGACCTAAAAACGTAATAAAAATAGCACCGTTACCCGTTTTAGAGTGCACACTGTCCATGAAGAGTTGCGGGTTGGCACGTGACATGAAGCCAGCCTTACTTATTTACTAGTTGGACTACTGCGCTGGGACAAGGGACAAGTTAAGGAAATGATTCCGATTTGGAACGGAGAGGATGGATCTGCGGTGCGGGAACGTTCTGCACGCCGAGTGCATATTTTCGCGCTCGTGCAGGACATCCTTCCCCTGTGTATATAAGGGCGAGGGATTCCCCCTTGGATTTGCAACACGTTCCTCATCCGTTTCCGGCCATACTTGCCATGTCAGAAGACTAATGTGAAGCCGGCGTCCATTTCGAATAACATTTTGCTGGTGAGAGATAAAAGTGAATGAGAGTTCACTGATTGAAATCGTGACACCATGGGGTTCAGGGAGACAAAATTATGGCACTGTGCCACGTCACCTCGCTCTTGGGTGGCGGTGATAAGAGGTGTTTTTCATGATTTTGGCGACGCTTAGCCCATGATAAAGGAGGTAGCTGAAAATTCGGTACCATTCTTCCCGAAAAGCCACGGGGGTGTCGAACCACCGAATGAAATCAAATTGCATTTCGATGAGTGCCTTCACATAATGAGAGCCAAGTGGAAAAGATCAGCAACAATTTCAGTTTGAAGATTTTTCTGCGGCGGGGGAAGTTTAAATTGACAATTCCAAAGAGTCCTGCTTCCGGTCAACAGACAAGGTTATCATGAGTGACTTTAATTGCATCGTGGCTTGATAGATGGCACCGTGATCGAAATACGCGAGAACGGAGACATGAGATGTATTAATATCGACATAGATCGTGTTCTCATGATTCGAGTTTACCATGGATCTGCTATAGGCGGTATGATATTGAAGATACATGGAAGAGACCCAACGTCCAAAATACAACGTCTAGCGGATGTGTTAAAATGAGTCAGGTGACACAACACAGTATATCGGAGGACAGCTGTCTTTGAATTGTTTAGGCTTCCATATCCATCTGATTATACTCGGAAAATAAGAGGCGTTCTCCTAGTGATTCAGGTGGTGTTGGGTTGCACTTGATCATTCAATGACGGTCTAGAATATGATCTCACGGTATGACCTGTTCATATTGAGTACAGCTTCAGCAAAACGGAAGCTTCGAATTCGGGATTCACAAGCTGGTTCACGGTTACCTCGGCTCACCACACCCAGTTGCTTCGTTCCTCATTCACTTACCGTTTACGGGACTTGAATAAGGAGCAAGCTTCTCTGAGCCAATTAATTATTGCTGATCTCCTACCTTATTGAACTCCGCCTTGCCAGAAGATGCCTTGCTGATTTCTCAGAAAGTCAGGTACTGTTTCCGAAGACCTAGTTCCCATGCACTACTTTGTGGATGTGTCGCACACGGACGACAAGTCTGTGTGAACCAAAAGGCCAACCAAAGCCAGCTGGTCTGACATCGATCACTCACCGAGTACAGATGTCGTTGGATTCTAAACGTGTGAAGGGGAGCTGGAATGTCAATACTGCACATACGATGAGTATATGCAGGAGAATATCTAGTCGTGCGAAGAGATTTCAACCCACAGACCTTCAGTTCTTCCTGGGGCCAAGTGATCGTGTGAACTGCGACCAATACACCATGCCCACTCCACTCCCACCTTACACGACCAAAGCGACAGAGACTGTAAACTTCCCATGCGCCGGTTGCGCCCAATGGAGTCGACGTTTTGACGATATAGCGGCGATGATGGAGACGCTGAACGAAGAGCGACAACAGAAACATGAGCATCAGCTAACAAGTTTGGGGGATATGCTTGAGGCTACACTTAAGGACAACACCAAACTCGTTGACAAAATCGAAGACCTCACGTTCAGGCTTGCGGAACTGAAAATGCAAGTGTCATATGCTCTCGAACTCATGGTGAGCTCCGGATTAAATGAGTCACAGTTAAGAGCAAATTTGCACGAATTTGCCGAGAAATTCATGAAACACGGCGAGAACTGCAAGCCTCTTGGCATCGACACAAAGGATAACGAGCGCCGTCGGCGCGACGAAAATTCCAAGATACTGCCATATGTTCAGGCATCCGAAAAGCTGGCCCTGGACACAAGCGAAGGGGTATAAAGTGGCCAGTGAGCAGGGGCGTGAAAAATTGCACGACCAAGCCGTTGACGATAAGAACTCTACGAATCAAGCAAAAACGGCGGAGCTGAAACTGTCGGGACTCGAGCCCGATAACAATGCTCAGCAGACACATATGAAAGACTCGAATTCTTCGAACCACAAGCACCAGCGTAACTTGGAAAACACATCGGTCCAAAAAGCCCGGGCAACGCTGGAGGTATCGGCTCTTAACAGTGACGACACGGACGATTTTTGGTTTAACAGCGACGAGCCCGGCCAGCTCGACACGTTAGACCCCCAATTCAAAAAAGCTTTCTTGGAGGGCCTAAACAGCGATACATTCGAGTACGTGGAATTTACTGTTGACGAAATAAAGAGTCACGTGGATATGGTTATAGCCGTACTCAAAGGGTTCGGATATATCGACACGATAATCAACCGACAGTTACTCTCGAGCACTCGGTTCCTTTTGGAGGAATTGCGGAAGTCGAAAAAGTTCAAAATGGTACTTGTATCCTGGGAACCAGAGACATTCGAGACCTACTTTCCAAGAGACAAGTATGTGCACTACTATCAAGCAGGGCATGTAAGAATTGTCGGAGAAATCAAAAAGAGGCTCCCGGTATTGGAGAAAATCCCCGGGGTAAATTATCAAAATTTAGTGACTCTCGGCGATGTAATGTCAGCCATGATTGATGGAGTCCGGGAGGGAAATAGAGACATATTCGATCGTGCTCTGGTGCGGGTATCGACCATTGACCTTCTTGTTGACACTTGGAAAGGAACGAGCGAAGTCGGGGTGACCGTGATCAAAAATGCCATCCTACGCTACGGCCTCGACTTCCCTGACTGGAAGAGATTAGTTGACCCGGCATCTTTGTACCATAGACTCCTAATGTCATATGAACCGCGGGGAACAAAAAAAGTGAAACTCTGGGCGCAAGATTCTCTTACTCCCAAGACATCAAATGACGAACTCCTCAAACTCATCATAGCCAGTCTTGTACCGAGAATGCGCCAATTGGGAACGGCGCGTTTGCAAGGACGAACCGTTGCCACGAGGCCAGAAGTCTATGCAGAGTACTCCAGGATCATGGCTGAAAATGACTGTCACGAAGCGTTTTACGCAGTATCACGGAGCCAGACCTCAAAGACTTCACTGGGTCGTACAGTTGCAAGAAATGAAAACGGCGAGGGAGAGCCGAGAATTTCGTTTAAGGAGCGGAGATTGGCCGGAGATAGACTTGCAGTCAAGGTTATTCGACGCGTCAAGGAAATGGGGTCATGCTGGAATTGCTTTGATAAGGATCACGTCACCAGGCACTGCCCCATGCTCTCCGGCGCAAATTCTGACATAGCAGCATGGATCATGCCAGACTACACAGAGGTCACTAAGCTCAAGAGATCCAAACTGCAGGAGAAAATGTGCCGACTTTGGAACAAATGGGCTCAATGAAGGAGATCAAGCAACCATTGCAACCTAGTGTCAGACTTGGAGGAGTTGATGAGTTAAAAGAGGCCCCTGTACCACCACTTTCAGGAGAAAAGAGCCAACGCTCATTATTAATGAGAATACCTGAAAGAGTTTATCAGATGGCTGGGCCGCGGTTTCCGTGACCGACAACAAGGACCCATGACGTCGGAAGTCGCGTGGGGACAGCAGTTCATACCTGTGAAAGTTGGAGCTACACGTTTTCTTTTCCTCACCATAACCTGCGGATCTACTGATATCCTCAAATCTCGAAAGACTGTTTCTTCGAAAACGTCGAAACGTGCCAAGTCAGTTATCAACTGGATCACAAGCTTACGATCTACGGGTGGGTCAAACAAGAGACAAAACGAGGCTGGTTTGGTTTGGTCTATTTCATTAACTAGGCCCTAAATGACTCGTGATTGCGTTGTACCATACATCTTATTTCTACACCGTTACAATTGAGCCTACGAACACGCCTTAGAGATGAGCTACTTTTGCATGGTTCCAAAGGATCAAACCTGATTATCCGAATCCAGTAATTGGACTGGTGACTCCAATGCATGTCATTGGACATACCGAGTTGATGTGCATCTGTTTGAAGACTCCTATTTTTCCAGACTACTGCATATTTGTATACGCATGATTCATCGGTACCTCCTTTGTGGTTCCCATGAGGGAAATTCTACCCATTTCTAAAGGCAGGGCTTTCAAAGATCCAAATGTCATGAAAGATTGTTGTTCTAGCATTCCAGGATCATAAATACAGAGGCTTGTCCAGCGGTCTAGAATCTACCTAAAACCTTTATATCCACTGCTTCCTTTTGATATTGGCCCATTCCACAAGATCCAATCAAATCATCTTTGTTTTCTCAGTTTTATAACACCTTCTGTCTGATGCACCATAGGCAGTGCACCCATGAAAGAATTGACAATCTCACCTGTGACCACATACGAGAGCCTAGGAATGTCGTTGTCATTGCAGTGCAAAAAGGGTGATAAATAGCAGACGGATGTCACCGCGTTCGTGGATGGAACGCTAGAAGACTATGTTTCAGAGGGAAATGAACATAGTTCGCCAAGAACGTATATTCGTGGAAACGGGCAGTTGTATCAGGATGTCTTCATGGGCTTCGGATTCAAAGGAAGTACCTGCCTTGATGTGTTTTTTAACCCATGAAAGAGGTTGCTTAAATTGTCGATGTGTTGATCCGTGGACCATGTCCTATGCATGTCAATACCAAGCGCTTCTAGATATGGACTATACCCCAATGGAAAAATTCAAAGGTATGGATGTCCATAGTTACCGATACACAAGAAACCTGCAATGGATTTGGATCAAGGATGCAATGGATATGGAAGATCAAGGACCTCGCAAGACACTTGGGCTCTTCGTAACACTCTGGAAAAGAGTAAATGAATAAAACGGGCTTGGCATGGACCTGAAAAATGATCAATTACACTGCGGCGGTGTACCAAAAGATGTGTGATGAAAAGCAATGCCTGGAGCTTAGGACTTCCCCATGTCCATTACGCTTGACATGGACCTTTCCCGCTTCAGTCTTTGAATTGCCTCGAATATGGGCTACCAAGTTCTGCATTAGAGGCAGGCACTCCACTTCACAGCAAAGCTTGTATACAAGCCCTGTTGAAGACCAACGACTGGGCACGCTATACCTCGCCACGGCGCGTCTTTAATCTCCAGCACGACTAGAGCACAGGAGTGGTTCATGGGTTGTCGATCCCAAACTATGAATGGCAAGCGGCCTGCAGAGAGTCATAAAAACCAGGTTAAAGTGTCAAAGATGCCTCCTAGAACCAGGCCCACACAAGCCATGACTCGCCCGATAAAGGCCTTATCTCCCGATAACGGCCCGAATACGTGGCGCAGTCGCTGCCGGCTTTCTATATAACTCAGATGTGTCCCCTTTGTTTCACGGATCATCAACCATATACTTCCTTCTCTTAGTCTTACATCTATCGAACCTGACAAGTGATAAAATAATATAATAAGTAATAAAATTAGGATAAGCAGTATAAGATAAAATATATAAGGAGTAAAATATATAAAGGAGTAAAATATATAAAGGAGTAAAATATATAAAGGAGTAAAATGTATAATAATGTTAGATCCACCATGGGTAGCGCGCTACCCGTGGATACCAAATTTACCTGCGACGTGCGCTACAAGGGGAAATCATCGTTACCCCCACTTGGAGAGAGACGGGCGCTATCCCGACCGACTATCTCCGAGACTCAGATGACGCCAGCTGCATCTTATCCGATGCAGCGCCGTGGTTTTACCCAAATGCACCGTCGTGGTTTTCTGAGATGCAGGACAAATACCCACCTTAAGGCGCCATTGGTCTAGATAAGCCAGACCAGGACTTATCGGGACGCCTAAGGCGGCCCGAACGGGTATAACACCCCACTCCGACCACGTATGGCGCCATCTTGCCCCCACGCCGGCTGGAAATGGCGCCATCAGGCCGGCACCTCGCCATGAGGCGCCCGACGCCTCATGCGGGCCGGGCCAGTTTTATCTACATAGCTTTGGATGATCCCCCTTGTTTTAGGGATCATCAACGAATACACCTTCTCTTAAGTACTTGACGCTGAAAACAACTACCAAAGAACATAACAAATAAATAGCAAATATTCAATTTCAAAGGGCTTTTAACGGATAAAAATATTGCACTTTATTTTATAAATATCTTGATCTACGTGGGTGGTAACACATGAAACACATTAGAGCAAATATTCAAGTTCAAAGGGATTTTAAGGGATAGAAATTAGCATTTTATTGTATAAATATTTTTGTCTACAGCCCGATTCATGAACAAAACATTTAAGTAAATAAAATGAAAAGCGAAATTATTCAGGGTATTAAATAAGTTTATGTCAGGTTCGACTTGGGCGTAAGGACTTTAAGAGAGATGTATTTGTTGATGATCCGTAAAACGACGGGGAATCATCCGAGTTATATAGTAATGCCGGCCACGACCTGCGGTTCCGTATTCGGGCGATAGCGCCTTAATCGGGCTAGTGGTGCCGAGTGGTGGACCGGATAAGCCTACTAGAACGTTTTGGACCTTGCCTAGAACGTTTCGGACCTTGCCTAGAACGTTTCGGACCTTGCCTAGAACGTTTCGGACCTTGCCTAGAACGTTTCGGACCTTGCCTAGAACGTTTCGGACCTTGCCTCCAGGCTCGGTCCGACGTCATACCGCGTCTAGCCGCACATCGCAGAAAAATAGAGCACCTATTGGTAGCTACCCATATGGAGTCTAACAGTTTTTTTTATAAGTATTAATAAATAAAGAGATATACTGCCTATTATAATAATAAGCATTATATTTATAAGTTGTATGCAAGAGTAAGACATATTATACAACGAGAGCTGGTCCGCGAACATGACAATAAGAAAAATAGTATAAAAGCTAAAGGTAATTGTTACTTAGCCAATAATCTTATCGCTACGAGAAGGAACTCACATTAAAAATTGTAATGATCAAGTTTCTCCAACTATTTTTTCTATATCTCTTCTTTTGTATTTATTAAATCCTTAACATTGTATAAGAATATTGAGCATTTTTAGATTGTTCAAGTATTAATTTCGTGGTCTAAAGTACCATAGAATTTGGTACACCTTTACAGTCCACTTTTTCTTTCAATTTAGCGTCGCAATCTAAATAATTATAACCATACATTTTAGGGCCACATATTGCCATCTCAGATTTTTATTATTAAGCTACCATCTAAACTGAAGGTTGAGGCCATCAACAATATTACGGATTTCGCATCTTGTGTATCCATGGGTAGCGCACTACCAATGGTGGTTCACACACACATAGTCATTTACAGACTAAGAACCTATAAATGTGGGGGCTTGGAGCGCTTATTGACTTGCTGCGTCTTTTTAGCCACTAGCTTGTAGGCTTGTATATAGCGTTATGGTTGGCGCTGGCCTGGTTCTTGCCGTAATGGCCTGGGGTTATTTTCTTTCCATCCCGGATAAACTGGTCATCATAAATACAATCTATTTCTTGCTATGCATTCTATGCCAATGTTGTTATAATTAGGACACTTTCCCTCCCTAAGGCTAGGGATTTGCATACTTGGATTCCTTCATCTATCAACACATGATAAATCGGGCCGAGGATGTTTATATCCTTTGTGAAGATACTTCCACGCGGGTTGAAGGTCAGGATAGAGCCCGCTCATGCCGGCACCTGAGCATCTTCGTCCGGTTCCCACCATCACTACAGAGCACCAACGACATCGGCGTGGTGCCCACAAAAGGCCGATGCTTGGTGTCGCCTGAATAGGAGTGCGCTGGCCGGGGTGCGCTGGCCGAGTTGTCCCTTTGAGCTGGTGTTGTTGGTGGCTCCGTGCTCCTATGCTCTATGTTCCGATGCATGACACCTTCTGCCCTCCTTTCGCAACGCTGGGGAGTCATCAAGTAGCCATTTGCGCCGCTCGTCAACTTTGGCTTGGCCAGAATGTCTCCACGGAGGCGGCCCCACTTGAAAGCGATCTTCTGGCAAAAAAGCTTGGGGAGACTTGGCTCAAACCACTTCAATCGTAGGTCAGACTGCACATCGTGATAGGCCAGAGTGCAGATCCTGTTGTTTGGGAACAAACTTCGACTGAACAGCTTTGTCAGGTCCTGCTGCCTGAATATACGTCTCCCGAAAAGAGTAGCTGCTGAATTCAACCGAGCTTTTGGTCAGATCTTGAGTCCCTTCATGCTCCAGGGTACTCATGGTCCATCACTAAGGTCTCAAGCCTCCATTGCTGTATCGGTCGTGGTCACTCCAGCTGATTTTCGTCGGCCGTGGTCACTCCAGCTGATTTTTGATTCTTCATCGGCCGTGGTCAGCTTGACCTTGCAGGCTTGGCCGGCCTGGTCACTCCGCCGGACTTATTAGTCATGGCGGATTCGGGCTCATCAGGCTCTTTGCTTTATCTGCCGTTGTTCTCCCGTCTCTCAGTCGTGATGTTGCATGCAACGAATGGACTCACTCCACCCCTAGTAATGCATGCTTATTGCCTTGGCCAAGATGGCCTTGGCAGGCCTCCTTTTGGATCATTCAAAGTTCATCTGCAGTCTTCATATACTTCTCTCTGTTGCTGAGTTTGTGACTCTTTCTGTCGAAGAGACCCCTTGATGCACAGACTCTTGATGCACAGACTCTTGATGCACAGTCTCTTTGCCACACAGCACCCTTGACTCCAGGCGGAATCTGTCTTCAGTGGAATGCACCCCCTCGTCTTGGCCGTCGCGCTTGATGGACTCCCGCAAAAGATTATAGATCATCGAGTACTGACGGAGCGTCTGCACCATGGAGATGCGCTGCTTGCGCAAGTTATTGACAATCTCGTAGACCGGGTCGGCCGCAAGGCGGTGGAGGCCACTGCTGACCAAGTTGATGAGCGTGTCTGCCGCCACAAACACTCCCGTGCGCCCACACCCAGCCGAGCAGTGGATGAGCGTCGGGTACATCGGGAGCTCGTGCACGCCCAGGAGGATCCGCCGCTTCTGCCGGATCATGTAGAGAAGCTCGTCCAAGTCGACGTCAGACGTCATGTCCTGCCAGGTGCTCAAGTGCAACTGCGTCACGTGGTGGGGGCGGCCGCCGTTCTCCACCACCAACCGTCGCACCACGACGTTCTTATACAGCTCGGAGCCCAAGAGCCGCACGTCGAGCTGCTGCGCATCGGAGTAGTAGCGCCCGGATTTCCAGAAGGCGTAGCACTTCTCCACGCCATTGTCCGTTTCCCCCGTCAACGACACCACCACCGCGCACCTCTGGTTGTGGACACAGCGCCACAAGTCGCCGGCCGTCTGCTTCATGGGGCCCTGCGTGGCTAGGTAGTTGATCAGTGGGGCCCAGCCGGGGTGGCTGTGAACAAACAGCGAGATCGCCTCGTTCTGCACACACGGCCGGAGGTACGAGGCATTGATGTAGTCACAGTCCTGGGGATCGTGGCCCGACTTGGAGCCGTCGGTGTCGCTGAGCGAAACGCGCGAGTGCTCGTACAAGAAAATGTCCTTGTAGCGGTTCTTGTGGCCGAAATCCAAGCCGCTGTTGATGGTGGGCGTGACGTCCATGGAGCCGCCGGGCGTGGCAAAGTCCGTTTGCACGGGAAGCCGGAGGGCTGAGTTGAGCCGGCGCTTTTCACACTCCTCCAAGCGCTCGAAGTTGCGTTGGATGTGGTGGGTGTTGGTCATGGACTCTCGAAGCCACTGCGGAAGCTGGCGGGCCTCGGGCGACGACAACGGCACGCCGAGCTCCTCCTCGGGCACCTCCGAGAAGTCAAACTTCTCCTCATTGTGGCGAATCTTGAACTGGCTCTGGGGGAGGTTTTTCGGAAGCGAGAAGTTGGAGATGATGGGCGTGCGCACCGGACTTTTCCCGACCGTCAGCACTTCCGCCGATGCCGTCCGCTGGCACAGCCCTGGCGCCAGGCTCGGGTCACTGAGCGTCGCCACCCCAGATGCGGCCTCGTCCGGGCGCACGGCAAGAGTGCTGAGGTCCGCGAGACCGGTGGCCCCGCTGGACATGCCCACGCCCGAGAAGCCCTTCAAAGAGTCAAACGAGCAATCCACCACGTAGATGGGCGGCGCCGACGACGCGTCGTAGCACGAAAAGTCCACCAACTTCTTGCATATATGGTAGAGGCTGGCCGAAGCGGCACACGTGTCGTACACCACAATCAGCGGGAGGCCATGGGCACCCGAAGGGACGTTTGCACGAGCAACCACGCGGCCCACGCTGGCGTTAAGCTTATTGTGGTGGAAGTAATTGTGCAAGATGGTCTTCTCGTACGTGGGCAACGACACCACGCATCGGTTGAGGTTGAAGGAGGCTCTTTTCAAAAGCGTGGACGGCAAGCAGATGTTGATGGCGCCGTGCACATGGCTTTTGACGTAATCGGCAAACGACCGGATATCAAGCACCAACACGTCGCGAAGGCCTGTCTCGGGGCAGACGCTGCTGTCTGCCAAGAGCTTGGCCACCTGCTGAGGGGGGATGTAGGAGATGGTGGGCGAGAGCTTGGCGATGGTATCCTTGTAGTTTTCTTTTTTGGCTGAATGCAAGCGAGGAGATGTATTGCCGATGATGCTACTGCCATCAGGAGTACCGGCCAAAGGAGTGCCGCCAGGAGTGGTACCCAACAGACCAATGGAGCCATCTCCCGCCACAGGCCAGTCCCTCTGAGGGGCAAACAAACTTGGAAGCGTATGTTGCTTTCTGAGGGTAGGAATGGGGTGAGGCATACGCAGGAAAGCCGGAGAACACTCCGAAAACTTGCGATATGGCCGAGCGCTTTCTTCATGAATAGCAAGGTCGCTGATGCGGGCAGGAGCAGCAGTTCCTGAGCTTGTAGCAGTTCCTGAGCTTGTAGCGGTTCCCGAGCTTGTAGCGGTTCCCGAGCTTGTAGCAGTTCCCGAAGTTGTAGCAGTTCCCGAAGTCGTAGCAGTTTCCGAAGTTGTAGCAGTTCCCGAAGTCGTAGCAGTTCCCGAAGTCGTATCGGTGGTTCCCGAAGTCGTGGCCAAAGTCGAACCCAAACCCAGTAAGGCTCGTGGCGGCCGCGCCGGGTCTGGCGAAGCGTCAACCAAGGTCTCGCTCGATAAAAACGACCCCTGGTCCGAGTGCAGAGTGTTGCTCGAGAGCGTGGCGTCAGACCCTAGCGAGCTGATGGAGCCCAGATTCTGAGGCGGGCCATGCGGCTTTCGCCACGTGGCGTCTGCGGCGCCACCCACGGCCTGCTTTGGCTCAGGCATGTCTTTAATCGTGAAGTAGTCTGCTTCGGGCGACGGTTGCAAGCACAGCGCCGCTTTGATGTTGCTGGGGCTTTCGGCGCCGCCACAGAGACGGCCACTGGACTGTCGCTGGCGGCAACCTGGCCCCGTGCTATTTTTAGGGCCATTGGCGGCGACGTGTTCGGGCGCAGGGAACCGAAAGAAGGAGCCGACACTCATGGACACGCCTGGAGTATGGATTGAGTTGGGCCGCTGGAGAAGCGCTGATTTGGACAATTGAGAGCCTCTCTTTGCCAAAAGCTGGGTGTTTTGGGACTGGGTGAGGGGATGAGGAGGGGATGGAGGCGGAGAAGGAGGTGGGGAGGAGGGGGCTCCGAGATAGGAAAGGTTGCGCGGCACGCTGCTGTTTCAGAACGGTTTCAGAGCGGCCTCGGGATGCGTCAGAGCGTTCCAGCCGTGCAGAGGAGTTCTAATGCTAGTTGGGGGCAGCGCCTTGTGTACTTTGTGGTGGTCCGCGCTTACGAAAATGCCTCAAGAAAAGTCTAACGGGGATTACTAACGACGTGCGTCATTGCGACCTCGTGCCGATGCCCACATCTGGTGGCCTGCACACGCGCGCCCGGAGCCGACCGAGCGTCGGCTCCATCACTCCCCATCTCCACCACCGCTCTCCCATCTCCATCTCCACCACCGCTCTCCCATCTCCATCTCCATCTCCACCACCGCTCTCCCATCTCCATCTCCACCACCGCTCTCCCATTTCCATCTCCACCACCGCTCTCCCATCTCCATCACCGATATACCGCTCTTCCACCGGACCTGGGCCCCAACTGCTTCGCTCTTGTCCTCTTTGTCTGCATTCATAAACCTCCGCTCGAACCCCATCAAGCATATCTCCGCGGTCCTGTTTCGGGGGGCTGAAGCACTTGGCGACACTGGCGTGCTGGCAAACTCTTTTGTTTTGGACTGAAGCTGGTCTGAATCACTGCGCCATTGTATATGCACAGCGGGTCGTCCCTGATGACAAGAAGTCCACTTGGGAAGCAATTGATGCGAGTCGAAATGTGCTTCGCATGACCCAGGACTTGACCAACTTGTTTCCCCTGGCCAAAACGTGGCCGAGATTCCACTTGGCATTATTTTGGTGAGACGCTTTCCTGATTATCTTGCTCTATCCTATTCTTCCCCGACTAACTACTTCTTGTGTTAGTTCGTCCTGCATTTCTTCGTTGATCTCTTCTGTTGATCTTTTCTCGTCTTCATCACCTAGTCTCTTCTCCTTCGCCCTCCCAACCATTTTCCTCCTCTCTTCCTTCGGTCCCACATGCAATATCGCTGCGCACTGGAGAATCAATTCCGGAGCGGCTCACGCCGTGGCTGCGGCCTATCTGCGCCGCTTTCGATCGTTCTCGACATCCTTGCCGCTTCGAGATTTACGCCGGCGTAATCGATTCTCGTACTTTCCCCCAGTATCGCTCCGATACTTGACATCGCCGTGTCGCTGGCCCGGCTCGCTTTCCGGTTCGTCTTCTGCGCACCGACTCAAGCTTGTGTGCGTGCTTGCCGCTAGCGAAGCCGAGCCCTTGGTCGTATCGCCCTCTGCAGAGCCTTCCAAGACCAAAGGATTCTGTTTGGCCACTTTTATCTTCTCCTCGTCGTCAACTTCGGTTTCGCCCTCGAAGAGATGGGAGTTTGGCACCTCGGTTCGTAACTCCAGCACCATGGCCTGATACTCTGAGGCGTCCTGCGCAATTCCCTTGTCAATCAACTTCTTCATTAGCTCCTTGGACCCCACTTCATCTTCTCTCTTGCGAATCTTGGGGTTGGTTCTTTCATGCGAGCCTTTTTTCTCATGCACACATGCTTTTTTCTCATATATAGAGCTCTTTTTCCCATTCACTGGGTCTTTTCGTTCACCCCCAAGCTCTCGTCTTGCACTGGATGAATCTGTTCTCTCTGCCCGAATCCCTAACTTGTCGTCGTATGGAGACGGACTATTGCTGAGGTTTTTGGATGCGTCTAGTCCCCTTTGCCTCAATAGCAGAACGCTCATCAAGCCCTCCTCGTCTTGTAACTCGTCGGCTAGAGCCTCTCCGCAGCTCAACGCCGCTGCATCCTGCGAGGTGAACTCCTTAGAATGAGCGATACGGTTATGATTCAAAAACCCCTGCGCAGAGGAGAAATTGCTCCGGTGGCAATCCAGGCACGTGAGCTTCACCACCACGCCGTCGGTGCGCCGGTAGAGACACCCTGTGATGGCCAGAGGGGAGCCGGCTAGATAAGGCCGCAACGAGGACGTTGTCGATCGAGTCCGGTATGAATGGGCACCGCTGTCTCTCCCATTCGCGTGGTCCTCGAAAATGTTCTCTTTAAGCACGGGCTGCTGGTACTGCTGTTGTTGTAAACGGGTGAAGTTGACGCTTAGCTGCTCGTTCAAAATGGTGTAGTATTTGAGAGTGAAGTTGCTGGGCTCGTTTCGGAACGACACTTCGTTGGGCACCTCCAAGAACTTGCGGAGAGCAAGCATCTGGGCTTCACACTTGCCGATCTCCTCATCGGTTAGTGCCAACTCTTTGTGCTTCAAGCGGATTTCGAGGTCAACCTGATTGGCCAATATGCTTCGGAGAACTTCCGTGGGGATCTTTTCGAGCTTTTTGATGAGTTCCTCCCGTTCGATGACTGGAAGCTTTTCCGGAGGGTTGCTAGCGTGTGGTTGTGACATGCGGGCATAAAGGCAAGCGCACCGGAGATTATGGGGTGGCGCGTCACGTGCACGTGGTGCGTGATGCGTTGGTGGTCAGGTTCGGCCGCTGCCCACGCTCGCGAGACATGTCACGTTTTTTCCACCTGATGACATCAAGCAAGTCCTCTCCGGGAGGACATGTTTCTAGTAGTTGCCGGTAGGTATAGTGGAGTTTGGGTTTTCTTGGGCGTCTTTTTCGTGGCGCCTTTTTGATCTTTTTCGGTTCTCCTTGGGTCCTTTTCGGCTTTTTTTGAATCTTGGGCTTCCTTTCGTCCTCTGGCCTTTCGTCCTCTGGCCTTTCGTCCTCTGGCGCTCTCTCGTCTTCTGGCTCTCTTTCATCCTTTTCTTGCTCTTTCTCAATCCCTTTCGGCTCAATTGCAATCTTTTTCGGTACGCTTTTGATCATTTTTGGCACATGTTTGTTCTGCTTCGTCTCTCCAAACTTTCTCGCTCCGGTTTCATTCCTTTTCGGCACTAACTCAATTTGCTCACACCCACTGACTCGCATTGACTCCATGAGGTGCTCGTGACCTTTATTTCTCCGTTGATCTTGATTCGGCCCCCTTTTGAGCTTTGTGAGGGGCACATCACTGTCGTAGCCTTGCCGCTCAGGTGTAAGCGCATTTTTTTGATTGGTCATTACTATTGGGGATTTGAGGGGAGGTGACCTCGCCGCAGTAATTGGATGCTGGGACTGGTGAGCACGAGGAATTTTTTTGGGTCTCTTTTGTTTCAGGCTCTTTCCGGTGCGGCTTTTCCGACGAAGCTGGGTGGAAACATAGGCTCGGTAGAATTTGGCTCGGGGCGTGGTGCTGGGACTGGGAATTGTGTGGGATGTGGTCACACCTAAGAGACCTTCCGGGGGCACAACGGGGGTGACTTCCGGGGGCACAAATAAGGCAACTTCCGAGGGCACATCTGGGACAGTTTCCGAGGGCACATCTGGGACAGTTTCCGAGGGCACATCTGGGACAGTTTCCGAGGGCACATCTGGGACAGTTTCCGAGGGCACATCTGGGACAGTTTCCGAGGGCACATCTGGGACAGCTTCCGGGGACACAACTAGGACAGCTTCCGGGGACGCTCCCTCACTATTCTCCCGCATACCTCCAACTCCCCCAGCCTTCTCAGCCCCATGAGCCTCTACCCAGCTATTTCCCACCCTGTAATCTTCTCCCGCCCCGCCGTGCGGTGCAAAAGCTACTCCTCGGTCGATTGAAAACTCGTAGGGAGAAAGACTGACCCCTTTGAGAAAATCCACCGCTTGGCTTCTAAGGGGGGTCGAAGTTGCAAGAGAATCCGAAGCCTTCTGCGGCTTCCAGGGGGGATCATGGCCTTTGCTTTGTTTTGTCTGTTCTTTTTTATCCTTGCAAAAGGACGCTGCCCTTTTCTTTACGGCACGTTTTGCCGCCTGGTTGGTCGCCCCTGAAACGGAAGCCGCTTTAGCAATTCCCTCCTTACCCAAAGGCTCTTTTGTTCCTGATTCTTCATATCTGGAGGGCTGCTCTTCGGTTATGATGTCGGCCGTCTTCTTCCCCAAACCAGGCCTTACGGAACCGGAAACACCAGAGCCGTTGGCGGCAGCATTCTTTTCCCGAGCAGGGTCCAAGTTCTGAGACAACTCCGTGAACTGAGGGCGGCCATCATCTTGTGCCGATATGCCGAAAATCCCACTCAACTTCTCCAAAGAAGTAAGCGCCTTTGTTCCCGGAACCTTGGCTACGCGCTGGGCATGAGAGAATGCTAGGTTGAAGCGTCGCGTCTTGGACAAAAGGGGTTTTCCATAACATGCTAAGGTTAGCAAAAACGGCTGGCGCAATGATCCAACATACAAAGTGCAGGGAACGGCTCGTCCACCGGAATCGGCTTCTTCATGGTGTATGGCTATGTTCGCAGCTACTGCTACAAGGGCAGCCCGGAAGGAGGCCATGGATGCGCGGCTGCAACTCGGTGTGCCTGCATGCGGGGGCGTTTTCTGCAGGTGGCTAGCCGCTCATCAAAACCTCCTCCCACCAACCCACTCCCCATGTCCGACACGCCCATTCTCCCCTCCTTGGCCAACTTTGGCACGCTCACCATCCATGATACTTCCAAGTCCGGATTTGGCTACAACCCCTCGATCGGGCCCGCGTCCAACTGCATCACCAGCGAGACCAGCGCTATCCTTGCCGCCAAGCGGCCCGTGGACTTGACGCCCACATCCCATGCGGCCATCTACGACCGCAACGTGCATTCGAAGAAGTCAAAGGAAATGAGCCTCTCTGCTTTGTCGTTTCTTTTTGGTGAAATCGTCTCGTGGGCCCACAGTAAGTCCAAGGGCGTATCCGATCTCGAAAACCGCCTCAATGGCTTGGGCTACCAGATTGGTCAACGCTACTTAGAGCTAGTCAAGTTGAGAGAAGGCCAGAAATATGCAAAGAGAGAGATCAAGATCATCGAGATCCTACAGTTTGTCCATGGACCCTTCTGGAAAGCCATTTTTGGCAAGACCGCCAACGAGCTCGAAAAATCCCAGGATTCTCACGACGAGTATATGATCATCGAAAGCGTGCCGACAATGGCCAAGTTCATTAGCATTCCGAAAGACTATGGCGACCTCAATTGCTCTGCTTTCGTGGCGGGCATCATCGAGGGCGCTTTGAACAGTGCAGGCTTCTATGCCTCGGTGGTGGCCCACTCGGCGCCGACCCCTGAGGCGTCATTGAGAACGGTGTTTTTGATCAAGTTTGATGAGCTGCTTTTCACCAGAGAAGAAATAAGATTCAGTTAAACACGCCGTCGTTGGTTGTTCTCTGGCTTCTGATGATTTACTCACAGTCTTTGGCGGCTTTCCGGCTGCAGAATACTTATCATCGACATTGAGAATCACCCGAGTGAAGATGCGGGAAGCAAGAAAATGGCGTTTTGAATAAACCAGGCAATAATGAGGAACAAATGAACTCTTCAACAAACACACGAAGATGAGGAGCGTATGAAAAATGTGTTCGATAAAGCAGACAAAACAAGGATTCTATGTCGCAGGAAATTACTCAAATATGTCTCGAGCATATAAATCCGGTTTCATGCTGTGCTCAGGTGAAGTTTTGACCAACCTTGTGGAATTCATTGTGGGCCCATTTGCCCAAAGCCCCTGTGATTCCATTAAAATGCACGGTTTGCTGCCTCTTCTCCGATGGTCCGAATCAACCTTGCCCGAGGCTTCCCGCTTAATGTGTTCAAGGATGCGAACACCTGGTTATCCGGAGGTAGGCTGACGTGGCACAATTTCGAAACGTTACTGCGAACAGGGACAAACAAGGAATTCCTCCTGGATTTGTGCCCTTCGGGCTTCTATTCCGATACCATGTCCAAGAGGCCAAGCTCAGATTCCGCTACCTGGAGGCGGGCGATGGGAGTGTATACATGGTGCACGGGTGTTTCGGGACGCGACGACCACTTCTCCAGTGCCCTACGCTTCGGCAGCCACCACAGAAAACCGATATGGGAGTGACAATCAGGAGAGCCACCATCGAGGATGTGCAGGCCATGCAAAATGCCAATTTGCTCAATCTTCCCGAGAACTACCAATTGAAGTACTACATGTACCATATCCTTTCATGGCCCCAGACCAGTTTCGTGGCCACTACCTACGAAGTCGATGATGCAGGCGAGTACAGCTCCTCAGCGGAGACGGAAGCAGTGGCCGAGGACAGCCCGGACGATCTTTCCAAAACGCTCCAGCTCAAGTCCCAGAATAACCCTACGCAAGCCGCAGACCCCAAAGGCGACTCGGCGTACATCCGCAAAGGAGAGAAAATCGTGGGATATGTGTTGGGCAAAATGGAGGATGACCCTGCAGCCGAGGACAAGACGCCGCACGGGCACATCACGTCGTTGGCCGTGATGCGGACATACCGGCGGATGGGATTGGCCGAGAAGTTGATGAAACAGGCGCTTTACGCCATGTGTGAAACGTTCAAAGCGGAACACGTGTCGCTCCACGTGAGAAAGTCCAACCGGGCAGCATTACACTTGTACCGCGATTCGTTGCGGTTCGAGAATACCTCGCTCGAAAAGCTGTACTATCAAGACGGCGAAGACGCATATGTGATGAAAAAAGTGTTCAAGTTAGAAGAGATGTTGCCCTACTATGGCCACGAGCTCCAGGATGATTTCTCTGCGGATTTGATCTAGAAGGTGAACCATTTCAATGCATGGGTGACGAGAATGAGAGTGATTTCAATCAACAATGAAGCGATTAGACGAGTGCCGGAAAACGAGCCGAAAATGAGCCGAAATCCCCAAGCCAACAGAATGAATGATAGTACAGTCTTAGGGGCATTGATCCAGTGGCCTGCGATTGGCCCGGTTGTATATCATTGTGGATGCGAAGTATGTGGCTCCATTTATGTGATCCAATCATACACTGCCGTATTGTGACCATATTTAGTGAAGATGAAGGGATAGAGGGCATATGGATCGCATGGCATCAAGCAAGTGGCATGAGCCACCATGTTTGGTGGAAACACAGGGATAATAGTGGTGAAAATACGTGGATGCAATAGTGGTACATGGATAATAGTGGTAACACATGGATAATAGTGGTAACACGTGGATAATAGTGGTAACACGTGAATGCAATAGTGGTGATATGCTGATTACTATACATCAATACCTCTCCTTCATTCTAGAAGCCACGGTCCTCAAGTTGCCATACACCTTCCCAGGAGGCGAGCCCAAAATCAACGACACCACGGCCTCGCGGGCCATGCGGATATGCGTGAAGCCGCCCAAAATGTGGATCTTCAGATCGGCCAACACGATTCGGGTTCGCGTGGCGTTTTCAATGGCGAACTTGGTCTTGCCGTCTTTTCCGGCTATCCGGCCGATGGCTCGCGACATGTGGTCGCCCGTCAAGGTCTTGACGTCCTTGATCTCGAACGTCTCTATATATAGGTCGTCCAAACGCAACAAGGCGATGGCGTCGTCGACGTCAAAGCCCAATGTGAAGGCCTTGATGAAGTCGGCGCCTTTCTGCAACGCGCCCGGGTCCTCGGTCTGCTTGTTTGTCTTCATTTCCACGGTTTTGGTTCTCAAGTTCATGCGCACCTGCAACTTCAAGTGGTCCACCAACGGAGGGTAGATCTTCATCCAGGTGTTTTTCAACGGCGTCATTCGGTGCGGCGGCACAGGCACTTTTCTGCTCTCGAGCTTGACCTTCATGCCCGCTTGCGCCTCGGGCACGAAGCGGGGTTTGCCGCTCTCGTCCAAGGTCAAGGCCTCGGTAGGGGCCGTGCGCTCCGACCCGCTCTCAACGTCCATGGGGGTGTGTGCAGGAGGGACGTTGGTGGTGTCGATCAACAAGGTGTCGTCTTGAGCTGCGGTGCTTGCTTGCGCCAGGGCCGGCTTTCGGGCGGCGGTTGGGGCGGCCATGATGAGATGATGTGGGAACAGAATTTTTAGGAGACGATGATGATGCCGCGACATCCGTACACCTCGGGGCCGGAGCCTTGTGCGGGTGCTTCAGTCTCGGACCTGTCTCTGTTTTGTCTGTCTCTGTCTCCTGTTTCTGTCTGTCCCTGTCTCTGTCCTGCCCCGTCCCTGTCTCTGTCCTGCCCCGTCCCTGTCTCTGTCCTGTCCCTGTCTCCCTGTCCACATGACTATCTATCCTTCATCAATGCGTCTATTCCCCTTCATATGCAGGTCACGGTCACGTGTAGATTGCGGTCACGTGTGTGCCCCGGCATGCTCTGCGCAGAGCTTCCCTCGCCACCTCCCCTGTACTAGCCTCTACGCCTTTTTGCAACGACTCGTCACCGCATTTGACCGCTTCTTGATATCCCTGGCGATGATCCGCGCCTGCAGTTTATACGGGCGGCTGCTCTTGAAGCCACCCCTTCCTGCACAAGGCCTTTCGACGTCCCTTGCACCAGGCCTTTTGGCGTCCCTTGCACCAGGCCTTTCGACATCCCTCATACGAGCATATTCACAGCCCAAGGGCCGAGATCCCCCCACCCCAAGACGCCAGGACTTATTTGGGTTCTCGTGGCGTCTAAACACGGGTCCTGGGGTTGGCGCCGCTCCTTTCGCCCTCGCCCGTTTGCCCGTATTTCCGCCCACTTGTCGCCAATATTCAACTGAAGCGCTGACGCGGCACCAACGAGGGGGCGACCGAGGGAGCAAACGTGCTTCTGGTTCGGGAAATGAGACCCGTGGCATCGCGGACCCGGAGCCCAAAGTCCCAACTCCTCGCAAAGAGGAGCTCCTCTCGCGCGCGTCGACGCCGCTCGGGCGGCTCTGGGTTCACGTCAAGTGGCCACTTCTCCGAAACGACCGGCCGTTTTCCATGGACGAAATGTCGGCGTTTGCCTCGTGGTTGGTGATGGGCAACGTCCTCTGGGTTCTTTTGGGCACCACCACGTTTGTGTTGTCGGCCATCTACTTTCTTGACACGTTTGGGCGGGCGTGGGACTACGCAAAGACGTTGCTTGAAGAGAGAGGCACGGAGGTGGAGCAGATGGGCAATGCGGGCAATACGGCCGGGGCAGATCCCTCTTTCATTGGCTGGTTGACAGGAAAGGTGCTTTCTGCAGGCATGGGCGTGGACGTGACGTTCAGGAAGGGACACCTTCTCCCGCAGTTGGACGACGGCATGCTCAAGTTCCGGAACTTGGCGCTAGTGCTGAAGCCCAGCCACGTGCCTTCGTTCGAGGCGAGAATTGCGGAGTTGGACGTCTCGCTCTCCTTCAAGAAATGGTATTCGGGGCACGGGCTCATCACGGACTTGTCCATCTTCGGCATGCACGTGCGCGTGGACAAGTCCCCGGCGCAAGTGGCGCTGCCCCAAACCTCTGGAGGGGGTGCTTTGCCCGATCCGACAAGTCGGAGCTCGGACCCATCATCGGTTCCATCAGACCCATCAGACCCATCATCGGACCCATCAGACCCATCAGACCCATCAGACCCATCATTGGACCCCTTGAACACCGCGTCTGCACTCATCGACCCCCACTACCATATCCACCATATCCGCATCAGAGACCTGCAGTTTGACATCCACGACCGAGGCAGCACCACGCAAATCTCCTTGTTCAACTGCGACATGCCTCGGCTCCGCGGTAATAAGCTCTTGGTGGACTTCTTCAACGCCAGCATCGTTACTGGAACCATCAACAACAGCATGTTCAGCGTGCACAAGACCCAGACTTCTGCGGGCGAAACCTCCACCAGGTTTGAGCTCAAGGGCATCGATTTGGGGTACATCTCTGCAAACCCCCGGCTGAGGTTCAACTGGTTGGTGGCTGGAAAGGCCGAAGTCTCCGCCGACATCCGCATGCCAGACTGGCACCCGAGCGGGTCCATTTCCACGTCCATTGCACGCCTTCTCCAGCACTGTGTGTCTGAGTATGGCGAGGCCACGCTGAAGGGGGCCCCCAAGCTGAGCGAGCCGCACCACGTGGACGACGACGGGCTTCTCAAGGGCGCCATCGTGGCGCTTTATGAAACGTTCCAAAGCGACAAGTGTGTGGACCCGGCCGAGTACGTGGTGGTTAATGCCACCGTGCGCTTCTCGGACCTCAAGGCCTGCATGCCGCGCCAGCTCCCCATGACGGCCGCGGGCGTGCCTTTCGTCACGCTCCAGGGCCTCCGCTCATTGGTGACTTATGTCAACGAGACGGCGCGGCCGTTGGCCATCAAGACCTATGGCATTGAGAAGGTACGAGACTTGGACGGCACGACCGGCCTCACCCTGACCAACCTCTATGAGTGCATAGTAGGCGACATTTATGACGACTTGTTGGAAAAGGCCAAGGTGGACGAGCGCCGCATTCTCGAGGAGAAGGCCGTGCACTGGTCCCACGCCTTGATGGGGCAATTGTTCCTCATTGGTCTTGGCGTCATGGCCTAGGCGTCATCTGATGATATCATCCTCTTTTCCCTGTTCATTATTGCATGGCCGTTTTGATTGCGACTAACCAGTCACCTCCTTGGCCACCACGATCCATTGCATATAATACACATTCTTAGGTTAGTCACACATCCCACGATATTGCTGGACTAATGGTCTGACCCTGCGGACTCCCCGGCGGCATGTTCTAGACCCCCGCCCGTGGAGTCTGGGTCAGAGGTGCTTTCGCCTGGGAAATGGCGACGCTGCAAAGGGGCAGAAATGTTTTTCTTGGTCAACTCAGGCTCCAAATCCGCATCCAAAGGCTTGGCACCAATACCCAAAACAGCACCCAATTTGCGCCGTGAAGCCACGCGCGGCTCCGGCTTCTCGAACCGACCGTCCCATCCCATTCCTCGAAGAAGCGCAGCCCCAAATTGGTCGACGGGAACTGCCTCATAGTCGGCGTCGGGCACTTCTGCCTCGGGCACTTCGCCGCCAGCTCCCACTCCTTTTCGGATCACCAAGGTTCCGGTGTCAGCTTCAGAGAGAAGAGACTGCAAGGCCTGATGCTCAGCGTCCGCCAGAGCAGACTGGGGCTCCGCATCCGGTGGTGCGGCTCGTCGTTCAGGGGGCTTTTGTTCTGATGCCCTTTTCGGAAGCCGGCTCGAAGCCGCCACGGGTGTAATGACCAAGGGGTCGGTGTGGTCCACGGCCTTGTGGCCTAGCATGGCGCCGCGCTTAGAAAAGCCGTCGATTTGCGTTGTGGTGTTTTTGGACACATGGTCTGAGAATGCGCTTTTTCGCGGCCCTGGCTTTTTGGCCACCTTGTTTTTGAGGCTGATGGAAAAGCCGGCCATGATGATTATGGAGCTGGCCTCATGAGGAAGATCCGCCCGCGGTCACGTGCGCGCAGCAGCACGTGACTTGGGCTGACCCGTGTGTCTTGGGCTAATTCGGACCCTTCTTCTTCTATTCATCATGTCCTTTTAGGATCAATTAATTCGGATGGCATTGTCTCGTGGACATAACTGAGGTCCTTCGTAAGATTCTTGTTGCCATAAGTGTCCCAAGAAAGAGTGCAGATGCTTCGGCATCTAAACTAATTTAAGAGTCCTCTCAGGAAGCAGCTCCGTCGAGACTCATAAATCGGTCCCGAAGCATCCCAAGTAGGCAGAGTTCCAAAGTCCCAAAATGGTCGGGTGCTTCCAAAGCCTCAAATGCTCTCAACCGCCCCACCCCGACTTGGTAAATGCTCTGTAGATGTTGGACGTAGCCAGCGGCCCAAGGCGGATAAGTCCCCGCTGACCCAAACCCATGTCTTAGTCTGGGCCCAAGATCAGCCATATAATAGCGTAAAATGAGCCTTGGACTGCGTGCTCAGGGTCAGGTTTTATGTTGAGGAGAAAAATCATCATGATGCACGGTGCATATGCAAGACACGGCAACAAATTGTCCCTAAACTGTCACCTTTCGGGTGAGGTTCGACTGATTTTGGAATGTCGGGCCTGTGAAATTCCTTTCAGCCTTCCAGCTACCACATTCCCGGTATTTGAATTTTTGCTAGCAGTGCACTTTTTGCTCCTCGCAAGCAAATGTGTTATCGAAGCTTTAATTCAGTTGACCACTGACTCTTTTGAGCTTAACTGTATGAGCTTGCATTCTGGCTTTCTGGTTCTTTGAGTGTAGTTGGCATTCTGATTTCTTCGATGGAAAGAGTGTGTTCGAAACTTCGTGGTTTGGCTCAGCGAGAGGCGGCGTCGTGCGCTTATATAAACAAAATGCGAAGTGGCTGCAAATAACGCCACCACCCGAAATATCGCGGGAAAAAATTGTATAAATTTAGGGTTTGCGCCCCTAAATTTTTTCTGATAATTGATCGTTTTTCTTGCAGTGAATTTGGTGACTAGTGGACTACAAAAGGGACCAGGGTTTCTGAATACTCTCTGATATTAACTATTTAAGTGGCGATATTTCGGCAGTGGTTTCTTTATATCATTAACCGAATCCGGAAACTTCCGACTGCTTAGTTGCTTAGCATATGCGTGACTTCAATTAATGGGAATTCGGCCGGGTTTCAGAACGATTTACGATGTGCAAGAGCACTAAGGACTTGTTCTACATCAAATAGAGGGACGAGGGATTATTCCTGGGATCGGTATTGAGAGGATTCTATAGAGGTGTTCCACTGCTTGTGTGTGCGACAGCAATTCTGAAGACTGGGGGTTGGACCTTGTCAATAGCTGACCAGCGAGATGCTTCACAGGGAAGGAGGCTCAACTTGCTAACTTTGATCAAGGCAAGAGATGGACAAGTTTGAATCCGAAACACTCTGAACCTCGGCATCGTATTCCCATCGATTAAATGAAACACCTTGACTTTTCTTCGTTATTGAATAACTACAGCTTGACTAATTCCAGCTTTAATAATTACAGCTTGATGATTGCAGCTTGAGTAATTGTAGCTGGTTGGAAAAGGGCTCCGTTTCCTAAAGCAAATTCGAGAGCTGTTTGCGATGGTTTCTTCACGCAGTGACAACACGAAGTTGAAATTCTTCTTTAAACGGTCAAATCAGAAGGGTGCCCAGCAAAAGTGAAAGTTATTCAGCACTGTGATTGCAGCTACTGATCCTTAAAATTGTCGACACCGGTTGCCAATCTTGGTGTTTCCATGTTTTTTGAACATGTTCAAAATTTCATGGAAAAAGAACATGAACCTATTATTTCAATCGGGGCTATCTCCAAAAATTGTTCACAGTTGGTGTCGATTTGACATTTATTTGAGTCGAGCTCACATCCCTCAGGTGAGCCATGTTGGCAGGACTCACTTCCGATGGAGTCATTTCTGAAGCGAAAAATGATGCAAAGCTTTAGTTGCTAAACGTACACCACCATAAGGCTGTTAAACAGACACCGGTCGCAAGCGGCGCTGCGCTCGACCCGGTGAACCAGCGCGCCATTAGGACTCTTTGCGTCCGTCAAGATTCTCTTTTTGATTCCTGACAGGTCCTGGGGTGGGTGTGCTTACAAGAACTAAAGTGGCGTAACGGCTTAAATCCTTGAGTGGATTGTAATGGTCGGAATCACATGTTCTCCACATGGCTCACGTGATATCCCAACCGTGTTTGCATTCGGTTCACAAGATCGAGAGTATACATCGCAGGGTCTCCACGAGTTTCGGCTGGTTGGAAGAGAAGAAGACTCGAAGCCACTCTTGATGAAGATACCAAGGCTTTAATCTCTGAATCTGTGTCTATGATAGTCTTGGGTAAAAGACCCCGTTCATTGTGGATGACAGCAGCGCCCGCTATACAAGCAAAGAAGGTTCAATGATGTACTTCAACTGCCCGAAGTATGGTGAGATTTCTGGTGGGGAACGCTGCAAGGCATATCCACCGACTATCTCGACCTATGCGCGAGGAATATCAGCAACATTTTGATGGCCGTTGTCACAGTCACTGGGTTTAATACTTTGGGGCCGACCAATCCGATTGCCTAGACAAAGTGGATCGCAAAGACTCATAGCGAAATGGTTTTAGACCAATTTCATCATTGAAGACTATCGAGCGGAGTATTGTGAAAGCTAGGAGGCGTTCTCAGTGGGCAGTTGCATTTGGGAGAGATTTCCAGCAATACTGCCATAAGAAATGCAGATGAGAAGCTGACTTAAAAACTGGAAAGCGCTTAGCACATTTTGACGAGTGCACCATATCTCCAGAAACCATGCCTCCAGGCACGATATATTTCACGAGTGCACAAAGCACGAATCCGCTGAATGCTATTGGGTTTTAACGGAGGAATGAAATCGGCCCTGACACCAGAAAAGAGTCAGTGGGCCATCGAAGACGGTGATTCAGTGGTGAGGTTTTTCCTCCCAGCATGTGTCCAGAGTATTGGTGTCTAGCAGAAAGAGCCCTTGGCAGTCTGATACTCATCCCTAAGCAGTTCGCAGTTCTACTTGTGAGCTAATATCAGAGCTCCAGGGCTAGTGTCACATTTTTAAGTCTGCTGGTATGCAAAGCAGGACACCATGGTTTCGTTCAGTGCACAGTGCTACTCCGGCGAGTTCTTTCAATTGTATTCCAGGCTGCAAAGGATATCTCTGGGGCCCAGTCTCTCTGCAAACGTTGATGTCACGGGCAAATGTCTTTTGGATTGTGTGTTATGGGCGAGGCCGGATCTCCAATCACCTCTAGAGTCCAAATAATGATGGTGCAGCCGCAGAGCTGCATTGCCTATTGTTCACTGACTTGGGCCAATGGCTGGTATTGAACTTAAATTCATGGAGTGAAGTCTTTATTATGCCATGGTTTGGGGTGGAATCTCAAGGTCCCTGTCACTATGACACAGGGAGATCGGATGGAATAGGATTCAAGAGTGGATTTGAAGGGGGACGGAAATAAGAAAGGAAGCAGAATGAGAGAAGAATGGCAATAAAAGAAGATAAGAGTGACTAGAAGGAACAGGGGAGAAGTTAGAGTGAGTGACAAGAATGAGAGAATGAGAAAATGAGAAGAATGACAAAATGAGAAGAATGAGAAGAACGAGAAAATGGGAAGAATGACAAAATGAGAAAAATGACAAAATGAGAAGAATGACAGGGAGTTTCGGAAATAACAAGATTGACAATGACTGACAACAGGATCAAAGGCTCCTTGCAAATACAAGAAATACAGCCACATGGACATTCAGATGGCACAACATGTAGAACCAAGACCAAAGAGCTTGAACATGTTCCACGTGGTGTGTGCTGAATATTCGGACATTATCTTGTACCCACTGAAGCCTCCATTGATGTAGTCATAATCGTGTTCGGCCATAGCTACCGTTTATGGCACCACATAGAAGCATGGCCAAGGTATTCAAGAGCTATTCATCTGACCTTATACATCATATCATATGAACCTGACCTTATACATCATATCATATGAACCTGACCTTATACATCATATCATAAGAACTGGCTCGGACCGTCAGTGTCTGTGCGTACCAGAACGGCACCCGTTTCAATGGTTTCCGCGACTCATGACTGCTTCAGCACAGTTTCACTTTCTTGATGCTCCGCTCATTTTCCTTGCTTCAGTGTATTGATGCTTCTATAGCTCTTTAAACCAGAGCCAAACGCAAGCCACAGCTGCAGAAAGGCAAGCCAAGAAATGAAACCGTTTCAACCTTCTCCCCAGTCCCGCAGCCCGCTGGCATGTTTCACCCACTTCCATAAGACTCTTGGAAATGTACCAGTGTTCTCAAACGAGAAGGTGGAAAAGCCCATAAAGCTTCGTCGCCTTGAATACCAGTCACTCCTCCAAAAAGAAGAAAATTAGCCAGCTCAGACCTAACAGTCTATACTTTTGGAACTTGCTTCTTCTTGAACATTTGCACGACACTAAGATACTTTGCAGGCAAGAGGATCAGTGAAGGGTTTGGGCTCCTGGACTTTGTCCATAAGACTCTTCAACCCCGGGGGTCCTCGGCTCGTATGGCTAACAGATTCGGTTCCATGGTTTTGCGATCCAGAACTGGAACACGGCTTCAATCTTGGCCTACCCAACCACAAAAGACCAAATCAAGTAGGAATGCTTTAGCTTCCGGCTTGCCCCAATCAGGAGTCAAACCGGATAAGCTGACTGGACCGGGTGCTTCCTGTATACAACAGCCCGTGCTGGGCTTGGTCATTTTTGCTGGCGTGGTTTCAAGGTTAACGTGGGTCCTGCTCCCCTGGTTTGAAGGCGCCAGGGGTTTATGGGTTCGAAATCCTGTACCGGTGCGAGGATAGACCAACGGGGAGTGGGTGCGGAGCGTGCCCTTGTATAGAGACTGTTGATAACCAAAGACTGAGCGCGCTATGCTTAGCCACTGCGCATATCTTGGTTGCCAGGACCACCAGAATACATCAGGCGACTAATGGTTGAATGCCGGTCCCCAAATATAAAAGCCTAACTGCCTGCTAATTTCATAAGAGTAATGATACGAACCCAGGTTGGAGTATCATCAAAGATGCCTCCTAGAACCAGACCCAAAAAGTATCTGCTAATGAAAAGGAAGTCCACAACTATCTTCACGGTACCATTGCTGTGATGTTCGAGCTTGGATTACCACTGGACATTGGTCCATGGTTACTCTATGGTCCTCCAAACACACCCATGTATAACGCAGAGCAGGAAGTATCCGCTTTAAAGACTCGCAACCTGTATACATGCCCGTGCGGCTGACGTATTAGACCGCGTGCATTGGGGTGCTCAACCCTGCGCCGTGCCTGACTCTCCCACCACTCCAGCTACTCTGAATAGTGCCGAGTGAACCCCTGTTTCAAGTGTATCTGGAAGTTGGAGAGGCCGGAGAAATAGGGTGAAATAGGGTTCCCCGGTGTCTCGAACACCAACCAGTTGCGGCCTCGTGGTCTAAAACAAGTCGGTCTAACAAGTCGGTCTAACAAGGTCTAACAAGGTCTAACAAGGTCTAACAAGTCGGGCATCCTTTCGTAGGTGAGAAAAACAAAGTAAAGCGGAGAAAGAAGAGTAGAGAGATGAGAGAATAGCGCTCAAGCGTGGTGACTGTTCATATGCACGCTTCTCCAGCATATGCGCTGTCGTGTCCAACTCAAAGTAAGTCGGGACTTGGCTAGCAATGGAGGCTGGTCTGATTCGGAAGTTCGGCTACTGGGTCCAGTCTCTACCGTGAATTCACCACATGGGGATTCAGAGTCTTTTTTCAAAGCAGGGAATTTTGGAGTGCATTGTATTATTGGGAATTCCGAGCGACGTGCCAAAAAATACGTACCACCTTTGACCGGCACCGGCTTTTCCCTAGAAGAAATTGCAAGCTTCATCATCCATAATTCTTGTCCACTGCCTAGAGAGGGTTTTGACGATCGCTAGAAACCACCACAGTTGTAGAAAAAGACCAGGTCACGTGAAACGGACCCAATGGGCTACCAAGGCGGTGTAAGCGAATGAGCCATCGGACTCCGTTCCGGGCTCCAAATCCTCTGTGACAATCAAGCTGGAATTCTGTCAAAGGAAATAAGCATTATGAGGCATATCGGTGTCAAAGTGGAGTTCGTCAGAGTGTGTTATAGGAATGGTGTTAATATTGAATATGTGAACACGGAGGTGAGACAGGCCAAGAGTGTCCACCAATTCTAGACCCACAAGAAATACTTCTAGTGTAGATTCAAGTGAGACTTCCCTTGTATCTTCAGAAACCAATGGAGATGTCTACACATACCTAGATACCATGAAGACTATCCTTAGCTTTGGTCAAAGTCACTCCCATTGGAGACTCTTTGGTAAACCAGAACATCCAAGGTATGATCCGGATGAAGATTACAAGAGGTTACAGAGAGTCCGTCTAACACATCAGGGTCTTCACGGGTACCACTGCAGGGTCTCCACGGGTAGCACTGCAGGGTCTGACCGTTGCGTCCGCGAATATACGATGATAATACCAACGAGTCTGCAGTTCGTTTGATATAGCTGATGCAGCACTTGCTTCAACACCGAAACCACCAGAAGATTCCTCAACATGTTCCTTACCATTCAAGGCGGGACTTGTTCGTTCGTCAGGTGTCTCCGGCATGGCATTTTCTGGGGAATTGTTAGCACTCTGACTTAAAGACAAGGCAGAGTTGTTCCAGTTTTTCTGCTTGGAGGACGCAGTTCCCAAGGGTGCGTTATGTAGAGAATTTCTGTTTGAGCGAGAA
>WFIU01000012.1:251307-344664 GCA_009756545.1 Metschnikowia dekortorum | reverse complement strand
AGCCAGTCTCGGGGATTGTCTCCGATTGCTTCAACGACGCAGATTTCTTTTTGCGGCCGAAAATCGACCCCACCTTCAGTTTCAATTTGGAATTTCTCTTCTCCTTTACTGGAGCCGGAGCAGTGGAGGAGCTGGAAGACGTCTTTGAAGCTGTGGATGATTTGCGGGCAGCTGCATTCTTGTGCAGAGGCGGAACAGAAAGGTCCGAAGTACCTTTGTTCTGGCGTGGGGCACTTCATGCTGATGACGTGGTCCCTATACTTCAGAATTTCCTGGCAAGTCCTTCTCGAACTTCTTGAAGTTCTCGAAATTCGAAAGAATGGCCGGGGCCTGGACGTTCCACCGATAAGCACCATCCTTATCATTGAGATTGCCGTGCATTTCATCAACTTCACGGCAATTGACTAGCAACTCCGAGTACTTGTAGTCGTCCGCACGGTTCATTTCTGGCTCTTTCGAATCCCATCTTTCTGTGATCATTGATCAATAATTCCACACAAGAGGAGCTTGACCATATAGTGACTTATTGAGTTTCACTACATATTTCCCACATCCTTTGTTTGGCTTAAGCGGAAATCCAGGAACTTGGTTCATGTAGATGTCTTCAACGAGTTCAGCATTAAGAAATGCCGTTTTCACATCCATCGGATGAACCATGTTGGTGAGTAGGAAAGGAGAGTAGGATGGAGCAAAACAGTACCAGCCGACAAAAGGATTTGACAAGATCTCAGGCGAAGAGACGAAGAGTCAGTTGATTCAATCGAAGAAGCCAAAGAGTCAGTCGATTCAACCGAAAAAGCCGAAGAGTCAGTCGATTCAACCGCTAGATCCATTGTTGGCAAGCTACAATATGCTAATACCGTTCGATTCGATAAGCTAGGTGGTACTGAAACTTGACAGAAAGGTGTATCCGCAGCCTGGGACAGATTATGAGACTTTCTTCTCTGCTGGACATCATACTGGTCCCTCTTTGCGGCAACAGCAGCCCCCGGATTCCTGAAATTTATTACTAATTTATTACTCGATGACGGAGTTTTTCTGGTCCATCTCCGTTACATGGTGAATATGCTGTGCGGACTCATGATGGTTTTCGGGGACTTGACAAAGAATCCTCGGAATTTCGAAATATTGCGGATGCCTTGAACAGTTTTCCAAACTTGTCAAGATATGTCTGCCAGGACTTCCCTCCAATGGTAGTCTTTTTACACCAAGGAATATGTTGACAAGGTCTACATTCCCTCTTGCTTCCAGGAAGAAAATGGTGTGCCCAGTTTTGGCGTCATATTGAAGCTGCATCAAAAGGCTCTATGTACACCTTGTTAGATACTGCTTGGCGTTTGGTTCCTTCGGATGCAAATCTGTTGCTAGATACAAATGGCCACGATTAAGCTTCCCAATTATCAGCTTCTGCCTATTATGCAAATTACATTGCGTTGCGTAAGGATGGTGCCTTATCAGGACGTGGATAACTACTCGATTCTCGTCAAATTGAAACTTCTTGAGACTTGAAACTTGAAACTTGTTGAAACTTGAAACTTGAAACTTGTTGAAACTTGAAACTTGAAACTTCTTGAAACACGCGAGAGCCGCTTACAATGAAAACGATTAAATTAAAACTAGATCGTCGGTTATATAAAGATTTGCTACAGACTGCTACATTATTGGGTATCTGTAATGATGTTTAATGCACAGTCGTAATTAAACATACCGAAGGCGGCCCGATATTATACCCTCCAGGAAATATGGCCCCTTTTCTAATATTAAGGTACCAAATAATAAATCCCCCGAAGGGGGATGTTATCATCCCCAAAACTTTTAATAAACCATTATCAATTAATTCATTTAAATAACCACCAAATATTAAAACTGGTCTAATTATTAAATTATTTAATAACTGATCAAAATAATTACGTTGGTTAAAGAAATTATAAATATATGATATCAAAGTACCTGAATTAGGTAATTTATACATAAATTCATAAATATAAACTAAAGATAAAGATAATGATAAACCTAATATCATAGGTAAATATTTAAAAATAGTTGGGATTGTAAATTCTATTTCAATCAATGTATTAGTATGTGGTAATCCTAAATTTAAATGGAATATAACATTATCTCTATAATAACTCCCGAACATTCAATGACGGCTCTTTTCCTCCGAAGATTAAGTATGACCAGGGGTGGTCTGATTCAGATGATTCGTCGGATGCGACGGACAAGTCGGGCTCCCAAACTGAGGTACAAAACCCTAAAGGCAAACGGGGCTCAGGCAAGAACAATAACAAGGCAAACGTTTTGGCAAACCTCGTGGTAAGGGCAACAATGACAATAATAAATCGAGGGCAAACAAAATGGTTCATTGAATGGGCTGCGCCAACGTCAAGCTACTCTGGGGAAGGCGCTATTCAAGTATCAATTAAATGATATAGAGGAAAAGCATGGGTGGTCAAGGTGGGACAAGCGAATACCTTTTGCACTAGTCATCAAAGAACAAACTATGGACAGAGAAATTGGGGAGAGGGATTATAAGAACTGATTCGGTCTGTATGTAGAACACTAGATCTGGAAAGGCATGTTAAGATTTCAAACAAAAGTGGTAGGTGTAGCGTGCATTTGCAAGACATCGTCCGCTTACACGATGCATGGGTCATTCTTTGTCCTATGTGCTGTGTGGAGTTTCTTCACGCTAGTGGAGTGATCGGGACTCTACAACTGTTGCATCCCTGAACGGACATGGTTATACGGCCTGTTAAGCCTGCGGGCGGACATGTGATGCACTTCACTCTGCTGAAACCGTGGCAGTCAATACCTTTTCACACCATCGACCATCACATAAAGACCATCACAAAAGACCATCACAAAAGACCATCACAAAAGACCATCACAAAAGACCATCACAAAAGACCATCACAAAATGACCATCACACCATCAACCTTACTCCCTTTATTGTGGCATTAATCATAGTGTTCTCCGCAATCCACTGTGTCCAACACAAAATGGCTCGGGTCGCTCCCTTCTGCATTGACTGCACATTCTGGAAGAGTTTGTCGACTCCTTAACCGAGTGCTCCATGCCATTGCTAATGACACCGACTCACCATTTCATCCAGCCTTGGTCGACCTGGGGCACACCGAAGGCGAATGCACCTCCAACGTTGACTGAGTATCATCATGCGCCTGCCGTAATTGCTAGGCAACGTGTCCCTATTGACATCGATGCAGGTACTAGAGCTCCGATGACCATGGATATGTCAAATTCACACCTTTATGGGCAGGTGGGATGTGGCTTTTTAGTGGGTGGAGAAGTAGTTGGTGAAGGCATCTGTCCCTGTCTTCCACCACTAGGCAGCGGGCTGGGGGCAGAGCACCCCGAACAAGAACGGCTGCGGCTGCATCTCGTCCGCCGGGACATTTTCATTCGAAGGCCAGTTCCGAGGCCCATGGTCTGGCCCAAATAACGCACTCGAAACTCCCAACCCTACCGTGCTTCATGTAAAACGAAATGTCGAACAAATGGTCCGTGGTCTCCGCCTTGAGACGCTGCACAGCTTTCTGGGATGACGGATAAAGAGTGGTGGAGTATTGTAGTGTGCCTGGACCGTCAGGCTTCAACCTTTTGATTGGCACGGTGCTGCTCTGCAAGTGCCTGGACTAGAGCCACCTGCTCTTTGGCCTGAACCCTTGTACCGAGCATTTCTCTCTACCCCCACGGGACCTTTGCATGGCGTCGTCAGCTGTCACTCAAACAAGAAGGTAACAAGAGGGTAACAAGAAGGTTAGAAGGTAACAAAAAGGTAACAAGAAGGTAGAGAGAGGCTTCCGTCGGAATTGAAGCCTCATTTGCGATTCCATTTAGGGATTCGGTCCAATAAATGTAACGTTGACGGGTTGAAAGACATACACCTTGGAAGGGCATATTGGTGACATTGGTGACATCTAAATAATGTCCTGGAAAAAATGGTAATGGCGTGTTGGCAATGGCATGCAAATGACCTCTTCAAATGCCACGTTTGCAGTGTGTTGAGATTGGAATGACATCCGATTCTTTGGAAGTGCCAATCAAATGAGATGCTTGAATGACCTCTTGGTGTTGAGTATCTTGGAAATGACACGTTGAATGGTGTCTTCAACGGACATCCTCAAATGCAATAAACGTGGAAAAAAAAGGCTCAAAAAGGCCCCATGGGAATGCAATATCTTCAGTGCCGTAGCAAAGAACTTCAACAGACAATAAGACCCGGTGGCTCAGGTCTGGATGGAAGCCCATCGTATCTCGCCCGCAGCTCAAATCACCAGCAGTCAGTCTTTGCCCAATTCATCCCGGCGTATCAGATGTCCATACCTCGGGTCATTCCCAATTGTTGGGGCACATGACGCTAGAGTCAAGTCTAGGACTCACCGTGGCGTTGGATCCATTTCCCCAGGTCAATTTCACCAATAAGTTCTTCATAATAGAGAGCCACCGAATGTGAAGAAGTGTGTAACTGGACTGCAGTATTGCCCAGTTTCCAGGCGTTCCCATATATATGGTAATAGAGTAGACTGGTTTGTTGTGTCAGCGTTTTTTGACGATTGGCCGTGACTCGAAAATGAGTCCCGAAGAGGCGGCCTTCCAAGACAGAAAGCTCTGCTGGCCAAGCTCTGGCCAGTGAGAAAGCTCTGGCCAGTGAGACTTTTGGGTTGCTGGGTCTCTTGCGGACCCGGAAAAATGTGCTTGATCAAAACGGACGGCAGTGATGCAAAGATTCTGCCACTAATAGATCCGGCCCCAATTTCTTCACCATTTCGTTTATTGCCAATGCTTTGGGTCAGCAAGCAAAGCGTTTCGCCAACTCCACTCGTGTAATAAACTTCAGTACAACACCCGTATTTCACAAGACTTTCTCCCACTATACTCGCCATGAAACCTCTTTGCTTCTTCGGCCCTGACCATAATTGGTTCAGGGTATCTGGCCCAAGCGCACCCAACCAGTGGCATACCAGCAGAATTTAACGAGGGAACAGCTGAAAAAGCATGTACACAATTCATGTTGATGGTGAGAAAGAGACAATGCTATCAATCAGTTCCGTTAAACTCTGTAAACCTCCCGGGTCTTCGGAAGGGTTGAAGATGCATTCCAAGGAGTCGCGTTAAATAGGAAGCTCCGGAGTCGCGTTAAATAGGAAGCTCCGGAGTCTCGTTGAATAGGAAGCTCCGGAGTCGCGTTAAATAGGAAGCTCCGGAGTCATAAGCGAAGTCATAAATAGTAACCCAGGAGAGCCTTGGCTATGTACTGCATCATAGGAACCACCGGGGTAGTGGCGAAGGCCCGTACCAGTCAACCGGATAAGTAACTCGAGCAGCCTGGGCGCTATGAACCGTGTCTGGCTGCGCAGCTGACGCTTTCTGTTGGACGCATGATGAATTTCATAAGTAAAATGCTTGACGGGGGCCCTGCTCGTCTAGCAGTTCATGGGCGGTCGGTTGGCGTTGAGAGATTGTGATCTTGCCCGGACTTCTGGGAATATCACTGTGTTTTGGACCATTGAGCGTGACTCGAGCGTGACCCCTGCTAAGGCTTTGCTGAGCTCTTGCGCCTTAGGTTTATGCCCAGGGAATAGCGTTTGCGTGGTGTGCCCACTCGAATGTGCTTGACCATCTCCTCACAACGAGTTCAAGCTCAGGTGGAAGTCCATCGAAACTGTGACAACGGCTTGGCTGGTCTCCCCTAACCACCTCTTTGCAATCTGCAGGCAGAGGTGGGTGTTTGAGCGGCATGACCACAGTTCCTTTGGTGTCTCTCCTCTTCTTCCTGCACTTCCCGCTTGATCCCTGGGAATAGGTCTAAAGCCTCGTGCTTTGCTAATTCGTTCCGCTTTAGTTTTAGCCAGACAGTTGTCCAGACAGATGCAGTGATAGCATCAATCGTCTCGAGAAGCGTCATCCCCTATTCTGGAGAAGCGTCGTTCCCTATTCTGGAGAAGCGTCATCCCCTATTCTGTCAATTGGCTGGCTTGATGTGCCCTGCCAAGGCAAATGGTTGGATTGCCGGTCATGGTTTTGCGGTGGTGGTTCTCCAAAAGACCAGTCTATTCGGCAGTCAGTGTGCAGACCCCGACCCGGTGCCAGTCCTGCACACCGGCGCGGCCTCATGAGCGCGACGCCAACGCGCTTCGGCCCGTATGAACCTCGGCCTGGAAAACAACCTCGCCTGGCGTTCCCGCCGCCAAAGAATGGCCCGCTCCAGCCTGCCTGTTCTGGGCGACGATCCCCTCGTGTCCTCGGGCCCCGAGAGCCCCTTCTCCTTGCATCTGGATGCAGGCGGCCTCTGCGACCACGACTCGGCGTCTGCGCGCTGTGCCGCTGGGACGAGTGAAATGGCTGTCTTGGGAGTTTATGGACCCATGATGGAGTCGCTTGACGAAGCAGCGGCTGCTGAGCCATCTTGTTATGTACAGCACATTGTGGAGGCTGCGACGCTGGGGGAGCTGCGGAGTGGATTGGAGGGGGGGCTGATGGAAGGGGAGATACTGAAAAGGGTATCCAAAGAGAGGGGGTGGACAGATGGTGGAATACAGACAGAAAGGATATGTACAGAGAGTGGCCCGACAGAAAGCGGACAGACAGAAAGTGGACAGACAGAAAGTGGACAGACAGAAAGCGGACAGACAGAAAGTGGACACACAGAAAGTGGACAGACAGAAAGTGGACACACAGAAAGCCCGAAAAATACCCGGCTACGGACTGAGACGTCGCAGAATGAACCCCCCATAAATCACCAGCTTCTTCCATACCCATCCTCGGGCCGCGGCTCCAAAGGCCTCTTATCGGTGCTTCTGGGATCCCAGCATACCAACAAGAAACAAAAGCAGGCCCGCGTGGCTCCGCCGCTGCCGGCCGTCGATGACTTGGAGGAGTTGGAAAAAAAAGTGTACTCGTCGCTGAAGAGTGTGTCTGCCATGGAGCTCCTCAAGAAACAAACGCCCCCTGTTGTGCCTGCGCAGGGGCTGCAACCGCCTCAAGAGCCCCAGGGCGACCGCAACCCCATCACCAGCATCCTCGCACGCTACCCTTCCAAGAAGTACCGCAACACCAAGGGCGCCTGGGCCCTCAAGGTGTGCTTAAAGGTTCTGCCGCACGTGTTGCGGCTGATTGCCACCCCTCCGACGTGCCAGGTGACGCTCCGGCTTCCCCGGAAGTTTCTCCAACAGATATTGCGGCAGCTGAATCCGTTGTACACGAGCGGAAACGGCAACTTCAGCGGTTGCCTCGATGGCAATGGCGCCGGTGCAGGCTCCAATGCCATCTCGGATGGCTCCCACAGCCTCAAGGGTACCCACAGCCTCAAGGGTCCCCACAGCATCAAGGGCACCCACAGTGCCTTTGCCATGATGATGAAAAAAGCCTCCGAGAACACCGCGCCCAAGTTGACGCTGATCCAGAAACTCAAAGGCTTAGACCCCCCTCCCATCTCCCGGGAATCGATGCATGTCACAGGAGAGGCGCCAGCACCGCATCGACCCAGATCCAGAGGCCCAGTCCGAACTCCCAAGCGGTCCTCTGGGGTGCCTGAGCCCGACTCTGAATGGCTACCGCTGGATTCATGCATATCATACATTCACTCGGCTCCCGCCCTATCATACACACTGGCTTCCAGCCTTTCATACCCGCAGTCGGTACAACAGATGCAGAGCTACATCCACCAGCGAAGCCCGCTCGCCTTGACCAGCGCTCCTCATAAGGCTACGGCCAGAACGATTTTGCATAACCTCGCCGCCACGCCTAAACTGGAGGCCACACTGGGGGCCACACTGGAGGCCACGCTGGAGGTCACGCCTCCTCTGAACTGGCCCCAGCCTACATTGAACTGGCCCCAGCACTTCAAGCCGCAGTCCGTCGATTCGCTCCTCGTCAAAACATCGCTGAAGCACTTCCTCAACATGTGGTTGGCCAACCTGTTTGAGATTCTCCGAACCCAGTCCACCAAAGTGCCCCGAAGCGTCAAGTTCCGCGAGAAAAAACGCCGCAAAGACGACTTTGTCGTCAGCGACAACTACTTGGAGTGGGATGACCACGACACGGACGAGGACTCGTTTGTCCCGGTGTTGGTCATCCACGGCGACTGTGGAGCCGGCAAGTCCGCCGCCATCTATGCAGCCGTCCATGCCATCGATGGGTATATTCATGAAATCAACACGGGCCACCAGCGCTCGCGCAAGGACTTGCTTTCGTCCTTGAAGGAGTTTTGCACCACCGAAATTCTTCCCAAGAGCTACACCCGAGAGGCCGCGTTCTCCAAGCTGGCTGCGCCCGCCCGCGAACAATCCCATCCCAAATCCGCCTTCCAGAAGGGGGTGGTGCTCTTTGAGGACTGCGATATATTGTTCGACCAGGACAAGACCTTCTGGTCCGTGGTGCACGAGGTGATGAACTTCCTGAAGCGGCCTCTTGTGCTCACCGTCCAGAACCTCGACGCGATTCCCAAGGGCATCTTGGAGGTGGCCGAGGAGCAGAACTCCGTGTTGTCGCTTGAGGTCGAGTCCACGGCCGCTTTGCACCAGTACCTTTGGCTCTGCTCTTTTGCATGTGGCTATGATCTTTCAGACCGTGTATTGGAGCGCATCATGCTGGACACTCGGACAGAAAAAGGCCACCTCGACTTGCGCCGCTCCTTAATGCAGTGTCAGTGGCTTTGCTGCAAGCAAAGAAATGACCATATGCTGATAGACTTTTGTCTGGGGCCGCATAGCCGCATTCCTTCCAATGGCCACTTGCGCGATCTTTCCATTAATCCCGCCATTGATCCCGCCGCTGCCTCCATTGACCCCGCCATTGATCCCGACCTCTTCTCCAATCCCCCCCACGAGGATCCCAGCCACAATCACTGCTTGCACGAAGCTAGCAACAGGTTGGAAGTGCTCTCTGCAGGTGACATTATCGGAACAAACACCCACTCGGCTATTTTGCATGACGAGCAGCCCAACGAGCTTTTGGACATCTGGATGATCGACGAGTCGACCCTCTTGAGGCAGAAGACTTTGCCGCACGAGAAGAACTTGGGTCACGCGATGGTCGACCTTGTCCTGCCTGCGGACGAGGCATTGAAACATGTGCCCATCAGCCGCATGCGCTCTCTCGTGATCGACTTTTTCGCCGGTAGGGCCAAGAGGGTTCCCCGCCACGTCCAAGAACTCTTGGGCCGTGCCCAGACAAGGAGCCGGTCGGCCAACTCCTTCACGGACGAGGCGGAATTGCAAGGTTTGCCGGACAACTCCTTGTGCTATAGCATACCGCCCGGGGCGCTATGTGCCGACGTGGCTCCGCACGCCCGGCAAATGGCCCGCTTCCAGAGGTCACTTGATGAGAAAGATGCCGAAAGCGTGGCAGAAGGGACCGGCTTCAGTGAGGCCCAGTTTCTTGGCTGGCGCAGGTTCCACCGCGCTGTGGACGAGCTTCTCCACCCGGCGCCGTGTCTGCTGAGAGGCAGCTCATATTAGATAGAATGTTCAAAAGCATCGACAGGCGTGGACCCATAATTATTTCCATGCCAGAATTATATGCCTCGCCTGCAAGGCCACTCCAGAGCCCTAAACAACCCCGCCAAGTCCTCGCCAAGGCCGTGGATTGTTTAGGTTTCTGTAGCCACGCAGACTCGACCATACTCCTTGCTGGAGCTCGTCATATAAGCTTCGTGCGAGATTTCAACATGCCGCCGCCAAAACTGCGCACGGCCTTGTGCTTAAAGTCAATTGCCTGCAAGCGTCGCCAGGCCTCCTCAATGTGATAGGGCTGGATGGGCTTGGCCAACTCGTCCGGCTGGTCGAACAAGTACTTTCTCTTGCGTTTCAATTCCTTCAAGGGCCCAAGCTTCAGCATTGACTGCTGGAGAAGCCGCTCTTCGGAGCTCTTTATGGCCATGGCCTCCTCAGTCAACGAGCACACGATTTCAAACGTGAGGAACCCCAAGATATCAATGACATCATCATTGGGCCGCGACTCGCAGATTTGCGAGATCTGCGCCCATTCCCGGAACTTCTTGGCCTTGCGAAACGTGAAGGACGCCTGCCGGCACTCGGACCAGTGCACGTACTCCTCCTTGGTCATGTTCTTGGTGCGCTCGTCGGCCATTTTCAAGCGCTTGAGCGAAGCAAGCGTGGCGGCCTTTTCCTCGTCGTCCACCTCCTCGGCCTCCTCGGCGGTTTCCAAGTGCTGCTCGCTGAACATGAACTGGATCTCCCAGGGCAACCGGATCTTCAGCTTCTTGTAGCGCGTGATCAACTTCGACTGCTCATTCACATTGCTGACGCCGCCCGTGGCGCCCTCTTGCTCCATGAGCGACTCCGTGGCGCCTCCTTCCTCTTTGGTGTTCTTCCGCACGTCTTTCCACGACAAGTACGTAATGAGCCGGATGACCTTGGCCCGGTCGTGCCGGATGAGAAAGATCACGTCCTCCGGAGTAATGGACCTGTTGCCTCGAAGCGCCGCCGTCTTGGTGGACTGTACAAGGATCTCGATCACCTGGCCCCTGACAATGTCCTCGATGATGGATGTGGTTTCGATTGGCGGGTCATTGGTTTCCCCGGACACAAACATCATCTGTTGCACCTCCACGCGGTACTTGTACTTGTCCTGGGACATCGTTGAGTGTGGTCAGGGGAGTAATTGGGAGGAGTATACGTCTGGTTGTGAGTGTCGCTGAGGTGGGGAACCGCGCAGCACCCGTACACCGCAAGCACGTGACCGTGTCCCGCCACCTCGGCAGGAGCCCCGCGAGGGCCCTACGAAGGGTATGTAATGGATGCGGTAGGGCAGGTGGAAAGCAGCAATGGAAGTGGCATGAGTAGTGGCGGGCAGGACAACTGGCCCTATATGCAGGACGCGCTGGTTGATGCGGCCCCGTGCGCCCTAGGTGGCCCTTGCGCCGGGTAACCCGCCCCGGCAATATATAAGGCGAGCGCCGCGCCCTGTTGACCCCCATCGCTCTCAACTTGTATGTACAGTTCTTTGTGATGATGATGAATCTGAGTGCATTTGGCTCGAGACTTTCTGTCGATGTGGAAAAAACCTAGCTACCTTACTATTTTCTTGTCTGAAACATCACTTGCAATGATCATAACTAACTCCAGGTTCGTTGATGTGTCGAGTAGAGGAACCATGGCGCGGTAGGGCGCTGCCATCTCACCACTGAAGTAGCATGAGCGAAGGCATCTGGATCAGTACCCGATTTTGCCCACGCGAATTCTCCAGAAATGGCATCACCAATGGCACTCGTATAGCACTTGGGTTTGCAACGCAAACTCTTCAGCTGGCTCGGGCCATTTATCACCTCGTAGACGCACCATTAAACCTATCTAGGTCGGCGTCTCTTGTGCCATGACCGAGGATTCACGAGGACATCCATTAGTATTTGTCCGTTTATAGGTTGTTTTTACGCGCTTCATGGTAGACCCAGATGTTCGGGCCAGGTGTTCGAGCCAGCAGATAATCAACCATTGACTCGATGTACCAATGGCTCGATGGCACTGGTCCTTGGCATTGGTCTTTGGCACTGGTCTTTGGCACTGGTCTTTGGCACTGGTCTTTGGCACTGGTCTTTGGCACTGGTCTTTGGCACTGGTCTTTGGCACTGGTCCTTGGCGGTCTTTGGCGGTCCTTGGCGGTCTTTGGCGGTCTTTGGCGGTCTTTGGCACTGGTCTTTGGTACTGGTCCTTGGAATTGACCATGGCATTGACCATGGCTCTGGCCTCAGATCCGTGGTGGCCTCACACCACAATCAATACGAACAACAATACACAGAGAAGGACGACCAATATGCCAATGCACCAATTGCTGGCGGACTCCCTGTTCTTGTCAATCACATAGTTGACGCGCTTCATGCCTCGCAGAAGCTTGCCAGCTAGGGTGTCCATTTCCGCGTCCAAGTTGTCCAACATGTAGCCCTGGTCCTCCAACTCGCCGCCCATCATGGCGGCTTGCTGGTTGAGGCTCTGCATGGTGCGATGGATGGAATCGAGCTGCAAGTCCTGCGTGTGGAGCATCTCCTGTTGCTGGAACTGGTTGAATTCACGGTCCACGTGCCCAAGCGAGCCGTCTCCAGCGTCGCCTTCTCCAAAGCCGCCATCCCTGTAGGCGGGCCGGGGGCTCAGGTCCTGGCTGATGCGATTGGACATGGTGGTGACCTCGCGTGGCCGGTGACGGTCCGACACGTGCCTGTCCCAGTCAGCCTGGAGCCCGGCCACCTTTCGGCTCAACTGGCCCAAGATCTGCTTGCGCCCGGCAATGTCTTCGGACGAGAGGCTGAACTGCACGGGGTTGGATTCGGAGATGTGCACGGCCTGGCGGAGATCCTCCAACGTCTCGGCCAACTCCTGGTAGCTGTTGCCAAAGTCCGCCTCGATGTCGGGCGTCACGCGCGGGCTCTTTTGCATGAACTGCTCGAGCTCCCGGATCTGCGTCCAGCAGTCCTCTTCCACTTCCTTGAACGGGTCCATAGTATGAAGCTAGTTTGGATGAAATAGATGTGCTGGTATCAGATGCTATAGTTTGATGGTGCTATGCTTGATCAGATGCTATAGTTTGATGGTGCTATGCTTGATCAGATGCTATAGCTTGATGATGCTATGCCTGATGATGCTATGCTTGATGATGCTATGCTTGTATCAGATGCTTGATGGTGTTATAGTTTGCATGAATTAGAGGCCACTGTTATCGATGCCATCAATCATATGTAGCTAATGCGAGGAGCTATGTAGCTATGATGCTAATGTACTGTTTCAATCTGGAAAGTATTATAGCTAGTAATGATGTTCGGATGATGGGCGGACGTGCTAGTAATGTATGATCTTCAGACAAACAAAGATGTGATATCTGTGGCACGGAATGATTTGACAATTGGTATGGCGGTAAAGATCCGGTTGGGATCGGTGGGGACAGTGGTTCGGTCTGATTGGCTGGGTTCAGGCCAATTCTGTATTTGTGCAGTGGGAACACTGGTATCACGCTTTGGGAAGGAGGTAGAGCTGGCAAGAAACAGCACGAAGAAGCAGGACAGGCACGAGTAAGTAGGAGTGGTGGCAGCTGGAGTGGGAGTAGCTGGAGTGGGGGTAGCTGGAGAGGGAGTAGTAGCAGTAGAGAAGCAGGAGTGTAGAGTATGACTAGGGAGGCCCGCGCGCGCACCCGTACACCTGCACATCGCTATCCACTCTGGTCAAACCCGCTGCCTGACACAGCGCGTCGCTGAGCATTACTGGAGGATTCCTGGAGCATTCCGAAGCATTGTTGGAGCTTTCCTAGATTATTGCCGGAGCATTCATTTCTACGCCCCCCCTAATTGAGTCACCTGGGCTAGCGGCTTCTCCAAACTACTCCTCTCCGCACGACTGACCCCTGGACTGGGCCATCGACCTCCTGGCGACTTCCCATTTAGCCCCAAGGCCCTCCGTTCTCCACCAAAGGTTCTGGCGCCACCCCTGACTTGTCTCGACCCCTGACTTGTCTCTTTTATCGGGAAGATCTGAATCTCTGGAATTCTTTGTTGATTCATCCACCTGCCTTCTGACCCCTAAGTTCCCAACTGTCGTCAGTTCTTGGCTGTGATTGTCGTCAATTCTTGGCTGTGATTACTTGGCTGTGATTGTCGTCAGTTACCCGGCCCTGCTATTATTCTCCCTCACTTACTCGGCGCTTGACTGCTGATTTCAAAGTTCCATACCGCAGTCTATCGACTTTGCTGCAAAGTGTGTGGATAGCCATCACTGAAGCGCTACTGAAGCATTCTCGGGGAATTATTCACGGTGGACCCTTTTTATCTGCGGCTATCCAGAATATCCTCGTCCCTGGAGTTGTCTGTTTGACCTACCCTACCGCCTGGGCCACCTATACACCCAACCTATTTGCTGCATCTGGCAGATTTGGAGGCCACTTATCCGGACGCTTTTCTGGACGCTTATCTGGACGCTTATCTGGACGCTTATCTGGACGCCACTTGTTATCTCTGGTGTACTCGGACACTCATCCTCTCAAACCTCTGAGGAGTCTATCCAAGTTCACTCCATTCGGCACCACTAGCTTCCTGGACTGACACCTTGGCCTGAACCTGTCAGAGTCCCGTCTTGAAACTCATCGTGCCAGACATTGGTTACCAGTCTTCCCCCGGCAAATTCCGATCCACCACCGCTCCCGCTCGGCGCCATGGAGAACCCCGACATCCAGCCTCTCGTGCAAGTCACGGCAGAGGACAACTCGCCGGCGCAACAAGAACCGTCGCCCAAGAAAGTCAAGCTCGAGGAGTCCCACGACGACCTTCCTCTGCACACTTCGCCGCCTGTCCACGAGATGGTGGGAGGCTCGTCGGTCAGGCAGTACCTCAACAAGCATCTCACGGCTCACCTCTTGCAGGGGCTCCGCAAGATCGGCAAGGAGCAGCCGGACGACCCACTCCGGGTCTTGGGCGAATACCTAATCGAGGCCTCCAATCGGACTGAATAAAATCTAAATCGGAATACAAATGGAATAGAGATGGAATAGAGAATGAACATAGAGGTGTCTTGTACTGCATATAGGCCAATATAGGCCAGACCGCCTGGTCGGCCACCACCCAGTCTGGCACAACTGTCGTGTTGCCTCATTGCAATAACAGGGTACATGGCACACATGCTCCAGTGTATTTGAGTGCACCAACTATGGCAGGAGGCCTACGCGGACTAATCAAGGTTCGTTGAATATTAACTGTATAGCAAGCAAGACGCTTAGAATTGCAAGGCTTGACCCTTTTGCTTCTTGTCACCACCCAACTCAAAGTGCTTACATCTCTTCAAAGACAACTGGGCCTTGGTCTTGCAGGAGACACACTCCAATCTCAACACAACCTTCTTGGTGGTCTTGGCCTTCTTGTGGAAAACAGGCTTGGTCTGACCACCGAAACCGGACTGCTTACGGTCGTATCTTCTCTTACCCTGAGCAAACAACGAGGCTTTGCCGGCCTTGTATTGAGTCACCTTGTGCTGGGTGTGCTTGCGACACTGCTTACCTTTGCAGTAGGTTTTTCTAAGCTTTGGAACGTTAACTGAGGTTAGTAAAGTCAAAAACAACTAGGCCAGCAAGTGATACTAGGGAAGGAGGAACAGAATGGCCCAAGTCTAACCAAAAGTCGAGGGACACTGAATAGCTTGGCCTCACTAAAACCAGATCGGACTGACCTTGGCTCACTGCCGGAACACTGGGTTCATCGAGGCTATGATCACATTAACCGCACAACTTGACAGGTCCCAACCGGGTAGACTCAAAGGAGCTATGCAAGAACCAATGAAAGGCAATTGGTCCCACGTGATGAACAGCCTGCTGCAGGTTCCCGTTGCTCGGGTTCAGCAGACCGATAGCAGTCTCAGTTTCGCCACCAGGCGTGAACGGATCTCTTGTAAATCTCAGTTGACTCCCGTTCAACATGTTCGAAGTCATGCCCAGTTGACGAATTGCAGAGACTAGGGCTTTCAATATAACTAGTCTCGCAGTCCATCCATTGTTGTGCCATATTTCTATCCATCGTTCTGGAATATTTCTGTCCGACAGTTCTGCATTTGCCACTCCTATGCTGTTGGCCTCATTTGCCCGTTGCCTGTGTTGGCGGGCCCGCCAAGTGATTCCACATACCCATTGTGAAAGATGATTCGTGTGTAGTGAAAAGAGAAAATTTTTTGAGGAATAGAGCGTGCGGTGCGGAATGCAGGTGGTAAGGTCCTGCATGTCGTGCTCACCGGGGCGCACGTGCGCGCGTGTGACTAGGGCTCAAGCCCTCACGGCCCCTCCGCACGCACCGGGTGATGACCCGCCTTTGGCGGTTCGGAAACGGTGCCACTGTCACAGCGGAATGCTTCAAACCAAACAGAGCTGTCCCAGACTATCCCGAACAAATTGGAAAAATAGTTGGGTGATAAGCCAACGGCTGGAGTCACAGAGTAAGGACTTGATGATTGCAACTGTAGATGTCAGATGTTTGGGATGATTGCAACTGTAGAAGCCAGATTTTTGGGATGGTTAGATGATTGAGATCACCAATGGTTTAGTGAAAACTGGCACACATTGACCTGAATCATCAAACTGAACACTGGAACTTGGTCAGAAGTGAGCCAACAACGGATGTATCAGTGGTTCGATACTGGCCCCAACTTTCAGCCTGATTGGTCAAAACAGTATTGAATACTGGCAGGAAGCGTCCATAACCACTTGATTCTTGAAAGGACTTGGACAAATCAGATGTCAACACCATTGCAGATGGCGCATTAATATCCAAAACTGCCATGTATCAACATCATAACACGAGGTTTTATGTATGGAGCCATTCGCCCGTCATAGTTGCCTTTGGTCCACATAAGTCAATTCCCACGGCCCCTCTGCTATACTTTGAGTATAATTTTCAGACCTTCTCTCGGATACATTTCCCAGAACTGTTTTTCTCTTCGAGTCCCAATTCAGTCCTCTTGATCCTGGTGACTGAATTGACACTTGGAAAATTCATTGCACCTTGACTGCCCTCATCCAGTCTTGACTGAATATTTAGTCGAATAATCCCTTCTCCTCTGCTTTCCGCACAAAAAGTGCAATCAACTCGCACGTACGTATAGACGTTGCAATCATCGCTTGCAAGTGTTCCAGAACATTCGTACTCTGTTTGAACCTAGTCATGAAATTCTCATTGGGCTTTTCGAGGCAAAGCTAGCGTTCAACTTGGATAGGGATGTACGGGCGAATCTGCAGTCTCCCTCTAGTGGCCCCAGACTATCGTCGTCAGTCGTGTTTTGACTAGGTCGGAAGGTTGCACGTTAATTTTCATGACTGTTGACAACTTCTTGGCAAATGGGTACTTTGTTCTCGAATAGCTGAAGATGAGCGGTTTCTGTTCTAGATAACGAGCCTCGGGTCCCGTCGGCCATGGCGTGTGATTTTTGGATCGCCAAACCCGGAGTCCCGGCAGTTTATTAAGATAAAGGCGGCCACCACATTTGCGGGCCTGCTTCACGTGTCTCATAAGTTCCACTTGAATTTTCGACCTCCTTTGTTGAAGCGGGTTTCGCTCACGCGGGCCAGCCTCCCGGAAGGCAAAGTTTCCAGCATCATGGCATTGATGAAGGGATCCAGCTCGGCCAATTCCTGGTGGGTGCGGCACTACCCATGGCTGCAATTATGCCCGTCACGTGCCTCCGAAGTGGACTTTCTGCGTCTTAGCATCCAATGCCATAAAGCTTCTCTGGCACGCTATGACATTTTCAATTATTTATTAGCATACTTGATAAGCACGGATGTAAGCTAGACCTGACCAGTGAGCTATGCAAAAGAAGGAGCATGAGTGCGGTCGGGGGGCTTTATATATTCTTCCCCTTACCCCTGACCTGCACATTATTTTCGTCGGCCCCTCACGCCCTGATCCACTCAATGGCTGCAATTGTATGCCATTCTAACTAGTACTGTTTCTATCGCATACTGTCTACCACTTAAGTACTAATTATATCGCCTACCTCCTGCCCCTAATCAGCTACTGCTGAGTGTAGAGACATGTGTTTACCGGACGGAAACCACCAGGTACTGGTGCACTCGGATGCAGCATGATAATGCACTAGACGAGGCTCTTGATCGGCGAGTCTTATTATCTAGATGATGCTTATTGTCCAGATGAATCTTATTGTCCAGATGTGCAGCAGCCAGATAGATCAATAGCACGGTGCATTGAGCTCTGTATCAGCAATCGAAATGGATAAGCAACGAGGCTTGGCCCTTGGCGGAGCATGAAGCCGAAGAGTTCTGCATTGAGTGGAGCACACCGAGTATAAAACTTCATCAGCGAGGTCCCGTAAGAAAAACATCCCCAGAATAGACATGAGCAAGTTGATTATCACTCGAGATATCACCTTGATGCCCAATTGATTATCACCTTCTCGTATTTGATACTTCGAAACCAGCATGGAATACTCGGATTCCCCAAACCTAGCTTTAGTCTTGCTTTCAAGTGCCTCATTTGGGCAGATTCGTTTCATCATGCCGGAGACCCACTAACTGAGCATAAAGGTTAGGGCTTAGAATGATGTGGGGAGAAGGCAATGCTTGAAACAAAAGGCATCTGGGCCTTTGAAAAGGAATTAAAGTTTGCAACAGTATGAAGAGAGTATGGAAACCCATGACTATACCTTCCGCCTTTTCAATTTTTTGCTCTCGTGCATCAAGAGATGCCCGGATTTTCCATATCTTCTAAGGCAGACGGCGGGGATCTTTCTCTCGCTGCTGAATCCTTCACAGCTTTGGCGTTGCTGGTGTGATCTTTTTCTTCACCATATTTGGCCCTGAAAATCAAGTGAGGTAAATTTCCCAAGTTAATCAATGTCATAGTTTCGCAGAGACAAGAACTGCAGTAGTACTAGCGATAGTACCCCCAGTGGTGCCAGAGCGAGACGGTTCCTTGCAGACCTTGTTAAACAAGTAGAGTAAAATCCATTTTATCTCTTAAAAAAGCCTCTGAATAAAAGCTTCACTTGTAAACATGTATAAATCTTCAACATAACCTTGACGAAGCAATAATAGAACATTCACCATAGGATAGTTCAATTCTAAGCAAGGGCGAATTTGTGAGGACCAAACCAGCATAATAAACAATCCAATAAATGAGTTTGTACTCCACACAGGCCTCAAACCAGAGGGCGGTTCACCGCACCATTCTCTAAACCTCAATATTCAGATTCTTAACCCGGACTTTGCCACACATGAACTAAATTGGAGTTGCAGTGCCAGTCAAAGGTCGACGGATCAGGAACAGAAGGCAACAGAGGTAAGGACAATGGACCAACTGAACTTGTATCCTGTGTACAAACCCACGTGTATGTTCCATTTGTTTTGCTAGCGTGGAGTGTACTATTCTGCCCAATGATTTGTTCTGCTTCTTGGCTCAGACCTTTCACCACCGGAACGAATAGTTTGGAAAACGACTCGTTATATTTTGTCAGCATTTGTCAGCTTCTGGACAGTATTTGCTAGCACTTGAGTGTTTTGTCATTATATCTGGCTCTGTCTTCCGGTGGACGGACTTAGCTGGCAGCTCACATTTGCAGCCACCGATGAAATATTGGTTCATGAAGCAGCGCGGCAGTCCTCTCCTTTTATATTGGGGTGGGCCTTCACGCGAGCAGCCGAAATGGGAAGTCAACGCGCTTCGGTGTTTCAGATTTAGGCGCCATGCATGCAATCTTGGCTGCAAAACATATAAAAGACGTCTCTCCCGCCCGCTCCTCGCCCCGTCATAATTTGAAGTGGCGGCAAAAGTATTCAAAACAGCATCTAAAAAAGGCTCAGGCTACACCAGCGAATCCCAGTCCCAATAATTTGAAAAGCGTTGGACACCCGGTACAAGATGGCAAGAAATCCCAGTCCAGTTTGTCCGTTGCCCTTTGGTTGACCCTTGAGTATATGGCACTTCTTCAAATTGATAAGCCAAAACTCGAGCTCTAGAGAAAGTTGGGGCGCATACGCTTTTCGGGTTGAAGGACTCTGTGGTGGGTACACACTTTCGTCAGTCCCACTGTGGAGAGTGCGACGAGGGAGGTATGTCCTGTTACGATAGACTGGTGTCGTCAGTTTCAGTCAAAGGCTATGACGCGTCCATGGCCATTTATTTATACCACTGTGAATGGCCCTTCAAATTAGAAATCATCAACAAACAGATCTTCTCTGGGCACTATACGGTGCGAAATAATCTGACAGATTGGGTTGTTCTATAATGCTGGTGTGGTTTGGATAAGTTTACTGTGCTGAATTGAGTGCTTTTGAAGACGATGTGACGAATAGTGGCAAAATAGCGGCAAAATAGTGACGGAACACTAGCAGATTACTGACAGAATTACATCTCGTGGAAGACACACACCTGAACAGTTGATGCTCAGTAAGAAGACACATGTACTTGGATCAAGCCTTGCGGTCTATCCTCAGAGTCTAGCACTCATACTGAGCAACCCTTCTTGGCTGAGATTTCTGGATTAAAACCGGTGAAAACCCTGCCAATGGTACCACACCTTGCCGAGTAGGTATCAGAGGTTGTTCGGGCTGAATTAAACCTGATTGGTGATGTCATCGTGAAAAATTGCAATATGTCCCCATGAATTCGGACAAACGTGACAGTTGATCAATAAATTTTAAGAGTCCTGGTTTGCTTGAAGAATGCAAAAAGGAATTGCATAAGGACATCAACTTTTGAAACGTGCTTCAGTATTACCCATCCCCATCTCCCAGACAATTCAAAGATTTGTAAAGAGTGGAAAGAGTGGATAGAAGATAGAGTGGATACAAGGGATAGAGTGGATAGATATGGGTACTATGGTGAGTCATGATTTGATGTACTCAACGAAAGGTGAGCAAGGCCAGTGGATTTTGATCTTGCGAAACAAGCATGAAACCAGCTTAGTGTGTTCAGTGCCTTCACTGGACCCAACGGAAGGCCGTTCTGCAAATGCTGGCATACATACATATGGGCCAAATCATGTACGATGACTAGAGCTCCACAAGTGCTCACCATCAGACACACCTGATCCCACCAAACCAGCCAGAACCACCGGGGGTCGCACAGCGCACGGGAGCAAATTTACCTACCATGGGGAAGGCCATTCGCCAGAGATCCTAATGACATGGCACACCCACTATCCATTGGCTGCGGCCGAGTGATTCCTTCGCGAGAATGCGGGTTCGAATGCACTAGCGCCGATGTTCCTCAGATCTGTTGCCGTTCCAACTCAATGGTTCCCTATGTTTGAACATTGGAGCAGGAACACCCGTGACCATGAACAAATCCTACGTCAATCTTGGAACTTATTGATATGGTCCTCTCTAACAGCCAACAAGGCATTGTGATGGTCAAATACGGCTCTGGTTTCCACATTGATGATAATTCCTCAGCATGTCCATGCTTTATGTTACCCATTCAACTTCATGGAGCGTCCTGGAGCACCCAAATCTTTCAGGCGCCAAAAAATTCTCCGCATCGGTGAAATGAACATTGTGGCGGCCTGCACTATAGCTCTCTTGAGCATTTGACTAACGTGTTCGTCCATGGCCTAAAGCCTAAACAGCGACTTAGAGCAGAACATTGGGCTGGAAAACTGCCAATGCTTCGTTGGAATCCTTCTTGTTGACATGGTGATTTGGTTCCGTTTGACTATCGCCGATGTCAGCTCAATTCGAGCCAACCAATCCCCTCATACATTTCCATTGCCTGGGTTTGGCATTTCACAATCGGCCTTTGCAGGCCTCTCCCTGATGGGGTTTCGTTATGTTACCCTCCTGAGGAGTTTTGAAGTCTCCCCGAACCAAGCATTGGACAGCAGCGGTTGGGCGTGCCGCGTACACGTGAAGAGCCATTTCCAGAGTTTGCTCCATGGTCAGTACAAGCCTGGTGGTCAATATACACGCACCGTTTGTGTTGGTGTGTTGTGAAAATATCTGGAACCGTTGGTTAGATAAGCCTCACTACCAAGACGAATGTGGAATCCTGAGCATCCACCGTGTGGCCTTGAAGTTTCTCGGGTTCCTTTGGGTCATGAAACCCAGCTCCACCCTTTGAATTGAGCAGTCCATCTGAATCTTCGGGATCGGGCCCATCCGTTCTTGTCGAGATCCCGGGATAAGTCGGCCATCCTTCCTTCTATCAGCCCCCGACGTGCGACGGCTTGTTGTGGCCTCGCATCTTGACGGTCTCTTGTTCAATCAATGTAAGCAAGACCGTTGAAAGCACGAGCGAGTCTTCGGAGAAGGCGTTGGTGTCGGAAGCGTTGGTGTCAGAAGCCTCGGCGTCAGCATCGGGCATGGCGGAAGCGGAACTTGAAGCGGGAGCCTCGAAGATTCGAATGTAGCCCCGGAGTCTGCCGCCATCGGTCCTGTGGCCACCCTGGTCAATGTACGTGGCAAAAGGCACGGGCACCAAGGTCGGGCCCTCGGCCAAGAGCCGCAGCACCTCGGACTTCCTCTGGCCCACCACGGCGTCGTAGAGCAGAGCGCCGCCCGCGGGCCGGGCAAGGGGTATATCCTGGAGGGAAACGGCGGCTTCGACCGAGGCGCCATCGACCCCGTCGGCGAGCGACGCGGCCGCGGGGCTCATGAGGAGGAGCCGGAGGCTCGCATTGCCGAACGTGGACGCGGCCCCCGACGCTCCGTAGATACGGAGCTTGGTGTCCTTGTAGACCGCGTCGCAGTGCGGCTTCAACGCATTGTTGTAGAGCACCAAGTTGTGCCCCCCTCGGAACATGAACACGTAGCACGTGAGATTGTTCTGGAGGATCTTGAAGTAGATCCGGCACCGCTCCGTTTTGCCCCCGGCGCCGTGGCCATACGCGATCAAAAGAGGCGCACTCTTCTTCAAAAAGTGGAACTTGTTCGGCACGAGCGTCAACACCGGCGCCCGCCCGCTTTGCACGGCCTTCATACTTGGATAGAGCATGATCTCCGACTTCAAGGTGCTGGCCACCACGGGGAGTTCGCGGATGCTTGTGTAAGCAACCAACTTTTCCTGAAAGATCGGGATGTTGCTTTCGGTGAGCGTCTGATCCGAGCACAAGGACCGGGTGTCGGAGTCATCTCCGGACGATAAGAGCGTGGCGAGGCTTTCTTCACTTTTGGCCCTCAGAAGCATTGGACAGATGAGTTTGAGCTCGGCGACTCTGGGCTGGGCTCGGCGGATCTGCTCGGCTCTGGACTGGCTCTGGACTGGCTCTGGACAACTGCACAACAGAATGCTGGACCAATATCGACTAGTGAAAGCCCGCACAATTGGCCCTCTCATCTGGGGTAGACTGAAAAATTCCGCCCTGCGACGATGTGCAGGAGCCGCGGCGGATTGAAAGCATCAACGCGGCCCAGCCATGGGACTGCGTGTTGGATCAGACACCACTCGAGGCGGGCCAGTGGCTGCAGGCAGTCCGGGTCCAGGGTCGGCCCATTTGTCCACGCTGCTGGCCGCACGGGTCAACTTGGGCCCGATGCCACACCTTTGTGATGTCGCGCCGTGGTGTCGCGCCGCGGTGTCGCGCTTTTGTGATGCCTTTTCTGACACCAGATGCCGCAGATGCCCTTCTCGAGCCTTAATTGCGGCAGGTTTAGACCTGACATGCTGGATCTGCGCCTGCCCAAACGCCTTGGCCGGCTTGGGGTGCCCGCATCGGCCGCGTGCTGTTTCTCTTCCCGGTGCTTGTTTCCTGTTCGGGACGTGTTTCAAGGGATGTTGCAGCCGAGCCATTTGCAAGCGCCCCTTTTCCAGTTTGGCAATTTTGCGCACACCAAAGCGCCTTGGTGTGTCGGTGCGGGCGCCCTATCCCTCGGGGCGCCTTGCATTGACTTCTGCTTGCATTTGTCATTTCAGATCTTTCACTTCAATCTTTTCAATTTCGCTTCAATCTTTTCAATTTCGCTTCAATCTTTTCAATTTCGCTTCAACCTTTCAATTTCGCTTCAATCTTTTCATTTCGCTTCAATCCTTTCATTTCGCTTCAATCTTTTCTCACTTGTTCCTCCACTTTGTTATTTTTCAATGAGGCAGTTCCAGGATTGAACATAGCAACTGGGCCCCCGCGCGTCACGTGCCGGCCCGACTTGTCGTGTGCAAGATGCAAGCCAAGATTGGCGGTGGTTTCCGGCATGTAGCGCCGAGATCCTCCGCCCACTCCGCGGCCCCTCGCGGCGCTCGAATTCTTGTGCCTGCATGTGGCGTCGTAAAGTCCCCGCGAGCCCATGCATTTGCGGAAACCCCGCCAAAAGAAGCAATCTTCATTCGCAATTACTGCTGGAGAAAATGCGGTCGAGTGCGGGAAAAGAGCCGCCAAGAGAAGACTCTCGCCCGCCCTCACTGCGGGAGAAACGCCAATCGAATGCGGGAACAGAGCCGCCAAAACTGGGCCATGGTTGGGCCCAAAGGCATCGCCAAACTTTCCTGCCATATGCAGAAAAACAATGCACCTTCAATACCGCCCCAAATGCCGTGGGCGATGCGGCGTCCCGTGATCAATAGGGCCCCGGAACACATTTGTTTTCGCACGCGGGGCCTCGCTGCGTCTCAAAAGAGTACCGCGCCCGCTTCTTCGTGCATGTGTCGCAGCATGCTTGACGCCGCGCCTCCATCAAACCGTAAAGAAGCCCACGCCGGAAAACGGTGAGTCCAAGTGGATGCTCGCCCGAAGTTCATTGCCGCATTTTTGAGCCGTGCTCCTTCTCCATTTGGCGCGTAATCTCCGTCCAAGTGCCCCATGGCCAGCGCATTGGGACGTCCGTCCGCTCGGTGCAAATACGCTCGCTGGGTATTTCATCTCCTGCTGGGTATTTCATCTTCTGCTGGGTATTTCATCTCCTGCTGGGTATTTCGTGTTCCAAGACCCGAGCTACCGGTTTCGCGACCTTTCAGTCTTTCCGCAAGTATTTGTCATGTCTGCCTGATGTCGGGTTGCTGCCGCGGCCCAAGGGAAGGTGTTCTTCTGCGCAGCGGTGCGTATTCCCCCACCTTTAGTTCATCTGCGAATGCGGGGTCCCTGGATGCTGCTTGCTCACAATGTAGCACCCACCAAAGCGTGCCCTCCTTTTGCCCCGAGCCCTGCTTGCGAGAATTTCCACTCGATACCACCACTTTTCTCCTTATTTGCCCCGTCTTCATCCCGTTAAGATCGCCCTGCTGCTCGCGAGACTTCACCGAGGCATCTTACTTAATCGCCGAGGCCTGCCACCGAATTAGGGCGTGATATTCCGCCTTGCCCACTCAGTGAAACGCCCGTTTTTCTTTTGCTGGAGCTTTTCTCACTCAAGCCAGTCCAGTCCATAATCCCTTCCAATTTGCCAGGCCAAGAGTCCATTCCAATTTGCCTGGCCAAGAGTCCATTCCAATTTTCCTGGATTCCGCTTTGTCCATAGTCCTTTTTGTCCGGTCAATAGTCCTTTCCGCTTTGTCCAGTCCACGATCCCTTTCCTCACAACTCCTTCATCTCTCTCCGGTCACTAGGTGAAACCAGCTGCTTGTAACAGACATTGAAAAACTCTCGACCGGCCTCTTTAATTTTCGGTCCCGTGGGAATTGGCGACTTGGATTCTCACGAATGAACATTCAAGACATTCGATCAAACAACTATTGGCTATCCTAAACCTGAGTCTAACTAGCCCATCGAAATCGTCTTCAGGGTGACTCATAGACGTTCCGGTTCCTCTAGCGCAAAGATCAAACCACACCGCTAGAAAGCCAGTTTACATTGCGGGAGTGAATCGCAGCCTTTTATATTGGAGCGAATAGCAGCCAGGCTGCAAGCCCCTGAATAGCCCCTGAATAGCCCCTGAATTAGCCCCTGATATCCCTGATATCCCTGATTAATCCCTCAACTTTCCCTGAATCATCACAGCGCCTCTTACTATAAATATGCTGTCTCCCCCCAAGAAATACGTCTGTGGATACTGCGCCCGGGCCTTCTCTCGTTCCGAACATAAACAGCGCCATGAGCGGTCTCATACCAATGAAAAGCCTTTCCACTGCTCCTACTGTGCCTCGGCGTTTGTACGAAGAGACCTTTTGCAACGGCACTGCCGGACGGTGCACAATATCCGCTTGGTTGCAAGGACCGCTTCCAGAGAACGAAAAATAGTCAAAGGTGCGCTGGTAGTGAGCTTCGAGGCCACTCTGAAGTCAGACGCCTGTGTCACAAGCCCGAAGCTCTTGCAGTCCATCGTGCCGCCCGACACCGTGCATGCCCCTTCCAATTCTTTGCCTTATGTTTCGTCCCAAATCCCTGACACATCTCCGCCGGAGTCCCACAGGGCTTCCTCGGGCTCTCTGCCATCAAAATCGCAGCCCCTTCTGCCGAGTGGTAAAGGCTTGTTGCTGGACCCGCATGGGCCGATCAAGGCTGAACCCGAGTCCTTGAAGCCATCGCTCTCGATATCGGGCTCCGACCTGGTCAGTGGAGCGGCAACTTCCCTGGACGCTCGTACCTCCTCGTCATCTTCGCTAGATACTGAGCCGAACATTGTGGCCAGCGCAAAAGCCCTCTTGCAGTTGGCCCCGAAAAATACTAGCGTCGACAGTCTACAGATGGGCCCAGATACTGGCTTAGGGACGCCCATGTGCCCCTCGCTCGCCACGTCTCTGATGGACATCTCTCATGTTCTTCTGCTTGCCAAGGTTTTCAAGCAGTACTACTTCCCGGAGGATCTCAAGTACCCACTCAAAGAATTTTTCTTCATTGGCTACTGCATTCTTGTCAAGGAGCCTTACAACACGCTTCCGACATCGCATAATGAAACCCAGGCCTACCAATCCATTTGCTCGCTAGGCCTGCCCCACTCGTTCAAAGTCGGATTGGCATATTCGATTTTGGCCGTGGGATGCTTGTCTCTGGCGGCCAAAAGTCGCCACTACGAAAAGCTAGCCGCGGAGTTCATCAACAAAGCCCGCGAGTCGTTGGTTGAAAAGAGCGGCCCTAGCCATAACACTCCGACAAACCAGCTCGAGTTGCTCAGCAGCCTTTATCTCTTGACGAACGTTTGCATGTCGTACTTCAACAACGACTCCACGTTGGCTGTTTTGGAGCAAACCACCCTCGCCTCACTCCAGAACTTGCCACACAACCTCATCGATACGGAGATGGACCTCTTGTGGAAAATCTACATCTTGGTTTCGGAGTCGAAACCGTTCGCCAAACCGCCCAAGTTCTACACCTGGTTCCTAGGCCAGAGGCTCAACGGAACTGTCTTGGCTGAGGTGATGCGCGGGTTCTTGAGCCCCGAGTCCCCCGCCGTTCCCATTACAGGCCAAGTGGCCCTGGTGGTCATCAGCACACTCTTGAACGAGATGAACTCGTTCAGGGCGGAAGATGCGCTCTGGGTTTTCTCGTCCAGGCTCGAGCTCCGTGATGCGCTCGCCGGTATCAACAAGTCCGTGAGCAAAGGGCCCAGCCTGGAGATCTTCGAGGTTTTCAAACGAAACCTCCTCGTGGACGCCCCGGCACCGTGCAAAGACCTCTTGCACACCAGCCTCTTCGAAATCACCAGCGCCTCACATGTCAACCTCTTGTTAGCCAACTTGATGGAATTGGACCCGATCCCGGAGTTCCCCCAGTTCTTGCAGCGGAACCTCAACTCGCTGTTCCAGGATTTCGTGGAGGAGGCCCGCGGCTTCTTCCACCACCACCCCAGCCGGCCGCGTTTGGGCACCAACTTCGGACTCGTGAGTTTCCCCTTGATGTTCAACGAGCTGCTTTGGGGCTTGCAAAAGGCGCCGTCGCTCGTGTCGCAGCTCTCGTTGAACCCTTTTCAGCGGGCCAACCTCGACATCTTGGTTTTGCAGTGGTATGCCACGTTGGTCAAAACGCTTGTGCACGCCGTGAGCCCCAACCACGCCGCGCTCGACTACCAGACGCTTTCCAAAAATGTGGTTTTCCAATCGTTGCTGGTCATCGTGAATGAAAGGAGAAACTGCGAGCTCGAGACCGGCATCCACCGCATCATGCCCATCCTAGAGGAGGCCGTTCGTGTCTGCGAGTCGTGGGTTCAAAACAAGAGCCAGTTGGCTCTGTTTCAGCAAAATCTCTTTCGCTTCGGGAGGGAGCTTCTCATGTTGAGCTTGAACCAGGTCAAGTGGAACGCCACCGATGTTTACGCCAGCAATGACTCGTTGCTAGCCCGGAATCACCGGTCCAAGTCCATCGGGTCCATCGAGATGGCCTTGCGCTCCGACGGGCCTCAGGGCCTCCATTTGTACCAAGGCCTGCCTCTCTCGTTGCCAGGATCCATCCCTAAGAACTACGTGTTGAAGGGCAATCAAGTTGCTTCGCCAAGCCAGAAGACTGGCCACCATACGCCAATGGCCGCCTTTTTGCCGGCCCAAAAGGTGGACTTGTATGCGCACCTGGCGGACCCCCATGCGCAAAAGACGGGCCCCTTTTCGCCGTTGCAAGTGAGGACTGCCATCCTCCCTGAACAGAGCTTGGTGAATAACGAGTTTCCCACCATCCTACCGCCGATACATGCATCTCTTCGGGCAAGTGGGCATGTGCGCTACGACAATTTGAAGAGCTCGGAATAGGATCCACCAGGATCGGACCGTTTGATCTAAATAATCGATAGGAGCCGGGCGATTGGCCCGCTGGACGCTATCTCGATCGAGGCTCCTGATGTCTTGTTATCGAGGCGCTCCTGATGTCTTGTTAAGATTGATGAACCAGGTGCTTGAGTATCACTTGGGCTGGCGTGACTCCTGGTATTCGTGGCTAATTGTCATGTCTTGGACGTCTTGGTATCGTCACGTCTTGGTATGCCGTTCGAGTTTGAATACATCACATTTTGGCCTCGGGCTGAAAACTCTCGCCGTAGTAATCTTGGAGGTTCCACGCCTGAACCACCTTTCTGCTCAACTGCACCGGGTTCCGAGCCACTACCTTCTCCTCGTAGCAGAGCGCAATCAAGTCGGCAGGAATCGTAAAGCACAAGTCGGGCACGATTTCCGTGCGAGGCCACGAGCCCTGGCGCAGGGCGTCCGGCATATACACCCGGGCGTTGCTGGACATGAGCCCGGCAAAGCGCCCGTGACTATCAAACACCCCGCCCCCCGACGACCCGTTCCAGCAAGCCGTCGATGTGATCATCATGCACGCAATCGGGTGCTGGGGCTCGCCTTGGCTTGGCCGGGAGAAGGGCGCCAACCGGACCGTCCGGCATATAGACCCGCTCGTCCGGAGCGGGCTTGGGCGGCCTCGGTCCAAGAAGAGGCCGTAGCCAAAGGCCGAGAGCGCTTGCTTCTCTGCTTCGAGATCCGTGTAGCTAGCCGTCTCAATTGGAGGAAAGAGACCGGCAGAAAGTGTGCCTGCACAGAGCGCGACGAACGCCAAGTCCAACCCCGGAAAAGGAACCTCCACCTGGTCGGGAAGGATCTTTAGAAAGCGCTTGCCGAAAATGGCGAAGCAGGAAGCATCCAGCCCCTCGAGAAGAGGTTGTACCACGTGATGGTTGGTCACGAGCGTCCGTTCATTGTAAACCACGCAGGATCCCCAGGACAGGCCTTTTTTGGTGTGGAGGAGGAGCGGCCAAATCCGGCCACTAGATGCGAGGGATGTTGCTGGACTGGCACGAGCACCCGACACAATTCCAGCACTCGACGCTGGATTGACAGCCGACACTGAATTGACAGCCGACACTCCATTGACCCGAGCCAGGACTGAAGTCAAGGGACCGGCCCCTTTAGGGAATAAGCGCTCGAGCGCCAGCAAGCCCAAAACAACCGTCAAGTCGCCGTCTCCGTTCGTCTTGCGAAGGCTTCCAAGCACAAGCCCGATTTGGGCTGCCGAGTCCTCCAGGCTGACCATGCCCCCGATCATGTTCTCCAAGTACCTGCAGTCACTCAAGTACCCATCGGTGAAGACGGCGCACACGCCGCCCGAGGACCTGAAATCGGCAAACAACTTTGGACTGGTGAGCCCAAACGGACAACTTTGAACTGTGAGCCGTGACGGATGCTGGCATTGCCCAATTTGAAGAAGGCGGAGCTCATCCTTGAGTGCGTCCTGCACAAAAGCCGCCATGTGTACCACCGTCATATCTTCCAATGCAGCCCCACGGACGGATGCCATGGGGAAGAGCTTGAATTCAGACTTGGTGACTTTATCCAAGAAATCAAAGAGACTGGTGGCAGGCGTTTCGGCCGCTTCTTGAGTTTTCTCGGGCCATTCTGTGGTTTCTCCGGCCGCTTCTCCGGCCGCTTCTCCGGCCGCTTCTTGAGTTTCCGGGCCAGATCCTCTCCCCCCCTCGGAAAATACCCCAAAGCTCTCAATCACCCGGGCCCCGAACCAAACCACATCCTCTCCGATTTGCGGCGCAGCCACGTGGATTCGGTAGTTGCAGAGCTCGGTGGCGGAAAAAGGGCACACGGTGATGCACATGTGCCGCGAGCCGGTGTCAATGAAACACCCTGAGAGCGCATGAGGCTCACACGTCGGCCGCTTGGGCGAGAGATGGACCAGAATCGGACAATAACGCATGCAGAGCTGGCGCTGGTAGCAGGAGGGGAGGGCGCGGAGGAGCTGGCGCTGATAGCAGGAGGAGTGGGGAGCTCGCAAGCCACACCCGTGCACCGCGGCGGGCGCCGCCTAGTTCCGGGTGGGAAATGGCATGGCGCGGTGGAGGTGGCGGCAGATGGCGTGGAGATTGGGCTCGTTCTCCGCCGTTAGGAGCCCGTGCCGCACCATAAAGTCCACCACCACCAACGCACAGTTGGGCTTGAACTCCCCTGCGTGCACGCGCCGCACCACCTCCAGCATCGGCATCAACTCGAACCCCGCCGCCTCGCCATCCACGGGCCGCGGCGTGGGGTCGTGCGGCGCCCGGAACTCGATGTCGTAGATGTATTCCACCTCTGGCTGAACATGGCCGCCACTGCCCCCGGGTTGGGTCATGTACGAAACAAGCCCCGCGGCCTTGGCCCTCTGGTGCACGAACGCGGCTGCCAACCCGGCCTCCTCGTGGCATTCCTTGACAACATTGTCCCAAATTCCGTGGGGGAACGCAATTCCTCCCGCCACCATATTGTCCAAGAGCCCGGGGTATGTCTGCTTCGTTGCGGACCGCCGAGGTATCCACATCTGGAGCTCCTGCCCATCTTTGCCGGCCACATATCCATTGATGTGCACGCCATACGTGACCACGCCCAACATCACGGAGAAGGCCCTCTCCACCAACACGTACGGCTCCTTGCTCGGGCAGAAGACGGTGTACAACTCGTTCCGCCAGCCGTCCGCGAGCTGCTTATCGTCTTGGCGCCATTTTTCGGCCACTTGCGCAAACGCCGCTGTCCGTTTGTCCAATGTATCGAGATCCGCTGCCACGCTGACTATTTGGGGGCTGCGGACAATGAAGAAGGGGCTTTCCAAGAGCCGGCGGGCCACCTGTCCGGTGATGTAGCCGATTGGCACTCCGCACGCAGTAGAAAGGGTAAAATCTACGTCGTGTTCTTGAAAGGAATCGACGCTGGCCACCACATGGAGAAACAGCTGCATTAGGGGGCTTCTGGAGGAGGAAGAGGAGGAGGAGTGGAAGGAGGCCTCGAAATGGCCGAGCGCTTGATGGGGGCCGCGCAGCCTGCGCTGCCTTGTGTGCAGGCCGCGACGTGGGGCTGTTTTCTGGTGGCGCGCCAATGTTTCACCCTGTATATAGCGTCGGTGGGCGCACGACCCGCGCCCATTCCGACCATCATATAAGCTACGCGCCAGATCCCACTCTATAGTCCATCGATTCACAACAGCCACTCCAAAGGTACGCAAGGCACCCTGCGATAAGCTTGACAAGCAACTAGAAGTATCAAGGCTTGTTGATCTCCCTCTGTCCTGCTACACTTCCCCGCTCAAGCAAACACCCGCCGCCATGGACCAGTCTATTGAGCCCCGGGCCGACACCCCTGATCTAGCACCCTCCAATGAGCCCACAGGGCCTCGCACATTGAGCGAACCTGGGGAAACCAAACCGGCCGATTCGAGCGAGGTGGGCGCTAATGCCGTCTCGGGTTCCAAAGAGGCAGAGGACCCGTGCCTGCCCGCGTCGGTCTCATCGCTACTGTCTTCCGATTCCACCAGCAAGCTCATCAACAGCTTGTCCATCAACGGCGTGAAAGAAGAACAAGGCCAAGTGCGTACCATCACCAAAAAGTACGAGGAGTATTCTGGGAGCAAACTGGAGCTTGCACACCCGAACAAGCCCGAGTCGAAAGGCAATGGGGAGGACGCCAGGGTCAGTTCACGTGTGGAGGAAAGCGCCAGTTCACCTGACAGGGAAAGCCCCAAGGAAGCGCCCCAAGAAACTCTTTCCAACGGGCTCGTGAAAAGCAATATTGTGGTTTCGCCCGTGCTACCGAAAGTGGTGTCGAAACCCGTGGCTGCGGAGCCCGTGTCCAAAAAACCCATCAAGTTCACCGTTCGAAAGGTATCACGCGAAGAAGAAGTCAAGCCAAAGCGGGTTGAAGCCCAGAAGGAGTACCTATATGGCAACATTCCCGAGCACCGGGCCAAGCTCGAGCTCCGCAAGGCAACCGACAAGAAATCCCAGCTCCAGCAGAGCCAGCAGAAGTACGACCTGTACGTGGTGCGTCTGGACAAGATCGAGAAGGAAATCCGATTTCTCGCCAACCTCCTCCCGCCTTATAACGTGGAGATCGACTATGCCACGCGGAACAAGATCACGCGTGCCATCGAGAAGTTGCGCATGAAGAAAGATGAAATCGACAAGAAGAAGTACTCGCTTGGCATTTCCATCAGCCGGTTATGGAGAGAGTACGACGAGAACACTACCTGGGTACGCTCTGTTAGCAACCAGTAAGGACCAGAATCTGCATAATAGTCACGGGCATGCCATAAAGGGCACGTCACGGCAAGTCATCACTGGAAAAGACTCGTCACGGCAAGTCATCACTGGAAAAGACTCGTCACGGCAAGTCATCACTGGGAAAGACTCGTCACGGCAAGCCATCACTGGGAAAAAACTCGTGCTGGCTGCGAGCTGGCTGTATGATTGGGAAGAGACTTCGGTGTTGGACACAATTAATAGAGACTTGTCAATAACCAATCACAAATTATAACAGCCAATGATGCTTGAAGCGCCCACAGATGACTCCAATGGATAGCCAATGCTTTGGTCGATTCCTTCACTGTTGTTCTGGCATACTGGCACCTTTCAGCCAATAGTAGCTTGGTTTGCCATATCCCTGGTAAATTCTTGGCGTGTCTCCGCCTTACGTACATGGACTTCATCTTTGAATGGACCTGTCTTCCAGTCTTCCTTAGATGGACTTGTTATTAATGAATTCTTTACAAAGACCATTCTTCCCGTCTTCCTCATATGACCTCTTATCTCCTTACTTCTTGATGAGTTCCTGCGCCAAGGTATTGACCACACTTGCTTCAGCAAGCGTAGCGTGGGTATGGCTCATCTCTCCAGATCCTTCTACCCTGGAAACCTCCATAAAGGACGAATAAAGACTTGTCAACTCCAAGACATCGCCCACGGAATCGGGCCTTAAGTCACACACGACTTGCTGGAACAGAGGCAGCAGTAGCACGCGAATCGGGAGCTTGTTATCCACAAGGAACCGGAGAAGGTGCCGGTGGAGGGTCGATGCAGAGTAGGGCGCATATTCGAGAGAAGCATCGAGTCCTGTGGACAGCTTGTCTACACTTATGGGCAGCTTCATCTGATCACTGTAGCCCTGGAGCGGAGCAGGGGCTGTTTTTTCCGTTGGCACTGCTTGTATGCTGCTTGCTCTTCGATAATTTGTGCTATGTGAAGATAATTCTTCCAGGCGGCGTCTTTTGGGAACGCTTCGTAACTGTTGTTGCTGCGGCTGACCCTGTTGGTGATGCTGTTGATGTTGATGCTGGAGTTGTAGTTGTTGATGTTGTAGCTGTTGATGTTGTAGTTGTTGATGTTGTTGTTGTTGATGCTGTTGTTGTTGATGTTGTTGTTGTTGATGTTGTAGTTGTTGGTGTTGTAGTTGTTGATGTTGATGTTGATGTTGATGTTGTTGTTGTTGATGTTGTAGTTGTTGATGTTGTAGTTGTTGATGTTGTTGATGTTGATGTTGTTGATGTTGTTGATGTTGAACTTTCTGATGCTGTTGATGTTGTTGGTTTTGTTGATTTTGTTGTTGATGTCGCTGATGATGCTGGTGTTGTTGGTGTTGTTGGTGTTGTTGATGTTGTTGATGTTGAACTTTTTGATGCTGTTGATGTTGTTGCTGTGAAACTACCTGCAGAGGAGCATGCTGGGTTGTGAGCTGGCCATCAATCTGATTTTGAATCTGCAGCGCCTGAACCTGCTGGCTTTGAATTTGCTGGCTTCGGATTTGCTGGTTTTGTGAAGAGAGCACCTCATGGCTCAGGTGATCCAGCTGCAACTGGGAAGTAGCTACCGACTGTGATTTGCGGCCGAAAGCAGACAGATTTTGACGCGTTGGAACAGAGTTGGTATGGTCGCCACTATTGCCGATATGGGAATTAAAGTGCGGAGAGTAGGGCACAGCGATCCCGCCACTGGAGTTGTACAAGATGCCGTCGTCCACCAGAATGGAGCGGGCCGGATTGATCAGGTTTTTGCTGAGCTTATGTGTCCGTAGATGTTCGCTGAGTTTCTTGGGCAGCCCCTTGTCACTGGGCATTCTCTTGACAAGCTTGCCACAATAGTCACATGCTGCAGTACTGGGGTCGGAGCTATCTTGCACGAACCACGACCATACCCACAGTTTCTTCTTGGCCCCGAATTTGTGGCCCGGCTTGTTCTTGCGCACTCGCTTTGTCAGAGGCTCTGCAAGAATGGGCTTGTCCTCGTTCTCCAGGATGCTGATTTCGGGGGCTGTGGTGTTTTCGGACGTCAACGGGTTGGTCGAGGAATTTTCTGTATTCCCAATGGAGCCGGCACTGGCGATGGTAGTGCCGTCTTCTTCTTCGGAAGCTTTGCTGGAGTCGCCTCCGGGTAGGAGTTGCCGGTTGAAGTGCTGCTGTATCTCGCCGACTGACGTGTCTGGCTGTAAATTTTGTTGGCCAAACGAGGGGAACGCCAAGGAGTTGGCGGGCGCCGAATTGCTATAGAAGCTCATTAGCTGAACGTATAATGACTATCGACCTTTGGCTGTTGAGGCTCTCTCCACACTCTGACCTTCCTGGCTCGAGAAGTTGTAGCTGGAGATGGTGCCTCTTGATTATCGCCTATAACTTGTAGACGAGGTACTATGTCAAAAGCTGCCCTTATACTGTGGTATGATGTGATATGGATTGATGTTGTTATAGGCGTGGAGTAGTGATTCCAAACGCCGTGTAACTTGGCGGTAGCGCTGTAGCACGGCTGTAAATCAGGCTGTAACCAGGCTGTAAGCAGAGGCTGGGATGGAGCAGTGTCCTGAGCGGCAAATCAGAGCTAGATGGCGGAATGACAATGGACGAGAATAATAGAGCCAGGGAAGGAATGCCTGGCTTTATAGGCGGCGTGGAGGTTGTAAATCGATGGCTGTAAAATCAGACGGGAGTTGCCGGAGCTGAGTGACGAGGGCAGGCGAGAGATTCGGGGGCAGCGCGGGCGTCGAGGGCGCGAATACCGAGGGTGCACCCTCCCGGTCCATACATGTATCACGTGGCACCAAGCGCGTGAAGAATGTGGTCACGTGTAAGGTCACGTGTGTTTACATGTGCTTTGTCACGTGATCCTGTTGCCCTACGTGCCTTCACTGCCTTCGTAGGGCCTTGGGGCCTTCTTGTGGCGAAGTGATATTTACCACTTCCTGCCCTTGGCGACCCCCTATATCTTACATCATGCTGGTGTCGGTGGAGCAGCTTTTCCTGTCGCTGGATTTGGGACATTGCTATCGGCATTTGGTGGCATTCAGTCTAAATTCCGAGAGGGGCACACCACATGGGGAAACCCCCCAAGCCATCGGAATTCCTTGCCAAAGTGCTGGCTATAGTGCTGTGTTACAGCACTTCGTCAGCAGCGGTGCTGGCGCAGCGGGTCGCCTTCCTAAACGGTGCGAATGTCCCAGCGTTCCTGCATGCACCGTGCAAGCACCATGCAGACGGTTGGTGAATTCCTCGGCGGTTTTTCCTTCGGCGCGTCAACGGACATTGTTCGCGTTAATCCCGGTGACGTACACTCCAGCACCGCACAAAAAAACCCATTCCAGCTTGCATTGCTGCCGGTTCTTGCCGCAACGGTACGCCCGCACCAGCACTGCGGTATGCAGGTGCGCAACGGCCCTTTTTGCAGCCTTCCAGGTGGCAGTAGGTCCAGGTATAAAGCTGCGTGCCCCCGCTGCCCTCTCCATGTCTTTATTTTTCTGTCACCAACTTTTCCAGCCCTCACAATCCGACACTTTCACCCCGGGTCTTTCGCTCCCTCCTCCACAGTCGCTCCTTCCTCCATAGTCGCTCATTTGCACCAACCCTCGTCACTCCTTTAGTCTTCCGGACAATTTGAACCCTGTGATCAAAACACTTAGTTGCGACCGCCTTTGAATTCTCGAACTTCCTCCACTGATCACTGCCCCTTGATCACCGCATTTATTGATACCACTCAAACCAATGAAGCTTTCCGCTCTTTTTTCACTTCTGGCTGTTTTCGCCGCCGTGTCTGCCTCCAACGAAAAGCGGGCGGTGAAAACTGTCAAGCTCACCAAAACCGTGGACAATGTTATCACCAGCACCAACGTTGTTTTGGGCCAGGCTTCCACAGCCACCAGCACCAGCATGTCGACCACCACAACCACAACTACGCGGTACACCTCCACCTACACATCAACAATTTTTGGTCAGCCTCATACCTATGTCTCGGTGATTGTCGGTAGTCCACCCAGCGACATTGATGCCAACTCGAGCTCTGGCAGTGATACCTCGAGCTCTGACTCGAACTCTGACTCGAACTCTGACTCGAACTCTGGCTCGAACTCTGGCTCGAACTCTGGCTCGAACTCTGGCTCGAACTCTGGCTCGAACTCTGGCTCGAACTCTGATTCAACTTTTGTCTCGAGTTCTGACTCAACTTTTGTCTCAAGTTCCTTCTCAAGTTCCTTCTCAAGTTCCTTCTCAAGTTCCGTCTCAAGTTCTGGCTCTGTCTCAAACTCTGACTCAAACGACGATGCTGATTTCGCAGACACTACCACGGAGACTACTCAGGCGGCCCAGACAACTACACCCACCACACCTGAAGCTGCTCAAAGCAGTCAAACCACTACGCCGACGAACGCCCAGCAAACGGAGATTGGTGATGTGGAAGAAAGCGAAACCGACTTAGGCACCAGCGTTACAGCGTTCCCTTCAGTGTGGGGAAACTACGTGCTAGAGGGTGTTCTGACTCTGGTGCTTTCGGGCCTGATCTGCATAGTCGATTACGACTACTACTTGACGGATTACACCGAGACTGTAACTTCCACCGCTACTATGACTTCCACCATTACTGTATGAAAATAATAAACAATGTTCACAGCTGTAACGGGCATCGTGCTCATACACCTCCACTGCCTGGCATGCTTCAGCAGGAAAACGGTCCACCGCCTCGGGTCTTCAGGAAGCTTCTGGAAACGTCCAGTTGTCCTGCATATAGGTCCCGGCTGCAAGCACCGGTGCGGCACGATTCTTCTCGAACCTTCTAGGCACTCCCGCGCCCGATCACGTAAGCCCTTTCTGGAACCTTCTCCACAATGGCAAAGACTATAAGAGCAGCAAAGCCCTCGCCCATTCTCACAGCCATTCCAAAACAAATCAAGCAAGTCAATCCAAGACTCAAAGAACCAAATCAAAGATCCAACTATCATGTTTACCTGCAACAGAACCTCTCCACTCGTCTTGATTGATGCCTTGTCTCAGTTGCAGCATTTGCAGCAACAGCAGCACCAAGAGCAGTTGAGACGCCAGCAACCCAAGATTGTCAAGCGCATAGAAACCGAAGATGCGTACCAGATCCAGATATTCAAGGAGAACGGAAATTTCAACTCATATGAGTTGAAGGTGCTTCGCAACTGGGGTAACTCCAACATAGTGAACCTCGTGGTGGAGTCCCGCATCGACAACTTCAAGAAGATTTTCCAGTTCCACTTGGATGAGATTGAGGTCTCCAGTATTGACTGGGAGTACTTTCTGCAAGAAAATGTCTTGGTGTTGAACGTGCCAAAAAAGGTCAAGTTCTGTGAAGATGACTTCACGAACGCTGTCCTTGCCAGCATTTTCGGAGGTGTACCCAGCACTCGCGCAAAGACTGAATCCAAATCTCGCAGTCCAAGCCTGACCCCACAAGCAGCCGAGCCCAAGGCTGAACTTCAAGCCGCGAATGATACCGACCTCCAGGTTAAAAAGGATGCTGAGCTCAAGGCCAGGAAGGATGCTGAGCTCAAGGCCAAGAAGGATGCTGAGCTCAAGGCCAAGAAGGATGCTGAGCTCAAGGCCAAGAAGGATGCTGAGCTCAAAGCCAAGAAGGATGCTGAGCTCAAGGCCAAGAAAGAAGCCGAAAGAATCGCATACATTCAGGAACAGGAACAAAAGTTTCAACAGTTGAAGGCCCAGAAGTTAGCAGAAATTCAGGCTGAGGAGGAAAGGTTATCCAAGCTCAAAAGTCAGGATGCCGAAGAGCAAGCCGAACGTGACCACTCTGAGCGCGTTAGAAAAGAAAAGGAAAGACGCAAGACTATTGTCAGAGAAAGGAAGGCCAAGGAATCCAAGAAAAGCCCAGCACGCTCTGAAACGGCAAAGAACCAATCTAAGCCATCAGAGGAAGCTCGTTTCTCCAATGAAGACTTGGTCTCTCAGTTCCTCCAAGGGGTTATTCTTCCACAGCTAATTCCAGTTCAGTCAATGAAATCAACCCAGCCAGTTCCAACGACCCAGCCAGTTCCAGCAACCCAGCCAGCACCCGCAACCGAGCCAGTTCCAGCAAGCTCCCTTGTCGAGCCTACCGACTCGACCCCCGAGCATTCTGACACTGAATCCATCAATACAGATATTAGTGAGGATGCAAACGATTCCAAGAATGATCTCAAAAGACACCCACTGTTGGAGGAAATCGAAGACGAGGAGTTTGTCGTGCTCAAAAAGAAGTTCGGCCAATAATTATGCATTTTAAGAAAATATTAATAATCATCAAACTATGCATTTTAATAAATTATTATTCATAAATCTTCAAGTAATTCGGTAGTTAAACTTCTTGTAGTGAAAATTAAATCGGCTGCGACCAAACGAATACTGAAATCATAATCTTCTCTTCTGGTCGCTGCGTTTGTGTGATTCTCTTTCAAAACTCCCCTAATTATAAGTTATCAAAAACCTTTAATAATTTCATCGAATACTTCTGCATCAACTCCTCAATCTGGTCCGCCAAATATTTTTATTTGCCTTTTCTTTGCAGACGACAGAACCACTCGCTGTGTCGAATTGGATTGACATACCCTACAGCGGCCTTGCCGATAAGCCTAATCCAGGGCTTTTTTTTCACACTATCAAGTCTTCAAAGTTGTCTCATAGAAAGAATTCACATAGCAAATCACTAGTTCCTTTAGGGCACACGATCTTTCATGACGTTGATTGCTAGGTTGATTATACTTGTTCGAAGGGAATGAAAAGTGGGTGGTACGGGAAACCCTAGCCCTTAAATAATTCTCAAGGGGTAACTGAAACAAGATGTACACAAAAAGGTAAGGGGTGCATGAATGTGGGTATATAATAGACCGCAACCTCCCCAATGTTTTTGCAGCAAAAGTTTTGCCGGGGGCGCGCTGGCCAAGCTCAAATGCGAAATCCGTCATATCTCCGTATAGCGTGACAGTTGCTAAAGAATCCACTTCAACCAGACAATTGCATCGGCAGTTCTTGAGCCCACCAAACCGTATTTCGAACCCTACTGTTTCCCGGACGCATTACTAGATTTTCCCGTGGTCAAACATAGCAAATATAGATATCCAAAGTATCTGTTTAACATCTGATTTCTTTAAACATCCAATCAGATTTCAAAGATGTCGATAGCAGTTCTCGGCGGCAATGGCTTTGTTGGTCGCAAGATATGTGAGGTTGGGGTTCGCTTGGGGTGGTCAGTGACGTCTCTTTCCAGATCGGGTAAGCCACCGGCCCCCATTGCCCACTCGGACCACTCGTGGATGTCCCAAGTCAAGTGGGAGAAGGCAGATCTTTTCGATCCGAAAAGCTATGAGAAATACATTGCCAACAAGTCTGCAGTCGTTCACTCAGTGGGCATACTCTTTGAAAACATTGATTACAAAACGTCAGTGAACCTGAACTTCAACTTTTTGAACGACGTGCAAAAACTTGCCAACATCGCAAAGGGCTCAAACCCAATGGCAAGGAACACATCCACATCATATGCGGGCATTCAGAGAGACCTGGCGGTGGTTCTTGCCGATACTTTCATCAAAGAGTCCAAGGCCACGGGAAAGAATGGGCCAGAGTCGCGGAAACCGGCGTTCGTCTACATTTCCGCCGACAACAAGCCACCCATGGTGCCCGAAGGCTATCTCAGCACCAAGAGAGAGGCTGAGTTCGAGCTTTCGTGCAAAAAGGATCTCCGTTGCATCTTCATGAGACCCGGTTTCATGTTCGACCCCAGCGAGCCTTCGACAAACAATCGCAAGCTTCTCAGCACTCTAGTCAATATTGGCTATGATTTGAAAAATGCTGTGTTTTCCAACAAGGTGCAAGTTCTCAATGACTTGGTGCGGCCGCCAGTGTCCACGGAAAAGGTTGCTTTGAAGGTGTATGAGAAGCTTAGTGACGAGAACTTTTCTGGTGTCGTGGGCTTGGAGGAGATTGCAGGGCTTAGCAAGCCTTAGTGAAGCCCTCGCCAATTTGAACAGAGAACAGAGGTAAAGAGAGGGCGTGCCTGGCACACGCTGTTGAGTTTGGAATCTCGAGATTGATTACACACCGTGACTAGTATGGGGCACTAGCGATTGAATTTATTGAAGAAGTCTCGTGGTTGAGTCTAGTGGTTGAGACTAGTGGTGGAGAATGTTGATCGAATCTAGTTCTCGAGACTAGTGACCGAGTCTAGCCACCAACGCAGTGATCGACTCTAGCAACAGATGCTATTAATGGAGATCGAGACGAGGCCCCCAAGTTATTACCCTGAATTTATACACCTGAGATTATTATTGAATGATATGATACAGACATCAGTTGCTATTTTTGCCACACCGTCCTTCTTCCTGCATTGAGAGCTTCTTACTTGATGAAACCTTTATCCGGTCCTCCCGCCAAGGCTCAAACACCATAGCTGTATCCGGTCGAATACTTTGTCTTCTTCCTCAACAAGTACTTGCGCGTTTCATCGCCAATGAAAACCGTACTGGTGATGCACACCAAGTTCAAAATGTCCCTGAACGAAAGCGCCTCGGTTTGGAAAATGGACTGGAAAAACGGAATGTACACGGCGCAAAACTGGCCGATCAAGGACCCCGCCACCGCAAAGTTGAACATCTTGTTCTTGAGGCCCAACTCGAAAATCGACTTGGAGTAGTGGCGGCACGACAAGGCATTGAACATGTCATAGAGCACGAAGCACGTGAAGGTCATGGTGGTGTCTCTGGCGGTGATCTCGTTGTCCAGCATCTCGCGGATGAAGATGTACAAGGTTCCCAAGATGATCATGAAGGCGCTCTGCAACACACGGCGAATCACCTGCTGCGTCAAGATCTTGTCGTTTCTCTTGCGGGGCGGCTTATTCATGACCTCGTGGTCCACGGGCTCCACGCCCAAGGACTGCGCAGGGGGGCCGTCCATCAAGATGTTGATCCACAAGATCTGCATGGCGTTCAAAGGGTTGGGCAAGCCAAAGAACGTGGCCATGGCAATGAGGGACAACGCAGCGATGGACGTCGACAACTGGAACGTGATGAAGTTCTGTATGTTGTAGAAAATGCCCTTGCCCTCCTCGATGGCGTTCAAGATGGTGGAGAAGTCGTCGTCCGTGAGCACCATGTCGGCAGCCTCTTTGGCCACGTCGGTGCCGTTCTTTCCCATGGCTATGCCAATGTCGGCGAGCTTGAGCGCAGGCGCGTCGTTGACTCCATCGCCGGTCATGGCCACAATGTCGCCCCTTCTCTGCAACGCCTTGACAATGGCCACCTTGTGCTCGGGCGTGGTCCGAGCAAACACCGACACGTTGTGGATGGCTCTGCTCAATGCCTCCTCGTTCAACTGGTCCAACTGGTCGCCGGTCATGATGGAGCCCTCGACCGCCATGGGGATCCCGATTTGCCGGGCAATGTTGCCGGCGGTGGAAGGAGAGTCGCCGGTGATCATGATCACATGCACCCCGCCCTTCATGAGCATCGACACGGCGTGGGCCACGTTGGGCCGCGGGGGGTCCTTCATGCCGATCAAGCCGCAGAACACCAACTCCGACGGCGTGGCCCCCTCGCCCATCATTCGGTTGTTGCGGGCAAACGCCAATACCCGCAAGCCCTCGGACGCCAACGCCACGGAATTGTCGTGGATCTTGTTGCGGATATCAGCATTCAACGCCTTGGTGGCTCCGTTCTCGTCAAAGTACTTGGTGGACAACTGCAAAACGGCCTCGGTGCCTCCCTTGACCATGGTCTCGCACTTGCCGGCGTCTCCGCCATGTACACACACCGCCATGTACTTTCTATCAGAGGAGAAGGGCAACTCGTATGCTCTTTGCTTGGTTCCGCGGGCATCGTCGAGGCCAAAGTGAGGCAAGCATTCCATGAGCGCAATGTCCGACGCATTGCCCACGTATTTTTCGTTTTCCCGGGAAAACCGGGAGTTGTTGCAGATGTTTCCGATCTCCAACACGCCGGCCATAGATGGAGTGAGCGAGCTGTGCAATGTGTTGTCGCTCAACTTGTCCACGGTCAAGAAGGGGCTGTTGAAGGAGCCCAGACTCTTGAAGTCAAACGTCCATACCTTGGTCACAGTCATGTGATTTTGCGTCAAGGTTCCTGTCTTGTCTGAGCAAATGACATTGACACTGCCCAAGGTCTCCACGCTTGGGAGCCTCCGCACAATTGCCTTTCTCTTGGCCATTCTCAACACACCAAGAGCCAATGTTACCGTGACAATGATGGGCAAACCCTCGGGAATGGCCGCCACGGCCAACGAGACCGAGATCTGGAACATGTCCAACCACAGACGGCCCTGGCAAATGCCCAAGAGGCAGATGATGCCGATGACCACGAAACTGAAGATCGAGAGGTCCTTGCCTAGCTTGTCCATGGCCTGTTGCAACGGGGTCTTTGGCTTCTCGATCTCCGACATCATCTCGAAAACGGCACCGAACTCGGTTTGCGCACCGGTGCCCACCACCACGCCCGAGCCATGGCCGTCTCGCACCAAGGTGCCCATGAACGCAATGCACGTGCGCTCGGTGATGGGCAAGTCCTTGGCCAGGTCTTTGGGGTCGGCGCTGATAGCCTGAACATGTTTCTTGACGGGCCTGTTTTCTCCGGTCAAGTTGGACTCGTCAATGGCCAAGTGCACGGCGGTGACCAAGCGGATGTCTGCGGGGATACGGTCACCTTGAGAAAAGTGCACCAAATCACCGGTCACCAACGACGAGGCGAGCACGCTGGAGGTGTTGCCGCTTCTGGTGAGCTTTGCTACTGCAGGCACCAACTTGTTCAACGCCTGCAAGCTCTGCTCCAGTCGGTACTCTTGCACAAAGCCCACGGTGACCACGATGGTGATGGCCAAAGTGATGGACACCGCATCGTCCACGTTGCCCATCCAGAAACTGATGACGGCCGAGCCAATCAAGAGGAGAATCAAAGGGTCGGAGTAGAACGACGACACAAACTTCATCAATAACAGCTCTTCCTCGTCGGATGTCAATTCGTTCATGCCGTGGATCAGCCTGCGGTTCAAGATGTCCTGGTTATTGGATAAACCGGTGTTCTGGTCGGTCTGGAGTTCCAACACGGTGTCTTCCACGGAAAGTTGGGAGAAGCGGACCGACGGCGTGGTCCGTGCAGAGGTCTTTTCGTTTATTAGAAATGGGTTGTCGCTCATGGTGCTAGAAAGTCAGGGAAGTCTGAGGATTGATTTGGGAGATGAGGTTAGACTCGGAGCTCTCTAGTGGACTCGCTTCTGAGAGGGTGCTTTGGTCTCTGGAGGATTTCGAACTTGGAAAGAATTCCAATGGCTCTGAAAGGCTCTGATGGGCTCTGAAGATCCTGGAATGAAATAGGCCTTATTCTATTGGACAGAGCTTGGGCGGGTGAGAACTCTTGGGGTGCCAAAGGACGCCAATGACAATGCAAGACTGAACCAGGTCAGCAGGTCGAAAACAGGTGAAATTGACGCGTGCAACGGGCGGTAGAGTGAGCCTCCGGAAGTAGACGGTGTCGTAAACGCCTTGCTTCTTTTCGGCGAAGCGCTTTTTTCCCGCTTTTTTCCGCACCACACCGGTACACCCCTGGTGTACTAGTCTACTGGTCTACTGGTCTGGTCTACTGGGCCGGTCTACTGGTCTGGTCCGCCTACGGGTCGGTCCCCTAGGATCATGTCATTTCAATGGGCCAGTTGATAATTGGCTTCTTTTATCGGCCAAGCGCCAGGGTGCTTACTAATGAAGGCAGCGTGCATATCATGAGAAGCCTGAAACAGACTCCACAAATAAGCAAGGGCTAAGATGTATCCGTCAAGAAGGTTTGGATCGGGGACTCCCGAGACTTTCAGGCAAGACCAAGCAAGGCCTCCAATCTGTTAATGAGGAGTACGGGCGCTGTTGAAATGGAAGAAGTGGCGTCATGGGCAAGCGATGCAACACCAGACTCTTGATTTCTCGGCTTGCCTCACAACGGGATGCATAAGCTTGCCTGTTACACGCCGCCCATGGCTGTGTGGGACATCCGTCGGGGTAAATGGTTGACACCCAGTCGGGCAAATGGTTGGTCCGGCCACGTGACCAGGGTACGGGTGGTCTGTATTGACATTCTTTCGCCCGTAGCCTGTATGATTGCCTTATGACTTTGCTTTCTCAAGGTATTGAAATGAGGTTTTGGAATGTTTTGGGGCCCCAGGATAGCCAGGTTTACGAGGGCCCCTTGCGACACTACCTGCCCTAACACACCGGCCCACTAATCCTGCGGTGCCAACTCTTACGCCTAGTGCCTTGAGTCTATACACTCCAAGCACTCGTTGGCCGTACCAAACTCCCAAATCGAGAAATACGGCAAGCCTCGATTGTTGATGACACTGCCGGCACACCTCATTCAAGATCCCTTCGGATGGACACAGGAACTTCAATTCACTTTCGTGCTCAAATGGGACTTTTATCAGCACCTAATTCTAGATGCCAGAAACCGCAAGCGAGAGCATCTGCAAGAGCATCTGCCGTTGATGAGCAGATTGAGCAGATTGAGCAGATTGATGAGCGGTGCGCTGACGCCTATCGACATTGGGGATGTTTCACTGGAAGCCGCTTGAAGACTATGGAAACTTGGTGTCTACTTGTTGCAGCCGAGCTGGCAACATCTGTCACTGAGTCATGTCGTCTGCCTACTCTCTTCCCATGGCGGTATATGCAGGGCGGGCCATTGGACGCATCAGTTTTCACATCGAGCTAGGTGCATGTACTTCCCTAAATCCTGCGGGATAATTCATGGTTGGTGGACGAGTGTTTCTTGTGGGTTGGTACCGGTGGGCATATTAGCAAGTTCAGCAGCGTTGCGCTATTGATCTTGCTATTGATCTTGCTATTGATGTCATGAATCCTGTTAAGTGGTGGTGGCCCTTTTTTAGAGTGGCCCTTTACGTCCGAAGGGGCTTTAAGACAATGGCCCAATAGAAGGTGCAAGGTACTCAGACTAAGGCCTTGCTTAGAGCGAGCTCCGGAAAGAATAATTAGTGAGGACGCCCGCTCGTTCGAGACTATCAAAATGTCACACTATACTCGGATCCAGTTCGGGTGACATGACATCAGGACCATGGCTCTATACTCTGCTAGAACTACTAGGAAGCTGAGCACACCACTGCTCCAGAGTGTGTGCTCGTGACACAAGCACCGTGACTGACCTAGACAAGCCTCAGTTTCAGTGCTTCCTGTTGGACTTCTTCGTGATATCTATGAATTTAGCATTCGTTGATCCGGAGAGGCCTGGTTGCATCCCACCGGCTGCAACTGTGAAGCTAAGCCTCGAAGATGAAGCATGGAATTTAGAGTGAAAGATCCGATCCTTGTTGGCGGAGCGAATAGACCTTGGTTTATGCAATAGCGGCGAGGTTTCAAAATACTGATGATGGAATATCACTTTTACCAGCGCGTCAAGTGCCAAGGGAAAGAGCTGTTCGTTGATAATCCCTAAAATAAGGGGCCTACACTATATGACAACTGCGCAGTCGTGGAGGGGCCAGTGCGGCTAGTTTGAGACGAGAATGGTACTTGGCGGGTGTGTCTCCGGTTAACCACGACATGTAGACGGTCGAATCGCCTCATTCGGGACAGCCCAATTGTCTCCATTTTACTTGAATGAGTAAGAGCGCTCAAAATAATAATCGTACTAGTTCAAAGCAGGTGTAAGTATTAAGATAGATGGGATAAATGGAGGGAAGATAAAGAAAGATACGAATACGAAAGATACGAATACGAAAGATAGATGCAGAGTTCTTTCCACATTAGTTCCTATGCCGTTTGTCAAGATCACAGGTTAGGAGTCCAACAAGCACAAGTCCTGGCCTTATGGAAAGCCTACGCAAGATTCAAGTAATCCATGTGGCTTTGAACCTTTGCATAGGAAGTTTACACCTAGAAGCGCTGACATCGAGCCCCAGGTTGAACTGAAGGAGGTCTTGATGTGGATTTCGACGTTCAAGTAGCTATGTGATTGCTTATTTCATCGATTGGGTCGAAGCTATGCAATCCTTGATTGATAGTATTAGTAGGGAGCGGTATCAAGAAGAACGAAAGGGCCGAAAAGCAATGAGAGGGAGAAGCAGAGGCCGGTAAAGACGTGACTTCGATGAAAGGATTTAGTGATTAAGCAATTGGGCCATTTCTCCAGAATCATTCATTTTTCCATTCATTCATTCTTTCCGTGATTATTTGTCCAGAATCTAGTGATGACGTAGCCTAATCTTTACTGCTAGCACATACACTTGTAAATGTTGTTCCTTCAATTGGGCCAGGGTCTGGTGGTACCGCACGCCGCAGCCTGTGCACCAGATAGCACACCAGTCCTTTTCCCGTCAAAAGTCAGCTCGGGGTAACCTGCCTCGAGAAGTCTCGATTTTTTGACATTCTCTCGCTTTATCGTTCTCTCGCTTTGTCACTCTCTCGCTTTGATCCTTTCTGTCTGTTTTCCGGTCCGGACTGGGGTTGCATGCAGGACGGCCTTGTGTGGCCCTGTCCTTCTTGTTGTTGCCGCATTCTTGGGCCACGTTTCCCCGTCTGATTAGCCCTCCTATCGCTTTAGACGGTGTCCTATGATCGCTTGGGCCGGCCGGTGGAGAGCCCGGTTCCCGCCCGTGTCCCGCCCAACCGCCCATATCCCGGCTGGTAGTATCACATTACTGGAGGCCTGCAGATCCCACCACGGAAGTCTTGACTGTTGTGTTTGGCTTCATAAGAAGCTTGGGTCCGACTCGAAAAGACGATGGAGGAAGAATGGCATGGGCGGCGTCTCACCTCTGACCGTTTGTCTTTTGGTGCGCACTCTTGAAAATATGGGGAAATGACCTCCAAAGAACGCTAAACAGCGCCAAAATTCGGGACTCGGGGCAATTACTACAAGTGCATGTTTTTTGAAAGCAGGAAGTACGGGTAACTCACACCTATGCATCGCCCGCCGTTTCAAGCCCAACCGGCGATTCGGGCCATGTCACGTGACCGCAGCCACTCGCCGTGGCAGCACCGGCCGTAAGGTAGCGCTCCTAAGGTAGACAAATTAGGCATATTACCAGTTCCGCCACGTCTCCTAGGTAGCCCATTCTCTTGAGGTCAGACCAGCCTTAGACCTACCAGGGCCTGATACTGCACACTAGCATCACGTGACCCGCCCACCTCAAAAGATGCAGAAAAGAGAATCTCAGATGCAGAACAGAACAATCTCACGTTCATCGCTACGGTCTTACCCACTCCTCCTTTCAAAGCTTGTAATATTGCCTTCGTCATGATGAGTCATGCATGATCCTGTCATTTTAGACTGTATACTAACATTACATCACATTTCCGTGCTGGAGTAATTCGTGATCCGGTCTTTCAACACCAAAATGCTTTCGACAAGCTGTTGCGGCCAGTGCCACGTGTCCGCCTGGCCCCATTTCTCTTGCAGTAAATTTATCAATCTGTTCAGATCGTCCGCCTTCGCCACAAAATCGGAGTGTCCTGACCATTGCCGATAGGGGACCAATTCTTTTTACTGGTGACCCAGTGCTGGCTCACGTGCACCTAGGCAAACTTCCCCATCATGCATTAGGTGCGCGCACGTCGTCTGGCCTGCACACTGCGGCTCTGTGTGTTGGTTCATGTGCACACCACAATTATCTAGTGGCTGTGGATCCACTAACGTGACTTCCTTAGCCTTGACAACAAGAGTTCGGTTATAGGACTGTGTGGCAACAAGCGTCCAAGACACTTGAGTGATTCCAATCCACGCGCGCCAGAGCGCACCGAATTCGGACCCAAGTTGCAGAAGTTGCAACCGCGCTCAGGCGCCACATCGGAAGGTGCTAGCCAGAATGAGCCAGTCGGCGGAAAATCCCTCAAAGACTAGCCGAACGCCGATTGGAAAGTATGTAGGACCAGCAGGTTGCCCGACTAGATCAGATCCCTAGGTTCTCCAAGTCATACTTCTGTATTCGAATGTACACCAGATATCAAGAACTTAACAAGTTATTTCGATCCACAACCTGGTCGAGTCTAACACTCGGACTCCAATGATGCCAGCATGTGAGTATCATACACATGCAGATATCTACCTAAGAATGGTCAGGGCAATGTACTTTTCTCAATGATCTAGGGGTTCCGAGATTGACCATTCAGAATCAATAGGGTTTAGCCACCCGCGCTCCCGCTTCTCTATTCATAGCCAATCAGGCGGAGTTAAGTCTTGCTCCTCCTTGGACTGGAACTTTCTTATATGACAGTCCAATCAGAACTGAGGGAACAGATGGCCTACCTGTCCTGATGTGCGCAGCACCTATGTACCGTGGTGTACGGATGTAGCTCACGGTGCAACATTAGGCCACAATATGCAGACCGACCAAGCGATATGACTCCCACACTTGATCTTGCAACCTTGGCCCAGCAAAGAGCAGACCATGTGCTGAAGGAACTATCTGCTTTTGCAGTGGGTTTTGATGATTTGGAGGTTGTTGAATTGGAGTTTGATGAATTGGAGCTTGTTGAATTGGAGTTTGATGAATTGGAGCTTGTTGAATTGGAGCTTCTTAAAGTGGGAAATTCATGCATTGCAGCGGATACCTGAAGTCCACCTATAAATACGTGATACTCGTTGTGCCACTGCACTGTGAACAGTCTCAGAATTCATTCTTCATAATGCTCCTTCATTCACCTGAATGCCAACAGACCTGGAGGTAGTGCCAAAAGCTTCCCACGATATTCCAGCATCTATGAAACGGCCTTGGCTCTTTTGGTATCGCAGGTTCAAGAGGCCTGAAACAAGACAGTTGTATCAGCAAATGCAGCAGCTCGAAAAGGGATTCCGCTGGTGGATCCCACCGCCCCCAAGACATGTGAGAGGGTACTGAATGTACCGACCGAGACTTGAGCATCCCGAGCAGAGAACAAGACCAAGGAGAGACTAAGGCCATGCAAAAACAGGAAAACTGAGCGACCCGTGCACATTGAAAGGGGGATCCAGACTATCGGCAAGAACATCTTCCATAGGCGACCACTATAAGGTTAATCCAGAAGCCCAGCCCGGGCATCTTGTCCCATCTAAAATAATTCTGCCAGATACTGACGAGTTCATAATCGTCATCAATAGCCGTTATCAAGAAGTGACCATGGCCAGCCACGCGCAAGACAACCGCGACCTTCGGATCAAGCTAGGACAGGTGGTGCTTTGGAAGTAGAGTGTCTATACAGCTCGTCTCCGTGTGGTATGTTGGTCAGTGGGGTGGTCAGTGGGGTGGTCAGTGTGGTGGTCAGTGGGGTGGTCAGTGGGGTGGTCAGTGGTTTGGTCAGTGGGGTGGTCAGTGGTCAGTGGCTCCATAGCCTCACATGGTCGAGTTCTCGACGAGGCTGCGTTGGACCCGTTGGTCAAGAGCCCGTAAACACTATAAGAGGCCGCCAAAATCTCCAAGGACAAGCAAAACATGGCGGCCCAGCGGATGTATTGAGCATAGGCAAAGGACATGAGCGAGGCGCCGAGGGCCGCCACGATCAACAGGTCGGTCACGGGATCGGAAAAGACCGTGACAAGGAAAAAGGCCGCCACGGCTGGCAGGTCTCTCTGCAGAACGTATCTTCGGTAGGCAAACAGCAGCATGGGCGGCGAGAGTGAGGAATGGGGTGTATAAGAGGGCACGAGACCCGTGCATCGCGGCTTGCAAGTACTCATTCAAACCGGCCCAAAGAAGCCAGTCTCAGACAGCCAGATTCTACACCACCAGATTCTACACCACCAGATTCTACACCACCAGATTCTACACCACTCGATCATTACCCGAAACGGCAGTGTAGGGAACCAAGCCATCGTCAATCGAACAAAGGAAGAGCCCCGGCCGGGGGTTATAGCTATGTGCAGTGCGGGCGTATGTTGTCTCAACAGCGTAGGAGAGAATAGTCCCTTGTCGTTCCTTCTCCGCGCTAAAACGAGAGCACTTGGTGCCATACATCATCCATGGACATGTGCCCAATGGAGATTCAAGTGATCCAGTAATGGAACTCATCCAATCAAGAGGGGATGTGTACTTTGTCACCAGGCTCGGTTGCTCTTTCGAGATTCTAGAGGGTCTAAGCGGGGGAGCCATCTTTAGTCCTTGGTCAATCGGACAGAAAGACGAGCGGTGCACCTTGTAAGACCTTTAGTCATGGGAAGGCCAACGCCTGCTTCCAACTCACCTGCTTCCAACTCACTTGCCATGTTGCTTGCCTGCTCTCACGTGCTCGGTCTGCGGCCTCCAACACGCACTTACAGCTTCGCCCCTTTAAATACATCACCGCATCAACACCATTTTCACCATCATTATAGTATCACTTTTATCATGCAATGTCTTGGCCAGTCAATACGCGCCGTTGTCAAATAGCACGTTCAGAGAGTTGTTTCCAGGCATTAACTCGGCGAGTCAATTCGCGTCATTGAAAAATAGTCTCGGTGAGTTGTTATCATGCCTAGGCATGGAACGAAACAAGTATGGATTTACTCCAGTCCTGGATGGAAACATCAGTGTTTGGCCCAAAGACGCACGATCGTTGGATTTTTCTGGCATGGATAGGACTCTATTTGAATGTTGGAAGGGTATGGATGGTGGCCATGATATTATCTTATCCTCTTCTAATGGAGACTATGACTCGATTTACCAGTACGAAGACAATGACCTGATTTACTCTGGGCCTATTGGTAATGGGTTAGATCCTATATCCGACCTGGATAGTGAAGAGCCGGAAGAGGATATTCCGTTGACTTGCCTCGACACGCCTACTGACAGTTTTTCAAGGAACAGCGCAACCGTTGCAGCAACAGAAAAGAAAGGAACAGCGAGCGGCTTCGTGAAAAGAACAGAGAGCGGCTTCGTGAGCTCTGGGAAGAAGATTGGGGGGTTTCTTCGGGAAAAATCTGACTGACTCAAACCGGATATTGCCTTGCCTGCACCGGGGTATCCAAGCTAAAACCACAAGGCAGTACACGACAGTGGGAGAACGGGTGAAATTGCGGTGCAATCTCTTTTGGTCCTTGTAGTGGGCACTTGTGTCCCACTGATAAGTCCCTGGTACGTGTCCATGGTACGCGTCCATGGTACGCGTGCGTAGCGCTAGCGCCGCTCTCGTGAATGTATTACCCATTCTCCGTGCCCCTAAACTACATACGTGGCCCCTCGGCCATGGCTCCGGGTGGCTCCATGGCCATACCCCCAGCGTTTGTCACTTGCCGAAGATCCGGTTCACCTGCTTCAAAACCCGGCCCGTGGCAAACCAAAACGTCACCACAATCAACACCACATTCATCACCACCAAGAGCATGGCGCTGAACATGAAGCGCGGCGCAAAGATCTTCCACACCATCAAGTGGCGCCTGAAGTGCGCCGCGAAGATAAAGTTCAGCACGCTGATCAAGGTCTGGTATGTTATCAAAGTGGTGATGTTGGTGACAATCTGCGAGAGCACGGTAATGGGTTTGGACAGCGGCGGCAACCGCCACACGGTGATCAACGGCACGCACATGCACACCAAGATCACGGAGCCGAACGTATTGAGGAAGATGTTCAAGTGCGTGAACGGGAACAGAATGGTCTGCGTGGTCATGAAGCCCACGTCCCACTGGATGGACGGGATGGTGGCCTGGTGGCCGGTGCTGAAGAAATGCTGGTAGCCAAGAAGCCCGAACATCACGGGCGCAATCAAGTTCTTGCGGAGCCCAAGCACGTCGTACAATTCAAGCAAGGTCAACATTTGCACCATCAAGATGCCGATTGAAATGGCGCCCTTGGGCTTCATCACTAGGAGGATGGCTGCGGAGAAGTTGATCACGAGAAGGAAGTATGCGGATCCATACACGTTTCCGTACCCCAAGATCACCGCCGAAGGTTGGGGGGGTGGAGGAGGAGGCGACGAGAGCGGCGGGCTCCGCGACTGGCCGAGGGGCGAGTCAAGAGCGGCTGGTGTGTCCGCGGACCCGTTGACGGCAGACCCATTGACGGCAAACCCATTGGCAGGGGAGTCCAATTGGTCCAAGGGGCCGTCCAGAGCCTCATCCTCCGCTATTTCCACCCTCAGCTTCTCCAACACTTCCTCGGCCAGCTCGCCTTGGTCGGAAGCATCTCCGCCTCCGACACTTTGGATCTCAATCCTCACACACAACGGCCCTCGAGACCAGCTGAAGTTGGCCAACACCAAAGACACGAAAAGCACGAGGCGTGCGAGGCCCAACTTGAGCAGGCCCACCACCGCCGTCCCCACGTACGTCTGCAACGCCATTTGCGTGGAGTCGTCGTTTTCGAGCAACTCCAACGTCCAATACACTGCGTTCATCAGCATCAAGCAAGGCAAGCCCACGTCGATCCAGAGCGGGGCCGCGGAGTGGAACGACAGCAAGTTCACGTAAAACGCCTTGATGATCCGCGGAAGGAGCATCGCTAGCACATAGAGCGCCGCCACGCTTGCCCGCGTGGTCTTGAAGGTGGGGATGCAGTAGGGCATCTGCTCCTCTCTACACGAGTTGATCATCGAAACCACTCGCGAGAGCACAATGAAGGTGAGAGAGTGGATGATGCCCATAATCTTCTTCTCGTTGGGTTTGCCTGCAGACAGCGGCATAATCAAGGTCCCGTATAGGCAGCAAAAGCCAAAGGACGGGATGAAGAAACTCACCAACTTATCCTCCCAAATCACGTACAGGTTCGATGCAAAGATGGCCAGGTGGAGCACCACAAACACCAAGCTCAAAAGCGACCACGAGTTGAGGTTGTACACGAAGAAATCGCACATCTGGTGCCAGAGCCACGGGAGGCTGAAGCGGTCCATGATGGGCGCCCAGAAGCCGATGGTGATTCCCAAGGCCACGCCTGCCAAAAGACAGTTCTTGAACGAGATGGCGTGCGGCGTCAACACAACGTAGATGGACAAGCTCAAAACAAGCCCGAGCAACGACATGGCAATGACCGAGCCGATAAACTCAAACGACATGGTCAGCACCCGCACCGCCGGGATGGACCGCGAGTACGTGACCATGACAATGAACGAGAGCATGAGCACGAGGATGCCAAACGACATGAGCAACACGTCGAACCTGGCCCAGAGACTCTTGCACGAGTCCAAAAAGGCCCTTTGCAAGGCCCGGCACTCCTGCACAAAAGCGGGCCCGGGCTTGCCGTCCAATAGGCTCGAAGCATTGGCAGCAAAGTCCGTCATGTGAGAAAACTCCTTGGATTTGCTCTGGAACCGGTGGATTTGCTCCAAGGTGGAGCGGCCGGCGCCCGAGCGCTCGTCTTCCGAGAACATTTCGTCGATGGGGAACCCGAGGTTATTGTAGGGAATGGGCAACCCCAAAAGCAAAGAAAGCGTGGGCACCAAGTCGATCTGGTCCACTTTTCTATAGTGCTGGCCCAAGTTGGAGGTGTTGTAGTGGGCCGGCGCAAGCGGCGCCACGGCTTCTTTGCGCGAGTACAAGAAAAGCGTGCTCTCCAACTCATCGGGGCTGTCGCCGCCATGGTTGCCCGTATGGTCCATGCCATGGTCGCCCAAGACCACGAGAAGCGTGTCGTCGGATAGGAGGCGAACGACGCGGCGCACGATGTCGTCCATCTGGCGCAACTTGTCCCGCATGGAGTGGTGGTCGGGGCCGTAGCGGTGCCCCACGTGGTCCACGCCCAAAAAGTGGCCAATCAACACATCCCAGCGGTGCGGGGCCTCGAGGAGCGGGAAGAGGTGCTCCTCCACGCCGTTGTCCACGGTGTGCAAGTCCCACACGTTCAACGAGTCGTAGGGGAAGTGCAAGGCCGGGTCGATGTACCGGCTGAAGAGAGCGCTCCAGGTGTCGTCGCCCATGAAGGCCACGGACTTGTTGAGGCGGTGGAGCTGGAGCACCCAGTTGTCTTCGTCGATGGCGTCGCCGTTGAAATTGGACCCGGCGTCAATGAACGTGGGCAACAGCCCGGTTGTCAAGCCCTTCAAGCGCTGCAAGGTGGTGGTGGGCGGGTCGGCCATGAACTTGAGGAGCACCGAGTTGTAGGGGTGCGACTCCATGAGCTCGCCCATCACCGGGAAGTGGTTATGGTAGTTTTCATTGTGCTTCTCGCAGCGGCGGTCCACCGGCACCACAAAGTCGAAGCGGAGCGCATCCACCACCAACACCACCATCTTCAGGAACTTGGGCTCGGCGGCGCGCAGCGTGGCGATGTCGGGGAGCACCAGGCGAGAAAGAAGAAAGCCCTTGGCGAAAAAGAAGACGCCGATGAACTGTAGTAGTGCGAGGAACAACAACACGCCGATGTAGCCGAAGAAGCTGATGCGGAGCTTCTGGTGTTTTAGCCTGCTGCGCACCTGCTGCTGGTCTCTGACTGATTTGGGGGCTAACATGGGGTATTAGTCAGAGGAGGCAGAAAAAAGAATCAGCCAATCAGAAATTTATCAAGGGTCCAATCAACTCAGTCAACCAATCAGGAATCAATCAAGAACAGCCAATCAGAACAACCAATCAATCAAGAACAACCAATCAAGAACAACCAATCAAGAACAGCCAATCAATCAAGAACAACCAATCAAATCAGTCAACCAATCACGAATCAACAAAGAATCCACAATCTATTCGCCAACGCCTTGTCGGTTGTTCACTGTTTCAATTATTAGAGCCCAATGGATGGCGCCAAAGGCCTTGTGCACTTGGGAGCCCGGGAATGTCCTTGCCGGAGGGCCGTGGAGTGGTGGGCAACGACCGCGGACGCGTTCTAGTGGGGCGCTGCCTCGAGGATGTGGATGCGCCGGCTCGGGGAGTCTGACGAAGTGCTTGTGCGAGAAGTGGACAAGCGTCGGTATGGACAAGGCAGTGCGGACAAGGCAGTGCGGACAAGGCAGTGTGGACAAGGCAGTGTGGACAAGGCAGTGTGGACAAGGCGGTGTAGTGATGGAGCTTTGTGAAGTGGCCGCGCGCGACCTGCGCCATTGAGCCGGCCGATCGCAGGCCATCCAAGCCACTGCACCAGGTCACTGCACCAGGTCACTGCACCAGGCCACTGCACCCAGTGTGATTGGAGCCGTTAATTAGGGATGCACTGGCACTTGAGTGTTCTATGCAAGACGGCTTTGAATCCTTGAGTCGGTCGGTCGGCGCGTTAGTCTCAGTAGTGTCAGTAGTGTCAGTAGTCAGTAGTCAGTAGTCTCAGTAGTCTCAGTAGTCTCAGTAGTTTGGGTCTCAGTAGTCTCAGTAGTTTGAGTCTCAGTAGTTTGGGTCTCAGTAGTTTGGGTCTCAGTAGTTTGGGTCTCAGTAGTCTCAGTAGTCAGTACTCTGCAGCAGGTGACGCTACGTACGCCCGGGTTTCCGTAATGGCGCTCCCGGTTCCCCTTACCCCAAAATCATGCTGAACGCTGTGGCGTATATTCGCTCCAGCTCCCGGTTTAACTTGTGGTTCCGCAGGGTGCCTGGCCTAGCCTGGCCGCTATGGGGGCATGCAGGTACGGTCGACTCTACAAGCATCCAACGCTTCGGTTGGAACCCCCACCCAAGTATTAGGATTTCATGTGGTCATCTCAGTCGGTCCGGAGTCTGTGGGGTATGTCCGGTCTGTCCTTCGTCCTCGCCCTTCGCAAGGGTCTTGCCAAAATTCATTCGTCCAAAATCACCACCTCATCTATAGGATACTTCGAAATCTGCACCTCTGGCACCATCTCTGGCTCAGACAGGGCTCAGGCCGGGCTCATGCAAATCACAAGGGAGGCACCCGACTCATCAGGGTGCATCAATCCCTGCCCCCTAATCTTTCCACTTGAATGCCCCAAAACTCCATCACGGAACTGAGAGTAGACTCAATTTGCCAGAAAAAAGACACATACTGTCAAACCAGAGAACCATGGCCCCATTGATCGAATCGCCCCGCAAAAAATTTCCGTTGAGATCTCCATGGAATTGTGTAAAGTAGTGTCGGTACCAACAGGCTCGAGGTGGGTGAATATAGACCCTTGTGCAGACATCAAGGCACCAACGTCATTGAACAAATAAAGACAGCCAACAGAGTCTCATAGGTCTTTTCATCTGCAAGGTTGCACAGCCCAGGTTTCATCTTGCACATTTCGCCTGGACTGGCGAGTACACCCGTGATTTGCATTCATCCGCCACGAATTTCTCGCATGCAACACATACATTTCCAAGACCCGTATGGAATTGTATGATGCTTGTTGATCCTTGGCTGATATGACCGATTGACCAAGCGATGACCATGCGGGCTGGGCCGGCACTCCGAGCCATCGGCTCATGCATGGTATCCGCCGCTGCCTAAGGAGCGGTGTTTTCGTATTCTCCAGAAGCGACTGTAGATCTGTGAGGCGCATGTGAAAGAAACTTGGCCGCCTTGATCAATCCCTGCGAAATCGTCAAGCGCAAGTCAAGCCAGGCCGGTCTAGTCCATTTGACTCAAAAAGTCCACCCCGAAAGAATCATCCATGGAATCCGCGTTGTGGAGGCCCTGGTCGCCGTCCATCTCCTGGTCAAAGTTCATGAGTGCATCCATCTCGTCCATCTCGCTGTTGCCGTGGCTGGGGTCTGCCAAGAACCGGTCCAAATCGTCCATATTCACGCCGAGATTACTAAGCTCATCTTCGCGGCTGCCTCTTTTTTCGGGCGGCTTGATCATCTCGTCGAACTCGTTATAGTTTTGTTTTGGACTCAATGCTTGATGCGGACTCATTGGGTGACGCGGACTCATTGGGTGATGCGGACTCATTGGGTGATGCGGACTCATTGGGTGATTCGGACTCATTGGCTGGTTCGGACTCATTGGGTGATTCGGACTCATTGGCTGGTGACCCATTGGCTGGTGCCCCATTGGCTGGTGATCCATTGGCTGGTGACCCATTGGCGGGTGACCCATTGGCTGGTTCTGACTAATTGCTTGAGTCGCGTGACTCACCTTCTGGCCAGGAGCGTCCAGATCCTGGCTCTCAGGTCCCAAGCCTTGGCTTGACCCACCAGTCGCTCCCACCAGGTATGCGCCCGGGCCCTTGACATCGGGCTCACTCGGGCCCCCGAATCTCGAGCCTGTGTTCTCGCGGAACATCTGCTCGTCCTGGTTTACCCGTGAATTCATGTGGCCGGCACCTTCGTCCATCGGAGCCAGAAAATCGCCGCTGCTTTCCCGCGCACTGTACCCAGACGGTGCCCTTGATACCACAGCGTGAGGATCTAGCGCCGTGGCTCCTATGGACGTCTTTGTATACCGCACATGGCTGGCCCGGAGCCTTGTCTTGTACTTTTCTGCACACTGCTTCTGGATTTGCGTGAGAGCCTCCTCCATGCGCTCCAACACGTCCAGGTCCGAGCCACCAAACCGGTGCTCGCTCTGGAGCTGGGCTAGCGTTTCACACGCGCCCTTCTGGAATGCTGACTCCGCCGAAAACACGCCCTCGCCGGCCTTCACGCCTGCCTGCTGCAGGATCTCCGCTCCAAGCAACCTGGACTTGGCCTGCATGAGACGTATATCGCTGAACACTAAGAGCTCGGAAGAATTGGCGTCCTGCACAAGTTTCTCGAGCTCTGGGTCGCTTTTGCTGGCGTGCTGCTCTGATGGCTCCGGGAACACGCGTGGCGGCTTGATGCGGGACGTGTGGACCAAGTTCAGCACCACGTTTTGGAGGAGCTCTTGGTTCTGGGCGAAGCGCCGGATGTTGTCTGCCCGGAAATTGACCAAGTCGGCTTCATCGTGGAGCTGGACATTCTTCTCCTTGCGATGGCGGAAGCCGGCGCCAAGCTCGCTCTCGGCATGGCGCGCGGGAATATTATGACTGCTGCTGCGCTTGCTTCGCTTTCGGACCCCGCTCATCATGGCTGGGGTAGGGAATGGGGGCCGGATGGATGGTGTATGGTGTGGCGTGGTGATGTTTTCGTACCACCAGGCGCGCCCGCCGGATGCACGGGGGTGCGTTCGAGAATTAAATGTTTAACAATATAAATACATAGGCCCTCGCTAGGGCCGCCAGTCTCGAGACAATGCTTGCCACTGACTAATGGCAAGACTCGCCCCGAAGCCCTTGTGTGCTGCTTTAGAAAAGCGCGTCCATTATTGCACACCCTGCCCTTTATACTTGAGAATTCTTATGCTCGCGACCATCCTCCGTCGCTGTCTGCCTGGCGGTTTGCCTGGTGGGGCACCTTGCCTCGTGCCTTACCAGTCAGTCCTTCATCTTCACGGGTCATCGCTTTTAGGGCCGCTCATACCTGAATCATCACCTATAAGTCGAATCTCCCGTTGACAAACTCCTCGCTGTGGTTATGTTCCACATCGATGTCCATCTCATCGGCCTCATCGAATTGCTCCTCAATCACCTCATCGTCTGGAGGAAGATCGGGGTTGCCAGGAATGAAGGAACCCGGTCCTTTGAAAGCGTTGTGGCGATGTGACTTCCCAAGATGGTCGTCCATGGCGGAAGCGTCGACATACGTGAAGCCGTGGAAGTTGGCCTGGATGCCGGGTGAGAGCGGCGTTGAGCCCATGTCAATGTGTTTTTTTAGAACTGAAGTCGACTCGTTGGTGAACTCGGGGTCGAAATTCGACGTGTCTGTCTCCGAAGCCAAGTGGGGCTTGAATGGCGGCGGAATGTTCTTGGCCCGAAATAGCGCCCAGTCGATATCCTGGAAGAATGCGTGCTCGCGCAACTCCCGCGCATCGTTGACGGCTCCCAATCGGTGTTTTGGGTTCCGGTTCAAGAGGCCCTTCACAAATGACCGCCCTTCCGCGGAAAGCACCTCTTTGGGGAATCTGACCTTGCCGAAGGCAATGTTCTTGTACATTTGCTGGGTGTTGTCGGCATAAAACGGTGACCACCCACAGCACATCTCAAATATCAACACTCCCAAGGACCAGAAATCCACCATCTTCGTGTACCCCGTTTCGTCAAGCAATACCTCGGGGGCTAAGTACTCGGTGGTGCCGCAAAACGTATTCGTTGTACCATCGTTGTTCAAGTTAGCTTTCGATAGCCCGAAATCACACAAAGAAATGTGCCCATTTGCATCCAACAAAATGTTCTCGGGTTTCAAGTCACGGTAGACAATATCATTATCGTGCAAATGCTCGAGGGCAAGCACCAACTCCGCAATGTAGAACTTGGCCCTGTCTTCGCCAAAGCGACCTTCTTTTTGCAAGTGCCAAAACAATTCTCCTCCGGACATGTAATCGGTGACGAGGTAAAGGTCAGTGGGCGTTTGGAAGGAGAACTTGAGTCCCACGATAAAAGGCGAGGCTGCGGCCGACGTGCGCACCAAAATGTCTCGCTCGCCAATGGTGTGGGCGATCTCTTTCTTCTTGACAATGAGCTTTTTCGACAAGATCTTCATGGCGTAAATGCGACCGTTGTCCTTGTTGCGAACCTGGTAAACTTGACCAAAAGTCCCTTTACCCAAAAGCCGGAGCACTTCGAAGTCGTCGGGCCCATACAGCTTCTTGGAGTCATTAAAAGTGAACTCCCACTTAATCTGTAGGGAGCCCAAGACCCGCTCGCCCACAACGCGTGCACAGAGAGGGAACCATTGAGCGTCCAGAGAGGCATCGGAAGTGGCACGATCAGTGTCTGGAGCCAACCTGATTTGCCCCAAAAAGGCATCATCTTTAGCAGCATCGTAGACGGAAATCTCCAATTGGGACTTTGTGCCCACCACGTCAAACACGGCTTCATGGTTCCATACCGGGTTGCTGTTGCTTCCCGGGAGATTGAGATGCAGAGCCTGTCTCTGGTACAAAGCTGGCCTTTTATCCTTTGGCTGTGCCACCGCCATACCTGGCTTGGGAAATGGCGACTTACTCAAGGAGGGAGTAGCGTTGTTGACGTATTCGGAGCTCTCATACGTGGACACCACGTAGGGCTGGGAAAATTCGGACACTAGCATATCACGAGCCCCAATGATGTTGACCTTCAACTTACCCCTCGGCTGCGACGAAAAGTTGGTTGCTTTCCCCTTTTCATCAGTGGTAATGATCACCGGCTGCGGCTGGGCCGACGAACTTGACAGCGGAGACGACGAAAGAAGAGCATCTTTCTGCGGGGGATTGGGGTTCGGGTGCTTTGCATGCAGAGGCGCCGCTTCAGCCACATTCACGTTGTCATTTGAGTAATTGGAGCAGTAGGGCTGTAATTCATTGAGGAACTTGGGCGCCATCTGAGAGTGACCGGAAAACTGATCATTGATGGGCTTAGAGTTGGTACCATAAACCGACAGCTGGTCTGAGAGGGCTGTAGTGGGAGCAGAAGCCAAACGTTTCGGCTTGGGCAAAAACTGGCTTTTCTCCAGCGTCTGGTCGCCACTAAAGGCGGTTCCGTTGATACCGTTGGCGCCTACCCCAGCGCTGGCGCCGCCATTGGGGTCCTTTTTGGAAGTAAGCCCGAGAATCAGCTTGGCAAAGTCACTCATGTCGAAAAATGATCCTGATTTGGACTCTCTATAATGCTGGCGAAATGGACGCCAACTAGCTTCGCTGAGCAAAGTCTCAAGTGCACTAGGCGTCAGTGGCTGCACTGATCAAGGATTTCAAGCTGTTTTAAGCGTCGCCAGATTCAATGCTGCTCACTAAAGGCCAATGATAACCAATGGTGGACGCAGATAGAAGTGGCTGGTGGAACACCCGTATGGTGAGTGAGAGTTTGCTTCAGTAGAATCCACGCCACTACACAGGGGTTTTGAGGAATTTGTAGATTTTGGGCCGTGATGGTATGCAGGGATTCAATAAGACCCTTCAAGAACGCTCGCGAATGGGGATGGAGGCGGCCACGGGAACTGTATCAGGACAGAGATGACGGAGAAATTAGGGATATGGTAGGGAGTTGGGCAGAAAAAAAGCGAGACGCTAAATGGGGAGGCGTGCAGGAGTGCACTTTAGCGATGGCCGCGGACCGTACACCAGAAGCATGGCACTCAATGGGGCACCTGAGGCAGCGGCGGGGTCGCGGCTTTTATAGAAGGCACTGGCGGGGGTACAAACACGCTCGCCAACTGATGCACATGCCCGCTTGAAGTGTTTCACCTTTGTTTCACAATTTGCGACGCCGTGGTGTCGGTGACGCAGCGTCGTGCCTTGATGTTGCTGTGAGTGCTGCCTTTTGGTGCGATATCAAAACTCGCACTTGCGTCTTTTATGCATTAGCCTGCACATGGCAGATGATCCGGACGCCTGGTGTCAGCCATACTCTGATTCTCGGGCAGGCGAAGGCTCACCGGAAATTTTTTTGCAGCGCTGCATGCACTTGAATGCTTAACAGACTTTGTACTGCGCTGACTCTTGCGAAATTAGTACTGCACACAAAGGCTTTTCCGAGACCATATTGCATATAGAGTCGCATACATCTGTATGGCACATAGATCATACAGCGGTAGTGCACATAGTCCCGGTTTTTCTCCGGGCCTATCAGTTTCCGGGGGCACGGCCCAAGGCCCGCATTTTTCACGAACCAAAACGAGCAGTACATGGTTCCGGAGCTGTCGCATCCTGCATACGCATGGCATAGCTTGTGTCCATCTTTCCAACTAAAGCCTCTTTATGCCAGCGTGCATATCCCCAATTCCGTCTCGGAAAATCTCCTGCACACCGTGCTCATGTCGACTGCCACAACCATGAACGCGGAATCTGCAATTGCGCCTCACGTGCGCGGACACGTGACATCAGCTCCGGGCAGGCGATCAAGGGGTTCACGTGCGCGGGCACGTGCGGAGGCCCGAGCGCTACCAAAAATTTCTCACCCCTGTATACCCCGGCCATGTTCAGCGGTCTCTTCAACTCCAGGCTTGTCAGCCGGTCCCTCGGCCTCGGAGCCGCCAACCGTGGGTTCAGCAGCAGTCCATTCCTGCATGCAGAGAAGTACTTCAAAATCACAAAGTACGCCAAGCCCGTGGACTCCACGGTCTACAAGGCAGGCGACAGTCTCCCCCGTCGGTCAATCCCCAAGCAAAAGCCCGCATACCCGGAGTACAAATACGAGACAATGTTCTTCAAAAGGCAGAATCGTGGTTTGTATGGCGGTTTGCAGCGCAAGCGGTCCAAGACGTGTTCTGAATCAGGCAATAAGAACTTGCGGGCGCATTTGCCTAACATCGTGAAGGCCAAACTCTGGTCCGAGACGCTAGGCAAGCAAATCAAGACGCGGGTGTCCACCAAGGTGCTCAGAACCATCACCAAGGAAGGCGGCTTGGATCAGTACTTGTTGAAAGACAAGCCGGCCCGCGAAAAGACCATGGGGCTCAAGGGATGGCGGTTACGCTACGATATCATGCGTGCGCAGGAGATCAAGGCCAATTCGGAGGGCTCTCCCACCACAGTTTATCATATTCTGGCTCTGGGCAAGAAGATCACCGTGGGCAGGTCCAAGCTTTTGCGTGCGTTGTATCCATATGTGTACAGAGACCGGTACGAGCCACTTGAGTGGCGTGAATTTTTGAAGCACCACTGTGTGTTGTCCACGGAGGAATTGGTGGGGAAATTGGAGGAGTACGGTCATGATCTAGGGCCCATCACCGTGGATTGAGCAGGGACTGCATGGTGAATACCTCCCGTCTGCCCATTTGCTTATCTTCCTCCTCTGCTGGTGTTTAGCGGGATCTGAATGCGCAAAAACGTGAGCTGGACATGCGAAGAAAGACTCTGGATGTCCCGAACGACCCTTTGACCTCGTGAGTCAGATGGCCAGGCTCTGCCATCAAACGCAAGCACCTGGTAGTCCTGCAGCTTGAGAAAAGATTCTGGAAAGGTAGCCCTACAGCTTGAGAGAAGATCCTGGAAAGGTAGCCCTGCAGCTTGAGAAATGACCCTGGAAGGCATGCCTGTCTGGACACCCTCTTGTATATACAATCAATAGACTCAGCCAGGCGATTATTGTCCTGCAACAGCCCGGCACTCGACCAGGCTCGAGATACTACATGTCCAGGCTTGCGGTAGCTATAGGTACGCTGCAAGGCATAGAGACACGGGTCAGCAGGTGAGACGGGCAGACAGGCGGAAAAGCAGTCGCACGAATCACGTGACGCAATATCACGCGCACGATGCCTCTATGTGCAGTTTCCGGCTTGACCGCCGCGGGTGTGCTCGCATCTCCGGCACGTGCCCGCATCCATACACCGCGCGGTGGCCGTCGCACCCCCAGAAAATTTTTCCTCTTCGCCAACTACCTCGAATCTTTCTTAATACTATCATAGACAAAATGGCTAGAACTGGTATGTACTCAACAGGGCCATTTAAATGACCAGTATCCACCGCCCATGCGGCTAGGCGAATAGCCCGAATTATCCATCAAACCAAATACCCCTGACAATTCGATATCAAACCCAATAAGGCAGGCACATTTCCAACTGCTAAGCCCATGATAACTGAAACTTGCATCCATTCACACTCCGCCAAGTGTGCCAGAAAGCTTCGGCAAGACCTCCTCCGAATATCCAAGAGTCATCACCGCATAGTCAACCACAACCCCAAGATCCATGGGAGTCGAAGAGCTAGCAGGATAATTGCAGCCACGGAACATTCCTCAAGTCGTTTATGGAAGCAGGTGTATAAATATGGAGGCCGTCGCAACGAGAGGCGAGCGTTGATAGTCCGTTACTAACATTAGGTATTGCTGTTGGATTGAACAAGGGTCACAAAACTACCCCATCCAAGGTCGCCCCAAGACCTTCCCGCTCTAAGGGAGCCTTGGGCAAGAGAACCGCTTTTGTCAGAAGCATTGTCTCTGAGGTGTCCGGCTTGGCCCCATACGAGAGAAGATTGATCGAGTTGATCAGAAACACCGCTGAGAAGAGAGCCAAGAAGTTGGCCAAGAAGAGATTGGGTACTCACAAGAGAGCTTTGAAGAAGCTCGAGGAGATGAACAAGATCATCATTGAGTCCAAGAGACACTAAGCCAGCGCATAGTAATATACTCATTCGGTATCAACCGTAGCACCAGGCTTACAGCAACGCAGTAAAAAGCAGGGACAGATTCAGTAAAAGGTTCGAGGCATGCATAGGGCACTATGCCGTGGCCTACTTTCACTGGGCAGCTATCATCAGTCACCTCGTTCCAAAGGTCCGCTTATGTGCAGTAACATGCCTGCTCTTGAAGTTGGTTCATGTAATTGGGATACTTGGAACTGCTTGGCTGCTTCGATATGACGATCCCGCCCGGTCAGACTCTCTTCCGACCCCCGCACGAAGCGAGAGCACGAGCGCTACAAAGCAAGATCGTCCCCAAGAGCTTAATACATAGCGTGTGAGTGTAAACCTGCATATGGAATCAAAGTAGGTACAGAATATCTTGGCCAGTGTACCAGCCAGATTGGCGTCCTGGGGGCGACTCCTCGGGATGGAGTTATGTCACGTCCCCCGCCAAAATCAAGCGGGGCCTTTGCTTTAAATGGCCAACGCAATATGAAATATTGATAAGGAATTGGTAAGTTTGCCCAGTGGCTATAAAGTACCTGTGTAGTGAGGGGGGGGTGGATTTGCACTGGATTATGCCCCTTGAAATCTTGCCATGAATGCTCGTCCGCCTGGGGCGAGGCCCTATATATATAGTCGCCCCTCGACGCCCTCAATGCCACCCCCCCTTGGCGCTTTGCACATGCCACAGCACTTTGCATGCCACAGCGCTTTGCATACACCGGTGCATGACGGAAATCTTGGCCAAGTAAAACCAAAAGGTATAAATAAAAGCGATGTTCCGCATTTTTTACTGGCGTCAATTTTTTTCATTGCTTTGATCCATTAAGGGGTAAGTGAAACACTCGAGACCGAAAGAGATGGCTGCAATTTTTCAAGCAGAAGTGAGGGTTATTCTACAGCTAGTTCAAGCAGGACACGGTGTTATTCGAGATGTGGATTGATATGAAGGATAGAAATCAAGCATAAATTGTTGCTTTAAATTGCTTTAGATTGTTGCTTTAAATTGCTTTAGATTGTTGCTTTAAATTGCTTTAGATTGTTGCTTCCAATGTTGCAAGGTGTTGGAACGTGTACAAAGAAAAATTCTCCATGGATATTGCAACATCCAAGGTGGCCGGGACTTGATGAATTGTGGCCGATAAAAAGTGCAGAGAAGACAGCAGCCCCGATACCTTTAACCCACCCCTCAACATAGCTCAAGACCAACGCTAGTGGCTTCGTACGTGTACACGCCACGGTCTGAGGAATGTGACAGCATGGTAGGTATCGCCGTCCGATGTCAGTCACAAGCAAACCAAATCAATTACAGGACATCGTCGGCATCGCCATGACAGGTGCAACAATCACGAGTTGTAAGCGTGGGCTTGGTGAATGGGTGGGGTGATTTATTACGGCCGCAAGACTGTCTCGCGTGACCTTATTGGAGTGGCTATTATCATTTATGTTGCATCCAAATACTCCAGGATAGCTTGGTCAGGGGCTACAATCGCCGGAACTGAGAGAGGCAGAAAAGCACTCTACTGGGCTCGTGGCTCTGCATACCCGAACACATCACCTTGCTGCGTGCTTCATCCCTTCGAAAAGATGATTCACCAGGTCGGTCTGGCTACATGCATCCATGAGAATTAATACCGAGGGGGGAAACACTACAGAAAAGAACATATAGGCGCGGCTGCGCGCGGAAAGCCAGCTGGATGAGCCTGATATACTTGGCATGATTAGTGGGTACAACCAGCTTGCAACTAGCTGTGACACTGCAACACTGCAACACTGCAACACTGCAACACTGCAACACTGCAACATTGCAACACTGCAACATTGCAACACTGCAACACTGCTACACTGCAACACTGCTACACTACAACACTGCTACACTGCTACACTTTTCAAAGACGCGTGTACAGGTTACTGGCCAGAAGGTTTTCAGATATTGTTCAGTGCACCACTTTGATGTGTGTTGGAGCCGAGGTACCACACATGCTCGACCGATTTGGAGGCTTGCAAACTGCAGTCGCGGCGGATTTCAGGTAATGTTCAAAAGATATGTGCTTTTCGGCCACATAGAATCTAGTTTTCTACTGAAAACGGTTGGTTTCCTCAGGTGCCTAAGCATTAGGCATTGTCATGAACAAGTTCTCATACAAAGACACTGGTCTTGGACCCCAAAGCAGACCCTTCCCCCCAGACTATGGCCGTCGATGCAAATAAACGAGAGAAGCTTTGGCGTGAGGCATAAACAAAACCCCAAGATGGGCCACCCGGCCCTCGCAGCACCCTCGAAAGTTGGCGGGGTCGGGCACTTCAGCGATTCTATAATCTACACGGATGAGAAAAGGGACGATAGGGAGAATAGCCATCCGTGAAGACAATCAGAAAGGTCAATGTTCTATGGCGGGCCACGTGCCAAGGGAACGTGGTGGTATTCCAAAAACTTGCAAGAGGATCCGGAGAGGGGTTGAAGTGCTGGCCAAGACTGGGCCACCGTATTCGGTACCCGAATTCAACAGCTTGGCACCTGACCCTTGCTGCAGGCTTGGACCCTCAATCATGCTTTTATCGCTCCTCAAATCAGCATCATTTGACACTCCTCAATTCAGCAACATCCTTTGGTACTGGAGTCCATTCGCTAAGCGAGACGGCTAAAAATGAGGTGGAGGAGAAGGAAAGGAGTGGAACCAACATCTGGGCCCTAACACCAGGCTAGGATTATGACAGCGGATTGGATAGACTATGGCAGCAGTATGATTAGCCTATGAAAGAGTCACCCATGGTATACTGCCCACCTTTTTCAATCTTTGCTATCAAGTGAATTTAGGCATCTGATCTTACAAGGCTGGCGAGCACGTGCGGGACCAATTTATCTCTTGGTGAAGAGTTGCTATAGATCCGGTGTTACGCATCATAGAGTAGCCATACAGAGACTAGTGATGGTATGCTCCAAGTTACCAATTAAGAGACGTCCCATTGCAGTAGTAAGTATACCCCTAGTTGTGGCAAAAAGTCTATAACAGGCTAGTATTGAATGCTTTCGGAGGTGAGACAAGCAGACATCCCGAGACAAGCCGACAAGCAGACAAGCCGAGACAAGCAGACAAGCCGAGACAAGCAGACAAGCCGAGACAAGCAGACAAGCTGAGAGAGAAACTAACCGAGACAAACCGGGTCGCAAACGGTGGCGGTATCTGAATCCACCATTGAATTGATTTACTAACGGATTGAAATCTAATTTGTCTTGAAGAGGTCAGTAATATCCAATAATCAGAAATTAACCCTAAATTTGAATATTCACAGAACATCAGAAAGTATTCGCATCAATAGCGAAAAGGTTCAAATTAAAGCAGAAAATGAAAAATACGCCAAGACTTGGCCTGTGTGATCTTCTGGAAAATATTAGTCCCTTTTCGTCTCAAGGATCATGTCTAGTGCTCAGAGGAGTGCATTCGTAGATGATCCAAAGGGGCCACCTTTACTTATATGGTAAGAGTGACCACCCTGTTTGAGCTAGTTTTGACGGATAAAGCCAGCCAAGGGTCCCGAGCAAGTTTAGCCGAAAAAGGTATCTGAGGCGACATCCGGGGAAACGCCGACGTTGCCTCGAAGGTGGACGGTGGGTATTCGACCCGCCTCGCTTCATGCGTTATCGACGCTTCCACATCGTAGCCGCACATGGCACCAAGTGTACCCATGGGTAGCGCCGTACCTAATGTGACATCCACCTAGGTAAAGGGATATTCAACCAATGAGGGAAAATTGGAATAAGCACGTCAAAGGTTTCAGAAGATATTACCGAAAGGGCCCAGTGAGGGATCCATTTGGTTTTCGGGAATCTTTGGTTGCGTCTAAGGCTTAGGCACCTTTGACTCCTGGAACAAGGGGGTCGGCCCTAAAAAGAGGGGAAGAGACCAAGGCGACGTCATTGCGAGATGCGGAGCACAGGAATGGCGTGCGGTCCTGAGACTTCAAAGATTGTTGGATCAGTCTAGCCAAGATGCAATATCACGACTCATTCCATACCAAGCTGGTGTACCAGGACCACGAGAAGCACCAAAAAGCACCAAAAAGCACCAAAAAGCACCAAAAAGCACCAAAAAGCACCAAGAAGCACCAAGAAGCACCAAGAAGCACCAAGAAGTACCACAAGGCGCAATAAAGCCGAGTTCCTCGACCAGAGCAGGTTCCGGCGTCACGTGGCCCACCATGGACTATGGACCACACCGCCCTTTGTCTGATCGCATTCGACACGATTTCCTTGCTTGAAAGTCAATGCTTGCTCAAAGAACGCTGCCCATGTACACCCAAAGGTCCACAGCAATTAGACCTGGTCCTGCAGTTTCTGGGGCACACGAGAGCCATCCAGATCAGTCATCCAGATCAGTCATCCAGATTAGTCATCCAGATCCCTAAGTGGCATGTCCCAATCAAGTCATTATGAATCAGGTATCGCTTTGACGGCGTGCTGTCCATAGAGCGTCTGTGATTGAGTTTCTTGGCACTCCCAACTTCCCACATTGATACCAACGATAGAGACACGGCAATAACAGGGCAATAGCAACACAAGCGGGGCACAACCGAGAGCCCCTGAGGCCATCAGGACCAGGAAGCCATCATCCCGGATCCTGCACCCAATGGATCCCCAGTCTAGAACCACGCACCCCAATTTCACGCATCTTCTGCCCCGATTGCACGCATCTTCCACCCCAGTTGCACGCATCAGCCGCCCGCCTAATACCTTCATGATAGTCGAAATAGGCTTTTCCGATCAGAACAGCGGGCGGTTGCGAAATGGTGGATAAGCGCTTGGCTTTTATGCTCGCACTGGGGCGTGCCGTGCTCATAACATGGGTAGTGGATCTACTACACCCGGGTCATTTTCTCGCCGCTGCGCAGGCTTTTGCACTACACCATGTTCCACTTGGCCTCCGTTGCTCGAGCCATCGCACGCCCTCTTCCCGTTACTGCGCTTGCCGTGCCTACCCTGGCCTATGCGCCCTCTCTTTTTGTGGCGCCCTTCAGACTGTTCAAGGTCAGAACCTCCGTCAAGAAGTTCTGTGCTGACTGCTACATGGTGCGTAGAAAGGGCAAGGTCTATGTGTATTGCAAGTCGAATGGCAAGCACAAGCAGAGACAAGGTTAGGTTGAGGCGAGAATGAGATTGGAGTTGGAGAGGAGAAGAGAGGAGAAGAGGGGAGAAGAGAGGAGAAGAGAGGAGAAGAGAGGAGAAGAGAGGAGAAGAGAGGAGAAGAGAGGAGAAGAGAGGAGAAGAGAGAACAGAACTCTCGCTTGTCTATGAATTGTCCTGATATTTCAGGCCCACGGATGGTCGCCGCCGGAACTCGATAAACCAGTCATTCACTTGGCTTGGCACATGCGAATCAGTCACATCACGAAAGCCCCCACACCACTCTCGCTTCAAGGACCACATTTGTGCCTCCCCTTCTCGTTCATGGGACTATGTGTGGGGCCTCACGCGGCGAAATAGATGGACAAATGTCCAAGTCATGCTCCAGTATTCCACATATCTTGCTATTCTTTCTGGTCGAGCATCTTATTCCTTGTGACGCCGTATTCCAAAGACCAAGACGATCTCCGGGGATTGCCTTTGGTCGGGAACTCGTCCATGGCTTATTTTGCCCGGCGAAACAAGTTCACGAAACAAGAAGAACATCTCAACGTGTCAACTCCCGCAGAACCCCTTCGCAGAATCCAGCAAACGCCCCGGCCCAGCATTGGCTCTATCCGACTTCCGGCCTTGCCAATTAGTCGATTCTTCAAATATATCCTCAAAACCAATCGAGTCATGTTCATCAATGTTTGGATTTGCCAACGCAAAGTATCCTGTACCGTAAGTCAGTAGCCGTCAAGAACAGTCCTTCATGCCTTTCCCGCGACCGCGATATCAAAAGTCTCTAGTCGTTTTTTTGAGCTCTCATCGGCACAGAAGAGGTACTCAGGAGCAAGGCGTCCTGCCAAAGCCGGTTCACCTTGGACCCGATATCCTCGGCTCGTTTTGCCCAGTTGGGCGCAAACTCCTTGTAGGAATTGGCATTGTTGACTCCGCCGTATGCGTTTTTAGCTCCCGAGCTCTTCTTCTTTGGCACCGTCACATCATGCCTCTGCATGCGGCTGAGCATCTCTGCCACTGGATTCAGGTGCCTCCGCACATTGACGTACTCCCGATTCAACCGCTCGAACTCCGTTCGCAACTGGATCGAGCTGAGATACCCGTTTTGGTTCTGGAGCATGTTATTGATACTCACTGACAGCTCCGACCCATGGGGGCCCGTAGGCGAGCCCGTGCCTCCGTTTCCTGCCGCGGTCGCCCCGCCCACGCTCGAGGCTCCCGAGGCATTCGACGTGGAGACTGACGCTCCCGACATCCGCTCCTGGGTGGTGTGTGGCGTCCACGCGGCTTCTCTAACATTGGTGCTGCTGCCGTTGTAATTGTGTGCAAACATGAGTTTGTTCATGGACAAGTTGGAAAAGTTGCCGATGGCGCCGCTGTCTAAATGCGCAGAAAGGTCCATCAACGAGTTTTCTCGCTGGAGCCAAAGCCGCTGCTGGGTCCGAGTCTCAAGCTTCTGGCCCTGGTTGCCGTTTTGGTTGCTTGTGAGGTAACTCAGGAAGTTTTGGCCCGAGTTTTGAGCCCGTGGGCCGTTTGGTCCCGCCTGTCCCGCCAACGGACGCTGCACCGCATGCTGAGCGGGCCCCGTCGAGTTCCTCTGCAAAGGGCCCTGCTTTTTGAGCGTCAGAAGGTACTTGGAGTCGTTGCGCTGCAAGTTGCTGAAGATGCTCTGGTCCGGCTGATATGAGCCCTGGGTGGCGTTTGCACGCGTGACTTTAGGACCAGAGTCAGGCCTCATGGTCTCACTTGGCTTGTACACGATGCCATCATGGTCGACATGGGACTTGCCCATGTGGTTTTGCCCGTCGAGCTTGCGGGTCATTCCTGTGGACTGCGAGAGCAAGAAGGACCCTCCATACATGTTTTTGAGCAGCTCTCCAGATTCGTTTCTGCTGACCAACATGCCGTAGCCAGACTCTTTAGATTGCGCCTTGGTATGCTTGTTTTCATCTTTGAATTCTCTTGCTGTCTTTTCATGTAAAAATCCGTCATCCCCTTCAGCACTTTCCAAGCACTCTTGCCCACTTGGAGTACCAAGGCTATCTTTGCGACCCCTGTTTGGACTATCAGATCCATTTCCTGTATTGGATCTCTTGCCGATATCAGATGCAATACCGGTATTAGATCCAGATCCACTATTAGCATCATTGCAATGATCGCTTCCAGTTGACGTGTGCTCGGTAGGAATACGCGTTTCGGTTCCGGCTCCGCTACCCATATTTTCCTCGCTCCTAGACTCGTCCCCTCGTAGACTCTTTCCCCGATGCAGCTCCTCCCCTGAGTGCTCACTGTAATCCTCGAATTCATCGTGCGCCGGGTCCTCGTTCAAGCGCAAAATGGCCTTGCCTCGCTTGGCGCTGGATTTGAGTCCAGCCAGCGGCTGCGAGCTTAAGCCCTTCAATGAGCCACTGGACCTGCTGTGGCCCTTTAAAGAAGAAGTGGATTTGTTCGACTTGATCAGCTGGTTCAGGTCTGATTTCGCTAAGTTTGTCAGCGAAGCCTTTTGTGCTCCCGTACTGTCTCTCAGAGTTGTTTTCGTGAGAGGCTGTAGACCAGCCACGCCAACCACGGCCCTGCCAGTGGAGGTGTTCAGAATAGTAGTTGTGAGCGGATGAAAGGAGGTGAGTTTGTTGTGTGACCGGTTGTTTCGCCTGATGGACGGCCGGGAGTTCCTTGATATGGCATCGGTGGATTTAGACCGATTGAGGTTTGGTTTGGACGCAGTGCCTGGCGTTCGAGCGGGGACCTTGGCATGTGACTGCAAGCGTCCGTGATGCTTTTTGGGGTGCGCTTTCTTGGCCATGCTGGATTTGCTGGGTGTTCGAAGCAACGCATCATCTGCTTGATTCTCTTGGGTAGATTCCGAATGGTCTCTGCTTTCGATGAGATTGCTGCTTTCCGAAACATCCCTAGCTCCAGAGGGCTCGGTGCCGATTGAGGCTCCACGGCTATCCGAGTGCTTCTGGGTTTCGTGGCCTCGAGCCTTGTGCTGTGCATCCTCCATGTGAGTTGGTGTCTCCTGCGAGTCTATAAGGTGTGGGTTGTGATTGTCGTGATTGCCCTTAGCAGGAGAATGCTTGGCGGAATTGTTGGGTGTTGCTCCGGATGTTGATTCAGCTGCAGATTCAGGAGATTCAGCTGCAGATTCAGCAGATTCAGCTGCAGATTCAGCAGATTCAGGATTTGATTCAGCAGATTCAGGATTTGATTCAGCAGATTCAGGATTTGATTCAGGAGATTCAGGATTTGATCCCGCAGATTCAGGGCTCGTTGTAGGGACAGAAACAGGATTTGATACGTGGTCGGATTCATAATTTGGATCACTGGCAGATTTGGGATTTGGTCCAGGATCTTGCTCCACTTCAGACACTCTCGCTGACTCTCCTGGAGACTCTGGACTTTCTTGAGAGTCTCTCGGTGACTCCTTTTCAGGCTTCCTAGTTGGCTCCTTATCGGACCCCCCTGTAGCATATGCGTCAATGGCCGGTTCGGATGCACTTGCATACAAGCCCAGGGCCTCAGTTTGGCGGCTCTTGTGGTGTGCCATGGTCCATGCGTGTTGGGGGCGTGGTTGTTAGCTGTTCGTTATGATCTGCGGTGCTTGCGAGCGCCTCCAGCCTATGCTGAGATGTACAGATGTACCCCAGTAGCTGCAAAACCCTAGCGAAGCTTTTGCCCAATAATAAAGATGCATCCGCCAAGACCGGGGTTTCAATGGCTGCAACTGAAAATCTCATCTCTCAAGAACGATACTATTGCATCAAGTGAATCATCAGGCCAACCGTCACTATTGGGCCGCGCACGACCACTAAGGACACGGGCCTCCTCTGAGCCTTGGCAGGAGGAGTGCAATAGCTTCCGAGACCAGTTAGGTCGTTTTAAAATTAGCGCCCCTTTCGAAACCAGGCGGTAGACTATAGCGGCTGCATTCTAGAAGATTCTCATTTGCAGCCCCCGCGGCTGTCTCAAGTATATAAGTAGGGCTCCCCCCGGAGGATACTGCGAAGATAATGAAAGCCAGGGAACTGTTGCAGAGAATCTACCGCTATTAGAACACTACTATTATCATGCACTGCTATCCACGAGCCATAGCAGGTTGTTTACTATAAGACTTTTGTCAAGTCATTGCCAAGCCATATACAGTTTACCAAGTCATTTACCAAGTCATTTACCAAGTCATATACCAAGTCATTTACCAAGCCATTTACCAAGCCATTTACCAAGTCATATACCAATTCATATACCAAGTCATATCCCTAGTCATAAACCAAGTCATTTACCAAGTCATAAACCAGTCATAAACCAGTCATATCCCTAGTCAAATCCCTAGTCATAAACCAAGTCATTTACCAAGTCATAAACCAGTCATAAACCAGTCATAAACCAGATCATTCACCGTACCAAGAAATGAATATTTCAATTAACCATATCAATTAATTTCCACTAGGTGTGTAATTAAGTCACTTGCCAAGCCAAAACTTTAGCCATGCCAAGTCATATTTCAAGCCACGACATTTGTCATACCAAGTCATTTACCATGAGTATTCCCCACTTGGCATAAATCCCTGATTGTATCGATTTAACGGGCATTGAATCATGAAACATGGGCGGGGCTGAATATTGCCTATGCTGCGAATCAGGAAAGCCACCGAGAATCTAACAAGGAATCCTCGGTGTCTAAGAGAAAGCAATAGTTTCGCTACAGACAATGAACCATGCTGTTGACATTGCTACCATCCTCATGGTCAACTGGGAAAGCATCCGAGCCCATTCTTATTTGAGCAATCAGCATGCAATGAAGCATTCATGAAGTATTCTTACTCTTGTTCTTTCGATGTTAAGGACCGTTTTTACCCGAAGTTTCTTTTGAATCTCAAACACCCTCTACGATGATCGAGCACATCCTTCAACGTGAAAACACTTTCGAAACGGGGTAATGCTCAATCCTCAATATGTTCCATTGCGTTGATGAAGGTTCCCGCGGATTACCTGTCACTGTATTGAGAATGGCTGAACCAGGGTTGGCAAAGTCAACGTTTAATTTCCAAGGGATCTCGGCATGAGGTGTGCTCTCAAAGGCCTGCAATCTTAGCGGTCGTAATAGCTCTGAAAATTACTGCGCTTGTCCCTTCAACAATCAGTGATCCAGATAAAGTGGGGATTTCACACCCGAGGTCAGTCATTGATTGAGCCGTTTCGATTACATTAATCTAGGCGATGCTCAGGAATATTCATCTGGAGACAGTTCTCATCTCGAGAGATGCTTTTCGCCGTTCCAATGATGCCTCATATTTTCCCCTCCTCAATATCACCCACAGCTAACGTGATCACCCGTGCCTCGAACAGCCCTAGAAGGGGCCATCCATGTTCCATGAACCACAAACGCACTCTGTCCAATTAAAGCTTGGACCAAAACATTGGCCAGTTGCAGCCCACTGCATAGCTCAACAAGAAGCCAGTGCAAACCTGGGTTCTGGTTTCGCTTCGGGGCCCTGCCGTCTTATTTAATTCGATGATATTCCTGGGCATAAGAAAACCCCGTACCTCCAAAACTATGCCGAACAAAATTTGTTTCAAAGAAAGGATGTCATATCATCATACCAGCATGGCTTAGAGGGGCCCCTTTCTCACCCGGCGAACCTGGAGGTGTAAAGTGGAAAAGCAGTCCACATGAATCAACCCTGCGTGCCGGAAGGTCTGGGAATCTTCACTTCTGAGCATTCAACCCGGCATACTCCAATGGAGTGATGTAGGATGATGTTTCTGGCTGGAGCTCATTATACATGATGCAAGACTTGATTCTGTTTCTTGTGAGATGTGGTGTCTCCCAGAAGCCTACAAGGGGCGCTGCACGTGATACTGGTACGTATGCTAAACGTGCTCTTTACTTTTCATGACTTGAAGAAGCCTAGTGAAAGATGGTGTGGACTGGGCATATTTGAGTATTCCTTGATGGGGCCATGTTTGACAATGCCTAATTGAGTTTGAGTCTGGATTGGTCGGCCCTAGAACGGCTCAAGCGTCTTCCCTGGGACTCTGCGAAAAGACTGGTCAGTTGGGTAGATGCGAGCGCCTTTTTGGCCAATGCATCGCTAGCATGTCCAGCACCCAAATGTTTAGCATTCAGATGGCCAACACCCAACCTCTGAAATACCACAAGCCCAAGCAAGCGAATTTGGGTGGTTGGAAAGGTGTCTTGATCTTCCAAAGTCATGCAAAGACGACTTCATGTATAAGCAGCAGTCCTTTGCATCCAATGTCAGCTGCTCAATAGACACTGGTCAAATGCCATAGTCAAGGACATCGTGTGGGCCACACTCATTCAATAACACGACTATCTTCAAGGCTCAACTTGAGTGTTTACGCCATCATCAGGTATGCACCAATCGCAATCATGGATTCCATGACAAGTGAGGGCGTTTCACATGGCCAGAGGGCATGGCGAGTGAATTGCACACGTGCGAGGCTTTTTGGAGTTGGTTGCCTAGCCGCTTCCAGCACCCATTGCCTCAGTGTTGATGTGTGTGTTGTATGTGCATTGGTTGTGCATTGGTTCATTGGTTCATTGGTTCTGCATTGGCATCTCCATGTCTGCTTCACTCCGGTACCCTGAACCTCAACAGTTGTCCCTCGCTGTAGATCCTCTTCAAGGCGCCCTCAAACTCGCCCGCGGCCTTGAGCTCCATGTACTTCTCGTACAATAGTAGAGCCGTCGTGGCATCCTCAATCGAGTCGTGATTGCGCGTCTGCACTGCCTCCTTCAACACAACGTAGGCCAAGAACTTCAAGCTGAGTTTCCGTTTAAAGTCAGGCAAGTAGTAAAACTCAATCGTGTCTCTGATTTGCGCCCGGGGAACCTGGAGATTGATGCAGCGGAAATCGCTCTTAAGCCCGTGGCCAACAAATACACATCCCATGTTCAATAAAAGCCAAAGCCGCCGATAAGCCGTCTGCAACGTCACGAGGGTTTTCGTGGAAGTTTCAGGGTCCAAGTCGCCCGGCTCAATTCCCGAAAATGTCGTCAAGTAGTCGTAGATCGGTTTGCAGTGGAGAATGTAGTCGTCGATAAAGGGCACGCAATGCTTGGGGCCCGGGTTGCCTCGAATGGCCGAGATCCGGGCCAATGAAAGGAGCGTGGGTCTTTGTAGATTCCTCATTCCGGTGTAGCTGACCTCGGCAACCTCTGGCCGGAGAGACACAAATTCAGCATCAATGGCCACAAGCGACCCAGGTTCGGGGGCTTCGTCGCGCGTCAAAAGCTCGTACTCTCTCTTGTACCCGTTCCTGATGCCATAGGCGAAATGGTCCTTGAAAAGGATGCTATCATCGAGACGCTTGAAAGTCCGGAATGTCTCGTGGTGGAAGTATGTGAACTCTTGATTTCTCGGGTCCTCAACGTTGCTATAGACGATCACCACCGGTTTTTTCCATGGGGGAGAGAGATCAAACACGTCCTCGGGGGTCACAGGCATCACGAGGAAATCGTTGAATAACATCCATTGGTATTTCCCGGAGGCGGGCGACTTGACCCTCACATAGCTTACCAAGTTGTGTTGACCCTTTGCCGAGCGGGGCCCGTGGCTCACTTCACAAACGTAACCTTGAAGCTCGTACTTCTCGGCCCTTTGATTGAACTGGGTAACCACCGGCTTGAAAATGACTTTCTTGGCGTGGTTGCTGAATAGAGCGTAGAATTCCGGAAGAAGCCACTTCTTGTAGTTCCTTATCAATTCGAATTCAGCTTCCGATAAGGGGCAGTTGATCAGGAGAACAGGGCCAATTTGCACAAGGCTCTGCTTCACCTCAATTTCCACCGACGTTGGCTTGGACGGCGGAATCACCTTTTGCTGATTCAAAGAATGCTCCAAATATGTGAGAATCGTATGGTTTTTCCTGGCGAGTTGCGTGTGGTATTGACCTGTCTTGGAATAGTTCATCTTGGGCCCCACACTTTGCGGAGGCGTGACTAGATCCACAGTTGCCTGGTTGCTCCACTGCTTCTCGGTCAACGACCCGTTTTGCAAATTGTAAAATTCTAGCCCGTAGTGGGTGGCGGTAATGTCCTGGATATTGATTCCGAATTGGCTGATGTAGTCATTAATCACTGACTCCACTAGAAACTTGTTGAATGTGACGATTAGATTCTGGAGATCTGCTGCATCGAGCGACTTCCCGTCGTCCTTATTTAGGAGACCGTGTGCCTTTGCAGTTGGGTTTTCACACAAGATAAGCGAAAAGTTGCATATGTTGACGTTTCTCTCTCCTGCATTGTGCATCATATCAAAGAGGTATGCCAATTCATTCAACACCGACGAGCCCTGGGGATTTTGGCGCATCTGAATTGTGGTTTTGTCATTGGGAAGATACTCGTTCAATAAGCTTTTGGTGGTGGTATTGTAGAATATTGGAATGAACCGATAAAGCTGCAAGAGCGAGTTTGCATAGGAGTTATCCAGGTGGTTCTCTAAACCCGCGAAAAGGCCGCTCAGATGATTGTAGTAGTCGAAATCAAAGTCGTCCACCCCAAACTTGGAGTAGTGAATTTCGAGCTTGGTGTAGCACGTGGGCGGTTTATGGCCATTGGTGGATTTGCTTTGAAACACCAGCTCTTCATGAGGATATGCAGAATTTCTATCAGCGGCATTGTCATTATAATCATTAGAGTCGTTAAAGGCCGAAAGGCTGGGCATGGAGGGAGAATCAATGTTTGCATTGGAAGGAACGGGGAATGAAGCACTTCGTTCACTCAAAAACTTGGGTATTAGGGTTTTTGCCGTGGAGGTTTTGTTTCGGCCTTTTTTCTGGTGAGTGTTAACCCTCAAACTCTCAAACTCTTCGACCACATATCGATCGCCATACCGGGTCTTGTCGTAAGAGAGAAGCAGCTTCAGTGCCACTTTCTTGTCGACTCCGTTCTTTGGAGGAAAGTTAGAGCTCAAAACAGGGGGCACTCTGGCGGTTTCCTTAACGAAGATCATATCGCTGGGGAGATTGGAGCACAAATACTCCTTGTAGTAGGGCATGCCCACTGCATTGAGGGGCATGTCGTGGTCGAACCCCCGGGCATCTGAGACCATCGACGCTTCTGAAATATCCGGCTGCTCCAAAGTAGCGGGGAAATTCACAAAGTTGTTGCTTGGAGAAAACTTGTCCATGGACCAGAGATGTAAGTTTTTATACCCGTCACTGAAACATAAGAACTCGCCGTTTTCGCTCATGTCCAAGTTGAAAAGGTAGCTGTTGGTAGGAGTGGACATAGAGCTTGAGGGCAACGAAGGCGACAAGTCAGCCTGGTAGATATGCGACTCCAGCTGGTCGAACATGTCGACAAACTGCAATTGGCCCCCAGTGGAGGCGACCACGATAATATTCGGTAGCTTAGGGTGGAACTTGGCGAAACTGGCGCCAGCCGAGAATGGAACTGGAGGCAATGCCCGCATCATGCGCAAGTCATAGATGTTGACGAGCGGGTCCAGCAAGTACTCTAAGGAATTTGCGGTGGAATTGAGAGAGGCATTCGGTCTCTTGGACCGCATCGAATAGCCACACGTGGCCACATAATTGCCTCGGACGTCCAAATCGGAGAGAAGCCCATTATGGCCAGCAAAGGACTTGACAGTCAGGTTGGAAAGCGGGTCGAAGATGTCCAACGAGCCCTTATACTTGCCCAAAGTCACGAGCTTCGAGGTGTAGTTGATGAAGGAAAGGTCGCCTTGATGGTTGAAATTGATCACCTTCGAGGGTTTGTTCAAGTCCACCTTGGAAAGCGAATGGGTGCCGCCCACTATCAAATCGTTGGAAGAGGCATAGGGTAAGGTCATGCAGGTGAAGTTGCCGGCAATGAGATCGTCCGGAAGCAGCAGCTCATTCAAGGACATGTTGAGCAAGCCACGGCGGCAGTTGAAATTGATGGAGGAGTTCAGAAGCGACAAGATGCCTCTCAGGTGGTTCAAGATTTGAATGACTGGGCTCGCGACCCCCAGGGATCGAAACTTGGTGTAGCGGTACAAGGGCAAATGGCTTGAGGCCGGGGAAAGCACCGAGTCTTGCGGAGTAAGCGACGTGGTCATGCCATTGGAGTCCCCACACCAAATGAGGTTGGAGCTGGTATCGAATTGGAGTGCCGTGATGTGGGGTAGATCTTTTCCTTTGCCAGGAGAAGGCTCCGACCTGGCCGTAGCTGGGATTCGAGACACCTATAGTTAGTAAGAGATGACAAGATTCAGGGGGTCAATGAAGCCATCAATGCACCGTGACAAGCTGGGAACTGATCGATGAGTAACAACCGTTGATTGAAGCTTGGTAATTGATCGCCGGTTAGTGGCATAAAGCTTGGCAGGACTGACTAAACATTGACAGAGATAGAACATTCCTTACCACAAGTGGTAGTGAGAGAATGAACGCTTGGGCAATCAGTCAACACAGTCACCACTGCAACACAATCAACACAATCAGCAGTAGTAATCACCAGCACAAAGCAACACATCAGCAGTAGTCATCATCGGGCACAAAGCAACGGCGACAAACCAGACCCCACGGAGGCCTAGAACGGCGCACACGTGACGCCAAGGCGGCATAGAGTGCACCGGGCCCCGGAATTGCAGCCACCGTGCTGATTCTGATGGCAGGCTCCTCCACCGCTCGACATACCTCTTCCCACCGATCCATTGTTGTTTGGAGTAGTTTGGAGTGGTCGCGCGGGAATGCGCAACCAGTGCGCGAGCGCGTGGCGCCGGCCTCCCACGTCTTGTCCCACCTGTGCCTTCGAGGCGCGCACCCCTTACACCAAAAATGCGTACACGCTGATTACTAGAGCCAAACCACCATTTTCCGCTAATGTATGCCCTGGCCACATGCACGATTGGGTGGAAGCTGACTGACTTAATGGCTGACTAAATGGTGGACTGAATGGCTGACTAAATGGTGGACTGAATGGCTGACTGACTGACGGACTGATTGTGACTGATTGAATATGAAATTCCCGCCAAATTCGTGACTCAGGTCTCTGATTTACCAGTACCATATTGAAACAGTCCTGCAGCACCCCGCTCTCATTTTCAATAAATGAACAAGGGCCTTGCCAAGGCTTTGTTCTTTGCCGCAGATTGTGGCATCACATGGCTCAATGGTATCCTCTATTGCCAATGCTTCAATACCCGCTTGCATTCCTCTATCAGCAATGCAACATCTAAAATGTGACCAACTGCTTCGTTCTTTCCTGCTTAACAGCATTCCATCATCCGCGTGATTGACACCAGTGGCTGGTTGTGACGGCTCGTGGTGGCGGCTCGTGGTGGCGGCTCGTGGTGACGCACGTGGTGATTGTTTGCCACGTCAAGAACAGACTGCACGAGAAAATGGAAGCAATTTCATGTACACGCTGCAGTTTTGTCCTCGTCAGAGCAGTCTTGCTCCATTGGAAGTTGTGCACGTCGATAGTGTGCTAAATAGGACTCACTGTCAATGTCGGCATGGGCCGTCGAGTGATGATGATGGTGCAGCAATTTCCCGCGCAACAGAGATAACCGATACAGTATACAGAGTTACAGTATACAGATCTACTATGAGTCAAAAAGCTCTGATGCACTAATGCTATCTACATCTCTACGATACTAAGCTTCGAACGGCCTGCCCGCTCGCCGCAGATAACCTCGGCAAAGCTCCACTCATTTCGGGTGGCTCCGAGTGCCAATTAGCTTTCGAATCCTTGTTCATGTGATGTGAGGGTGCACCTCGGGTTAAAGAGGAAGGAAGAGGAAGAGCCGGATCCGTCGAAATTGACCCTAAAAGGTGGCTCGGAAGCAGCACACGAAGCTCGAGAGCTCCATCAGTCAAAAAGCATGGAAAAAATCAGTTGGAGTGTCAGAAGCAGAATTCGAGCGTCAGAAGAAGCAGGCATCGACAGTCAATGTTGCAAAGAACCCCAACATTACGCCTATGAAAACCAGCTTCTGCGATATGGCCATAGGCGTCGACCCCAAAGATCCTAAGCATAATGCGATGATGTTTGACCGTTCCACAGAAGCCGCCCGTCTATTGGAGAGTGTGCCAGGTACTCGGATTATTTCATCAGCAACTACATCTGGGACCGATTGGGGAATGAGAGGTCTTAAGCTGCAAGTTCTCTTCTCACTCATATTTGGCGGCAGTGGAATAAGCCGTATGCCAGGTACAGGATGGGGTGCAACGCAGACATATCTTGCCAAAACAGCTAGATTGTTAACTTTACCAAGGAATCGGTGATTTTCCAGATGCATTGATTGAGTGTATCGTTGAACTGTGACAATTGGAAGCTGGAATGACGGTCTCATCAAGCATGGCAGTATGTTTTGCTTTTTGATTTTACCCAGCATCGTGATTGTAGAGGAGAGAAAGAGAAAGAAAGAGAAAGAAAGAGAAAGAAAGAGAAAGAAAGAGAAAGAGAAAGAAAGAAAAAGAGAAAGAAAGAAAAAGAAAGAGAGAGAAAGAGAAAGAGAAGAGGCAGAGGAAGAGGTGAGAATGGCGTCTTTCAGGAAGGGACGATGAATTGATTAAGAATCATGCTCCATAACGGGAATTCAGATAGTGCTGAAGTGGTCTCTGGCAGTAATCATCACTAGGGTCATGATAAGCCGCCGTCAAAGCAATGGGATGTTCTATTACACACTTTATCATGGAGCCATATCTAAATCTACACCTATTATATACTCACCTATTCTATCTACACCTATTCTAATTTGTCTATATCTACCCGCATCAACATTGTCATGACCTATCATCTTGTTTCTACATACATCTATAGGCCTTCTGTATCATCTAGACATTTCAGGGATCTCACGTTGTATAAATCCAGTGCTGTTGGATGTGTCGCTGGGTGCAAAAGAGGCGCTCGGTCAGAACCGGGTTCGCCATGGCCTAATGAAGCTATATTTATGTTTAGCTTTATTTAAATTGTCTTTTAATTATAAATGTGAATTATCGTAAATTTACATTTGCCTACTTCACCATTTGTATGGCCTGATGATCAGATACATGAAACATCATAAACTCTCGTGATCCCAAATATCCGGACAGAAACAAAATGCAGTTAATGACAACAAATTTGCACAATAATTCGCCTGTTAATTTGCATGCTAATTTAATACATCAAAATTAGTTGAACTTATGTGATCCCAAATATCGTACCGTACATAAAATGCAATTAATAACAACAAATTTGTGAGGTTCTTTTGTAGTTGTTTTAACGTCAAGTACTTGAGAGAAGGTGTATTCGTTGATGAACCCTAAACAAGGGGATCATCCAAACTTGTATATATAAAAACTGGCCTGGGCCGCATGGGGCGTCGGGCGCCTCATGGCGAGGCGGGGGATTGCACCACTCTCAGTCGGCATGGGGGCACGATGGCGCCATCCTTGGCAGTGGGGTGTTGGGACATGGCGGGGGCGCTTTGGCTTATCCGTAGGTCAAGTGGCGCCGTTTGTCCTGCATCTGAGTATAACCACGACGTTGCATTTGGGTAAAACCACGACGTTGCATTTGGGTAAAACCTCGGCGCTGGTTTCGTCTAGAGCCTCGGAGATAGGAGGTCCAAGGATTTGGTACGTTCCAGGTGGGGTTCGACGGTTTCCCCTTATAACCGCAAGTCGCAGGTTAATGGTGTGTCCATGGGTAGCGTTACCCATGATGGGTCTAGCTAAATTTGCATAATAATTTAAATGAAAATTTAAACAAAACTTTCTTTAAAAGGTTACCTATTAAATAGCTTTACCTGGATTTTAGCATGAATTTAAATTTTTAACTCCTTTCAAAATAATTTTGCTAACTGTATTTTTATGCCTTTCATAACATACGTGGTTGTCCCAGGGAGTCCAAAAACACAAGGGCCCACCAAACATCCTTGCAATGCCATTCAGTGGGTTCCTGCAATTTGCAGCAGTTGAGGTTCTGTTGCCTGTGGCGCGGGAGGGGCGATCCGCACTGCAAATATTGGTGCTCTTGAAAGTGCGGCAGCTCGTCTCTTTATATATCACACATGCAGCTGGAGGGGGCGTTTCAGATGGCGGCGCGACGCATCAATGCTGCACTTGAGCATTGGCCCTTAAAAGGGGAGAGATATAAAGACCTGGCCGCGCCCCTGCCCCTGGTCTTGGAAGGGTTGGTGCATTCCCCGGGCCGGTTCGCTAGGATTGCGTTATCGAGAGCCACGCAAATGGCGATCCTGCCTGGCCAGTGCTGGCACCAGAGTTCGGGGCTGAATCTTGGAACGCGCATGGCGTGCCCCTTCTGGGGTTGGCACAAATTGGAGGAAGAAGTACTAGGCAGACGTTGTAAACTGTCAGATGGGAAATCTGAAGCGGTTCGAATCAGAGACTGTATGGGTAGCGAGACGGTAGGCTAGAACGGCGCACAGTAAGCCAGTGAACCAGTAAGCCAAGCCAGTAAGCCAGTAAACCAGCAACTGTAAACAGTAACTGTAAACAGCAACTGTAAACAGTAACTGTAAACAGTAACTGTAAACAGTAACTGTAAACAGCAACTGTAAACAGCAACTGTAAACCAGCAAACCTGTAAGTTAATGTTTGATAGAAGAGATTTCGAGCCCCTCGGATGCAGGATAACCACGCAGAATCGGACCTGTGGTCTTTGAAAACCTGCTCAATTGAGCATTGGACAGATGAACTAATGATGGGGTTATCCAGTGATAACAGCCGGACAATGCTGGGTTCCCAGGAGAACAAGTCAGGGGCCCTGCCCTAGCCACAACGGTATCAAGTCAGCAAGCGACATAGTCGAGGTTCTATAACAGATGGATTCAGCCGAAGAATAGGAGATCAGTGAGACCACAACTGAATAGTTTATGAGGAAACTATTAGCACCGAATCACATTTATTCCATTTACATGAGTGTAGGTAATGCTCAACAGTTGGTACAGCAGTGCTTAGTAAAGCAACTAAATGAAGCAGTACCAAGTATTTAAAGTAGTAATTTACCAGTAATTTACCAGTAATTAAACCAGTAGCTGTAAGTCAGCAACACAGTAAGCAAGAGGCAAGTGTGTGGGCCTTCTCGCAGGTCAAGGTGTCCGCATTAAGTGCTATTAGAGCCCATACACTATGCATCTTGTGATCCGTGCTGGTGTGTTCAGAATCAGTCCTCTCTATGCTTACTCCACGGCCCTTCTTCTCCACAGTGCCAGTTCTGTAGCAGTGCCAATATTCAACTTGGACGATGCTCAGTCAAGCCGTCGATACAAGTGGGGACGCTGAGACTAGGGATCCCAGCATGCCAATGTATGTGAACCATGGAGTGCACTTCCTAAACTAGGATACACGTGAGTGATCCATTGTCACGGTGGTAACGCGGTGGTGCTGGTTATTTGGTCGGCTTGAATGCAGTGCCGCTCTTATCTGCACGTGCTTATCTTATCGGAGCTGACCATTACGCGGTGATGACGGTGTTTCGCACCGGCCAGTCCACCACTTCTTTCTCCAACCAGATTACCCTGACCCGTTTTTCTGTCCCAATAATTGCAGGTTTCTGTTCCAAAACGGATCAGACTGAAACTTCTGTGCCGCCCTCAGACATCCTCAAGTTTGAGTGGATACGTCCCTGCTCAACCTCCAGACACCCCAGCGCCGGCCGCCCGCCAGAGCTTCCCAGAGTAGCTAGAGCAGCCCACAAACCGAGACCGGTGCACCGCAACGCCGCGGTACTGACTCGCCCATTCCTCCTAATCAAGCTCGTGCTCTGCGGGTCCTCCTAATCAAGCTTGGCTTGGCGGGTCCTCGTGGCTCCTCGTGGCTCCTCGTGGCTCCTCGTGGCTCCTCGTTTTAGCGCTGCGCACCCACTCCCGGCCCACGCGCCATATATTGCCACACGTTTTTGGCTTTGTTTACCCTCCGCGCGATTCCGTTTTTAGCAGCCACTTTCTTGCTCGTCATTTCACCACCGGCTTTTGCGCCTTGAATCTCCAACCCCTTCTTTTTCCGCTTGCTTCTTCGCCATCAGTCCGTGCAGCCTCCCAAAAAGCTTCCTTGTTTCAGTTCCCGCTAAACCTAATCCTATGTTCAAGTTCAGAATTCCTTGGGGTTCAAAGGAGAGGGCTCCCCGTCAGGACGTCCAGGGCAAGATCCCTAAATCCTTCACGATGGCCTCCGATAACCAAATCTTGCGTGTTTCCATGGAAGATGCTGTCGCCGACTTTGTCGATATCGACTTCAAAAAATTGACCTACGCTGAGGTGGCGTCCATGTCCAAAAATAAAGCACAGTCTCGGCCCGCGCCTCGTGTCGTGCGCAAAGAACGAAAGCATCCTGAAGCAGTGCACTTGAACGACGAGGAAATCTACACCGACGTGTTTCTGGATGAGATCATGGAGAAGTTCAAGATCAACAATCACTTTCTGAAGAAAATATTCAAAAGCTCCGACCGCAGAAAGAAGTAAAGTCCATTGACGACTTGGCAAGCCACTGCTATTGAGCCGATGCACTTTTGAAAATTCCTCGTTGAGGCAATGACTGACTGGTTGAGCTGTCCAGCTGTGGGGCCTTGTGATACTAAATTGAATGCGCGCGTTCGCCATTTTCTCCATGGACGCTTTGCTAATCCTAGCTATCCATGTCTATTTCAATACCCTGTATTTAAAGAAGGTGGGTGCCTTGTCCGAGCTAGAACGTACGGGCCATGGTCGCTTAAAAATGTAACTCTAGACAGTTGTTGTAGAAGGTGCATGGTCCACACACCTGTTTCTTCGTTTCTATCTACGCTTCTCCGTTTTACTATAGCCAATTTCGGTGGCGGTTATCTGCCACTTGCGAGGGTTTCTTTGTGAATATTGCGGTGGTCGCCGAAAGGTATCAAGACAACCTATAGTTTAGATTAAAAATCAGCAAAAAAAACTCCGATACCGGGAGTCGAACCCGGGTTTGCTCGGTGAAAGCGAACCGTGATAGCCGTTACACTATATCGGAAAATGTAGAAAAATTTTCGCGTATGTTTTAAGAGTCAGAAATATTAAACTAATAGAAACTCACAGGGATCATATAGGCCCAGAATTCATCTCAGCTCTTTTAAATTTTCAAAAATATCTTAGATTTTACCACCACAGAATCAACATTCAAACTCAGAATGCCTTCTAGAGTGAATTGGAATTTTTTCGAGCTAATTTCGCCCGATGAATTCAAATTTTCCAGGCCGATGCAATCAAAACAACAATAATTAACTGCAAAAAGAAAAGAGATACAATTAGGACTTTGGCCTGTAGAACCACCACAAAGGCCAGCTCTTCGTCTGAAAAATGCAAAAAATATCCAAGTTGCTTCCGAGAAGGTCGGGAGTATGAAATTTAGCACCTCATTGGATATTGCCACTTTTTGGACCCCCTTCCCCCTCGCCCTTGATTCCCAGTCTCCAATCACAAGGGACGTTGTCTGCACCTGAGATGCCAGAATATGCTGACGCATGCACGATGCACAATATCATGGCAAACTAAGGCCCATAAATGCCGCAATAAACGGCTCGTAAACCTTAAATCACATAATATTGTGTATAGTCCCACTCAGAGGTGCGTTTGGCATCTCTCGATGCACGGTAAAGTAGTCTCGGGTGCAGCGCGCCGCAGTCCCGATCGGGACTTCAAAGGCCCATCTCTGAAGCAAAACGGCCAGTTAATGTATCTCACCATGCATGAAGTGCATTTGGATCTGGGAGCTTCCCCTTTTAGGCTTTCAAAGCATCTTCACGAAACTGACCCCTTCCGACGGATGTGAAGCCACTGTTATGCCTTGAGTATAAAGATGGGGCAGCATGCTCGTCTCACTAAATCATTAGATCAACCAGATCAACACCTCTTTACTCCTCAACAACTTCTCCAATGAAATTCTCTACTGCTTTTCTTGCTTTGGCTGCCTTAGTCTCTGCTGCACCAGCCTCAACGGGTCCCGACCCCAAAGATGACGATGTGGTTCCAACTGAAGCCATCTTGGCTCTGGTCCAGTTGAGTGACGAGGTCATTGCCTGGTACCTGAATGAAACCACTCAGTTCTTGTTCTTGAACAACACTATCTTGCAACAAGCCAAGTCCGAGGGTGCTTTGGGTAAGAGGGAGGCCTGGAAATGGGTCAAAATCTGGCCCGGTGAGCCATTCTGGAAGAGAAATTCTGAGGCTGACTCTGAGACTGATTCTGAGACCGAAGCTTCTTTGGGTAAGAGAGAGGCCTGGAAATGGGTCAAAATCTGGCCTGGCGAGCCATTCTGGAAGAGAGAATCCGAGACTGATTCCGAGACCGAGACTTCTTTGGGCAAGAGAGAGGCCTGGAAATGGGTCAAGATTTGGCCCGGTGAGCCATTCTGGTGATTTGCGAAGAATCTTGTGTCGCCTGTGCCAGACTTTCGAGGCATCATCACTAGGATGATGATATCACAATTATTAAACACTCAATAAACACAGTTTTTTGAAATTTGTAGGACAGAAAGAATAAGCGCTTCAGCGGAAGCCTCCAGAACTTTGGATAGACATGAAAGATGCACCAAAGACGATAAATCTCATTTTGGGGACCCAGGACAACATAAATTCCTCGTTTCCTCAAAAAATTTGGTGCTGGAGCAAAGGCACAACAATAGATCAATTGAAACACGGTTGAGCCTTAGCCAGGAAACAGTACTAGAGGTGTGCCAAATTGCACACGTTAGGTATATTTGCATATCAAAGACATTAAGTGAAGCCAAAGGTGAAAAAAACAAACACAAAACATTTGTTTGGGTACCACCCTTTTGTGAAGGCTAAGGTTTGAAGGGAAATCCTCACTGAAGACTCTATTAAGTCATACACGCCCAGAATATGAAAATGACTTGCATTTTGTCAGGATAATCGTTAGGATCTCGAGAATGCAACCTACTTGGTGTAAGAAGCCTGCCGGTGCAACACGAGTCTTTCTCATCTAGGCATAATTGCGTTGAAGCAGTCAAGCGCGTAGTGTAATACGCTGGAAGTATTTAACTCTGTCAATAAGAGTAAGAGATTTCTTAATGCCTGCAAAACCGGAAGTAAAGAAGTAACATCACAGCGGCAAAAAATCAGGAGTCCGTCACACATGAAATTCATCTCCGCCCCAGTTCTGGGTCATACCTGATAATCCTTAAAAGACTGAGATCTTGGTACGACTCGATATTTGTTTTAATCTCGGAGGTTTGGGATCACACTTGGTATCTAATACTCCTGAGGCTCACTCTCCCGCGTTGTCAGCCTAAACTTTCATTTTTCATACCAACACTCTTGTTATCTTGAATAAAGACTCATGATCATGGCTGCTTCTTGAAGCCAAGATGCTGTCCATATTCCACACCTCATGGCCTTATCGGGATAGGTAAGTACAGTATGGAAAAAGATAACAGAAAATTAGGTGGATTGTCATCGCACCCAGAAAAGGCTAGAGGCGGGAAACCAGGCCTGATGAGCTCACAGGGTTTCTTAAAGCCACTGTTGGAGAGTGGCAAATTGAAAAATCAGTTGAAGGTTTTTGTTGCGCAACACGGCCCCTTTATATATGCGCAGGGATGTGGCCAAAATTTGCCACCGGGGCAGGCGAGCCAGCACTACAGCTCCACTGGCTGCCACCTAATTGGCCAATTTCCAAAACCTATTCACAATCCAGTCTCTCTTTAGAGAGCAATAAACACGCATGGCTAATTCCGGTGAAACACCCTTAAACTTTTTGCAGCCGGGGCCGGTGCACGGGTGCGCGGGCGCGAAATCCCCATGTCATCGCTCAACACCCAAGCACTACTAGAGCATACTGACACGCTAGGCTGAGCCACTATGGAAAAGAATCTTTTTGTTGAAGAAGAGGATGAAATCCCTGATGTTCCTGAGGATACCCAGAACACGAGCATTGACGGTTACAGCGGCGAGAGCGCCGTGAGCGGACTCATCAAGGAGGAGGGTTCGGATTCCATCCCTAGACGTGGCAGCATAGACGGCTTGGCGGATCTGGTGAGCCAGATAGAGGGAACGGGGGGAACAGAGGCAATGCAGGAAACGGAGGAAATGGACGGAACGGAGGAAGTGGAGCAAGAAGACCCTATCATCAAAAGCATTCCGTTAGTGCACGGGACGTTGCCAGCTCGGTTGAGCCAGCTGATTCATCTCCTCCAGTTCCCAGGGAAAAGCAGAAACCAGAATTTCTCAGAGAGCCAGTTGCGAGCGGTGATGAAGCCCCAGAGCCGAGTGGTGGAGTTGAAAACCCCTATGGACACCAGCAAGTTCTATGACGACAACCGTGCCGAGGAGTTGGGCATGCGCGTGGATAACGTGCTGCTCCAAGGAGTCATGACGGAGGCGGCGGGCGGGTTGTATGCAGGCAAGGCGGTTGTGGACGGCGACGGCACGGAGAAGATCGTCTTGACGCCGCTTGACAGCTCGGCGCAGCTACGGGCGCTGTTCAAGTACATTGATGACATGGACACGGCGCGCGTGGCCCAGATGAAGCAGGACCACGTGCAGCCCGATGCCTCCAAGCTGGCGGCGGTACATGTGCTCCAGACGGCGTCCAAAGCCAGCCTGCAGATCAACACTGAGGGTCCGCTGATAGGAGGAGCAGGCTCGTGTCTTCGGCACATTAAAAAATTCAACGAGGAGGCGTGGCAGGCGTTGACTTGGAGAAGCTCCGGTGACTCGGCCACCACCTCGCTCGTGTCGTCCATGCAGGAGCCCAGCTCGGAGCCTGTGGCGGCCACCACCCAGCTCGGGGAATTCATTTGATTGCGGTTGGCAGGTCGATTGCCGTGCATGTTCCAAGCCTTTATTATTCGTCCTGGATTCTTCTTTCCAATCTGGTGCCGTTCCGCCAAGGGCGGGCCCCCGGTATTTATAGCTTTGACCGGGGCCAGGCCACAGACCTAGCCTCGGGCCTTCCTCAAACCGGCTATTTGCACCACCGAACGGCTGATATTGTTCCACCGGTCCTCTATTTGTCAATTCTTGGCATCGAGAGGCCGCTTGTGCATCCTGTATTGCTGTTCACGCACGCAGGCTCTTGTGTCCATCAGAATGTGGCTGTTCCGAGCCGAAGGCTTGGGATGACCCGCTCCGCTCGGTCCAGTGTGAGGAATGCGGCGGCGATGCACGTGACCTGATTTTGCACCCACGGGCACACCTTCCACGGGGAGCCCTGGCTGAACGGGTGCAGCGTGGAAATCTTGGCAAAAAGAGCCTGCGTATAGCAGGAAGTAGGAAGGCGAGTTTGGACAAATGCCAAAAAGAACAAACGACCTGAATGCAGATACCGCATGGGCCTTGGGGAGCTGGTCATGGAGCTGGCATGGAGCTGGCATGGAGCTGACATGGAGTTGGCATGGAGCTGGCATGGAGCTGTCGGTATAGATAAACAAAAATCCTTTTCATATAAGCAGCATGCTAACATTGAGGGAATCCCTGACCAACTGTCCAGAAATGATTTCCTGACCAAGTAACAGATCAGAGCATTTGACCAAGTAACAGAATCAATGTGGGAACAATGAGGCACTTGGCTTTGATCCAAATCTAGCCGTTCATAGACTGAATGGGTGAAGCACAAGAGAACTCTAAACAGAAGGCTAGATGGTACCACAAGGAGCACTAAATGAGCTCAATACTGAGAGCCAGGAGTGCTTGAGTACCAAGACTTCTGAACATCGCTGATGAATTAAGGAACCGATTCTCTTAAGTCAGTCAGTGTCACTATGTATTGAAATGGCGCAGATCCAGTCTTTAAGTCGTGAATGGGGCCGCGCCAGTATGCTACCGAGCATTGGCAGATATTGAGTGCGTTCTTGGAAGCTGCCACGGCCTCATCAAACCTGACCAAGAAGCCACCTGATGGTCAAAGCGGTTCCAACGACCCAACAAGATGCGGCTCTCAATGTGGACGGCTCTGGTACCGCCGTGTCCCGCAGGACAGATGGTGGAGCGGCTCTTGAAGCCTCGTCGGGCCTGGTGCATCAGAAGCCTCCAGAAGCCTTCAGAAGCCTCCAGAAGCCTCCAGAAGCCTTCAGAAGCCTCCAGAAGCCTTCAGAAGCCTCCAGAAGCCTTCAGAAGCCTCCTATTTTTTGACGGATGTTCGAATGCTTATTCGATGAACTGGCTGAGTTCTGCCTGGAGTCTTTCAAAATACCTCGTGCTAGTGAGCCTTGGTGAACCGATTTGAGGGCGGAGTGACTTCTCACCAGTCCTCTGTCCCTCAGGAATTAAACCTATAGGATGCTGTTGGGTTTTGACGAGACTGTGACTCAAAAATGAGTCCCAAAGATGGAGTTGATTTTAGATAACGAAGAACCTCCTTGCTGCCTTTAAATGCTTGATCCTTGAGCCATTGAGATGTCTTGATAGACCTAGCACAATATAACTTATATCAAAGCGGACCGCATTGGCTGCGCAGAGCAATTTTCCAATGACAGACCTGTATTCGTGATTATCACAAGGGTCTTCATCTTCATCCTTGGTGGTGTTCTCATATCCTTTTGGTTCAGCAGGTAGGCCAATTCCTCGATCTGAAATCATTGGGTAATTCAATAAGATGTTCCATGTATTCTTTAGATGTACCTTTGTGGAACCATATCCCACTATGTTATGCCTAGATTTTCTTGGCTTCTCCTTAATCCTTCATTGCGAAGGAGGAGACTACTTTAGTTGAAAGAGATATATACATAATGAAGAAATTCAAAATCGATCACGGCAGTAGCATTAGAGGGATAGTTCGATAGCAAGAGAGCAAATAGTGTTCATGGTTCTTTTGAGAACGAGACCCACGAAAATGGCAAGGTAAGAATTCTCAATACACTTCCTAAATCCAAGTGATGAATCACACTACTAACAGCCACATTTGTATGATCTTTTTATACAAACTATGATAGATTGAAGTGCGATGCACGGGTACGACGCTGCCTCTATGCTCGGTCCGAACCGCCCTGCTTCCCTTCTCCAAGGTCTAGATCGATAAGATCTCGATGAGGCCTACCCGGTCGGCCACTTGGCACGACTAGCCCGATTAAGCCTTCTCTCCCGATAACGGCTCCAATATGGTGGCCAGTAGTGGCCGACCTTTCTATATAACCAGATATCCCGCTTGTAACGGATCATCAACAAATACATCTCCTTCTAAGACCCTACACCCTCAAGAACCTGACAACAACTACTAAATACAATGATATTTTTGACGCTTATACTTTACTACAACATAAATTTGTCTACCCACCATACCTTTGCTTTTCCGTCGCTGATTGTCTATTTTACTATGTGTTTAGGTATGTCCTTGAACTACTCGAATCGACCGTAACGCTTTTTTCTTTTCAGTCATAAACTTCTTCACCTGTCCACGTCAACAACTGTTATTAGCCCTTAGCCGAATGGTAGCGTTTCTATATATCTTTTGAGGCTAAGCTAAAAGGTGAGTATAGAGTATACTTTATTGGTGTGCAAAGTTAAAACTCGAGTCTTTTTGGGGTCAGCATTGAGAAGTATAGATAGACTCACTTGTAAAGTGGGGCATTATTTCGAGTACGAAAACGGAGCTCGTGGATGTGGAGTGATTCAAAGGTGGGCCTAGAGCACACGGTGCTTGAGCATGATCATCACCTGGAACAGCCCTCCACACTGCCCCGAGGATCCACAACGCATCCACTCACGCCCTATTTGGCCGTCTCCTAGTACCCAAATCTTCAACAATACATGGGAAGCAGGTGAGATTGATCTAGGAAGTATATTGGGCCCGGTGGGTCGACCCCAATCCCTGCAGTTTGGCGAGAAACTCATAAACAGCATCTGGAGTTTCAAATATCGCTCTAGCTGATTATCTAAAGCGTGCTGGTGCCATTTCTAGACCTTTAGAACCAGGCAGTTGAAGCGGTTTGTTTCTGGAGCTTCAGGCTCGCATTGCCCCCGATACACTTGCATCTTCCCCGACGATACACTTGCATCTTCCCCGAACGCTCCATTGTTAATTTTCAGCCTATGTATTTCAGTATATCAGATATACAGGGA
>WFIU01000012.1:224842-251297 GCA_009756545.1 Metschnikowia dekortorum | reverse complement strand
TGTAACTTTGTATCATACAAGACGCGTTGGCTCCATTTGCGGAGAATCGGCCTTATTCTGAGCCTTCGATACTGGCTGAGCCGGACTGCAGGCTTGGCTCTGGCTGTGCTGACTTGATACCTTCCGCGGCTTCTTGCTCCATGGTCGTTCCTTGATTGCGACTGGGCTGACTTGATGCCTTTCGTAGCTTCGTGCTCCCTTGTCTGCCAAATCCATATTTTCGACTGCGCCAATCCGGTCTCACAACTGTGGCTACTAGGTTTATGCTCCCACCCTCGAAGACGACACTGATTCACCCCGGGCATTTGTGTCCTTGGTAATAGTTACGCTAACTGCAAGCGACGGTGCCCAGCGGCACTTGAGTGTGATCCCCCTCATGGTGATTATTCCTTCTCTTCGACAGTAGTCATGGCTCTCGTCGCCATCCACCATTGCAACTCCCGTAATTCCTCAATGAGTCGGTGACATCCGTCACGAATCCCTTATACGATGAAATCTCTCAGGGGTTGATTGGTGATGAGAACTTGTCGTATGAGCTAGTTAATCCTGAGCGATACCTTTGTTCTTCCCAAACGGTAACAAACTTGACTCATAATCTTTTAATTATCAGCCCATGTTTCCGTATTGATAGCTTTGGCTATGTCTCGTTGCGCATGTGTGTAGATGCATCCCACTATTCTTCTCACCGGCGGTAAGTCCCTGGCTCAAATTCTTCGGGATCTTTATCGTGTTTCATCATGAGTGATGTGAAGTCCTATCTTCATCATCCATTGGCTACAGGGACACCGTAGTGCACCGTGCCTTGAAGCTTACCCAGTGGCTCCTTTGACCAGCCCCATGGACCGCATTTGGTCTGCTCAGCCATGTCGATCGTTAGTCACTTGTGGAGACGTATCAAATAGCCCAGTTACGCAAACAGTCGATTTAGCCTCACGTGGTCAGTAACTTTTCATGGGCATAGATGCACTTAGAAATTGCATATCATCCTGGATTCCGACAGCCCCAGGAATTCTTGTGAACAGGGACTATTTGTTCGAAAACTGCATTTACTTCCATGGCCGGTCGATACCATGGGCAGTCGATAGGCCGTCGCCAGTGAGGGCGATTCGACCGGCTTTAGGCCCTCCCGTTTGAGACGGTCAGGTCATTTAGGAAAAAGCGTGGTAATAAAGACAGCGTGACAATTCAGCGTGACAATTCAGCGTGACAATTCAGCGTGACGATTCAGCGTGACGATTCAGCATGACGATTCAGCCTGACGATTCAGCAAGACCATTCAGCGTGACAATCACCAGTGTGGTCTTTTGGACCAATGGGTCAGGGCAGTCTGCCAGGTACTGCACATAACGCAGGCCTGGCGCACGGCGGGCGCACTGGCCATCTCATCGCAGCGCCTTTTCTCTGCCCCACGCATCATGGACGACGACCTTCTCCTCAACTTTGCGGCGCCCGACCCGGCGTTCAAGCCCAAGCCCAAGCCCGCGGCCAAAACACCGTGGCGCGAGCGCCGCGTCCAGAAACTCAAGGAAAGCGGCGGCGTCAATTTCTCGCCCATTCTCAAGCCCAGGCCCAGCGTGCAGCCCAGCCAAACTGACCCCGGCTTACACAAGCTCCAGGCCAAGGCACAGAAGATGATGGATGACCTTAGTCTGACGCAAAAGACGCCAAGCAGAATCCATGAAAGGCACAGTCAAGGTCTTGGCAAAAGGGCTGCAAATGAGGGAAGGAGAGCTGAAAATGAGGGAAGGAGGGCTGAAAATGAGGCCAAGCAATCCCCAAATCAGACCCACAATCAACCCCCCCGGCTGGATGCAAATCACAGCACCAAGCGTGCTTTCCCCGAATCGGCAGGCGAGAAAGGCGGCGCCAACAGCTCGTACGTGTCGTCACTCTTCACCCACCGCACGCAGGCTTCTCTAGCTCAATCGGCCGGGCCCTCCACAGCCCACAAACCTTCAAACGCCCCTCTCAGCGACAAGAGCACCTTTGCGGACATGGGCGTGGACGCCAGGTTGGCCAAGCACTTGGCCTCGTCCATGAAGTACGTGGCCCCCACCAAGGTGCAGCGGTGTGTGGGCCCCCAAATGTTGGCGGCGGACCACGACTTGTTCGTCAAGGCGCAGACCGGCTCGGGCAAGACGCTAGCGTTCTGCTTGCCCATCATCAGCAGGCTCATGGGCGAGCCGCTCGACCGCACCAGCGGGTTGTTTGCCATCATCCTCACGCCCACGCGCGAGTTGGCGGCGCAGATCTACCAGGTGTTGGAGCAGATCCTTCGGTGCCACCACAACTTGGTGCCGGGGATCGTGGTGGGCGGAGAGAAGAAGAAGTCGGAAAAGGCCCGCATCCGCAAAGGCGTCAATATCTTGGTGGCCACGCCGGGCCGCTTGGCCGACCACTTGGAAAACACCGAATCCTTGGACGTGTCGCAGGTGCGCTGGCTAGTGATGGACGAGGCCGACCGCTTGGTGGACTTGGGGTTCCAGGAGACCATCTCCAACATCACCAGCCACTTGGCACGGCGCGACGCCATTTCAGCCACTGCCGCAAAGTACTCGCTGTTGCCTGCGAAGCGCATCAACGTGCTCTGCTCGGCCACCATGCCCGACGACGTCAAGCAGATGGGAAGCACCATCTTGGACCACCCCACGATGATAGCCGTGGACGACCTGCCGCACGGGCCCAATGCGCATGCACCCACCACGGCGCCCGACCAGTTGGTGCAGAATGTCATGGTGGTTCCTCCGAAGTTGCGCTTGGTGACTTTGGCGGCGAACCTCAAGGGTGTGAATAAGGAGATGCCCGGCGGCGGGTCGCGCACCATGGTTTTCTTTTCTTGTTCCGACTCCGTCGACTACCATTACAGGGTGTTTTCGCGGGGCGGAGAGGTTGTGGGTGAGAGGGGAGAGGAGAAGGAGGGGGAGGAAAAAGAAGAGGATGACGACGAAGAAGAAGAGGATGACGACAACGACGAAGAAGAAGAAGAAGAGGATGACGACGACGAAGAAGAAGAAGAAGATGAAGAAGAGAACCAAAAAACCCAAACCAATTCAGCAAGCCCCATGGCCAAGGCAAAGACCAAGCAAAATTCAACGGGTAAAGGCAAACCAAGAGCAACCCGCCCCAATACTACGCCCGCATTCAGGGAGGTCAGTGAGTCCAACACCCAGCCTTGTGTATCCACAGCACCCGTGATCGACCAGAACACCATCGTGTTCCGGTTGCACGGGTCATTGACCCAGCAGTTGCGCACGTCCACCATGCAGAAGTTTGCCAGCAACCAGTTCCAGGGAAAGCACTTGGTGCTCTTGTGCACGGACGTGGCGTCGCGTGGCTTGGACTTGCCCAACATCGCGCAGGTGATTGAGTACGACCCTCCGTTCCTGCTTGATGACCACTTGCACCGCATAGGCCGGTCTGCTCGCGTGGGAAACCGCGGCGTGGCGTACCTCTATCTTTTGCCCGGGGCCGAAGAAGGCTACGTCGAGGGAAAACTCCGAGCGGTGCACACCAAGCCAGACAGCTTACGCGTGTTGGACTACGAGCAGGTGCTTGAGCAGAGCTTTGCACAGGAGGAGCCCGCCAGCAAGAAGCATAAGGCCACGAGGCCGGATCCTCACGCCAAGCCGGGCAAGTGGGACGTGCATGCCACCACGTGGCACTTGGACGTGGAGCGCTGGCTTCTCGAGCATCCAGTGGCGTTGGCCAAGGCGCTGGATGCGTTCATCTCGCACATCCGCGCGTACGCCACCCATTTGTCTGCGGAGAAGATGTACTTCAACGTGAAGCGCTTGCACTTGGGGCATTTGGCCAAGAGCTTTGGCTTGCGCGAGACGCCCAAGAGCTTGGGGCGCTCCAATACCTCGCAGGAGGCCGATCGCCGGAGGGAGGATCCCCGCAAGAAGATGTTGCGCTTGGCGCGGTCCATGGAGAAGGCTTCCACGCACGAGTTCAACTACTAAGTGTGGATGTCGCTCAGAGTCAGAGTCACCAGTCAGAGTCACCAGCCAGAGTCACCAGAGTCTTCTTCAGATTATCAGATAAAGACTCCACAGGAACGTCAAGGCCGACGAGAACAGCGCAGACCTCCGTTGAATTCATGGCACAAGAAGTCCTCAGATACAGTGCAGGAGGACTGGCCCCACGCGTCAAAGAATAATCGAGGAGCGCTGGTCTGTGATTATGAATTGAATTCGGGCAATGTCCTCTTTTCAACCTCCCAAGAATCCTTGATGTTTCTCTGGTGATGTCAGTGCAGATTCCTGAGACTCGTCATCCCAATGATCACCTTATATGAACGCTGCCATGAGATGCACGGTCGAATCCCGCCGGATTGCTTGAACGCATGCCCAGCACCTTGGCTGGTTATCGAAATATTTGGGTCATCAATCTACAGCTAGAGGAATTATACGGTAGAATTCCTATTCAAGACCTGCTTACCATATAGCAATGTACCCGGATGGATCTTTTGACGTCAACTTCGTCTGGTGATTTGAAAATTGGAAAAAGAAATACCATTCCCATCCCCAATGCCAACTTGATTTATTTTCACGTCTAAAATTTCCTCCAAATGTCGGAACACGCTATCTAAGAAATGTCTCTAATACATCATTTGACCCAAGGTCTAGGAATACAAGGGTAAAACAAGCTTCTTAGTTGATCATAGTATATTAAAACTGATATATACCTTGAAGCTATATTTTATATTGCTCAACAATATGGTTCTCAAAAATTTCATTGACGTTTACCGAATTCGTATAATTTGTCCTTTTTTCCCCGGCCGGGCGTGTGTATTGTGGAGGGATGGTGCTCCACTATCACAACGGATCCAAGGAAGTCTTCCGAATCTTAAGATGTCAAATCAACTCGAATTATAGTCTCCGGATTTCAGCCACTTGCTCACCGAAATTGGCACAACGCAAGAGACAAACCAGAATGGCGCTATATCTTTCGTATTTGAAATTCCATCCAATACATAATGAATAGGATATAAAAGGATCCCAGAATTTATCCATTTCATTCCCGTCCTTTGTATAGGCCTTCACATTTCCTGCTTGCGGCTGTCAGGATCACACCTTATTGTCAGTAGGAATTGATGGTCATCAGATCTACTAGCAGTAGCTCTGAATCCATACAGCTTCAGAGTGGTTGTATTAACTCGGCATTGAGTTAATTATCATATTTGGCCCGAGGTTTGCATCCAAGTCATCTAGCTTACTATTTTCATCGCTGGCATTGGTGCCCGACCGTTCGCCCTCCTTGTAGCTGCTTGACGAGAGTATATCCGAGGGGTTGGGGATTTCGAAGCCGGGCTCCTTCTCCATATCCAAGTCCCCATTGAAGTTTGTCTTGAAGTCTGAGTCATCAGTGGGGTGCTGCTTCTCCTTGCGCTGCTCACGCTCACACTTTTCCTTGGCTAGGCGCTCCTCGTGAGAGCGCCCTTAGGGATGTACGGTTTCATCTTCGAGAACAAGCTTCAAGTTCCACAGCACTGGTCTTCAAGGTCTCATGGATTCGGCGACAGAGCGACTTCCTTTTCTGGATGCATCGCTAGCATCTGAACAGGCATTGATTTCGCAATTTCCAAAGACGGTGCTGAAGGTAACGAAGACCTTCTTTGCTGCCTTTAAAGGTGGATCCTCGAGTCTGGACATGTCTTGATAACTCGGGACAATGTAACTTATACAAAGTGGACAGCCTTTGCTATAGGTGCAATTTTCTTCGACACACTGTTTCGTGAAAATCACGTCATCTTATCATTGGGCTGTTCTCATATCCTTTAGCATCGCAGGTAGGCCATTTTCTCTAAAAAAAACTCATCATTGAGTAAATGAGACGGTTTCGATGTCTTCTGTAAGATGTACTTTACCATACCACTTCGATGATGCCCAGATACTTCTTGGCTTGTCCTTCTTTTTGGAGGTCCTGCTCAAATTCTCTTAAGTTAGAGATTTCCAATTTTCCCAAGCACTAGTAAATCGTCAACATAAGTGCCAAGGAAACCATCGAGATTTATCCTTGTAGCAGCGTTGTGACCGCAGAAAACCTAAGGAAGAAACGCGAGAAGAGTCAAATAAAAGAGCATGCCACAGAAAGCAAATGATCACATGGGCTCGAGAGGAAATGGAAGGCAGAGTCACTCGCCCGAGTCATCAGGTATCAAGAATATTGTGGTTGGCATTCATTTATCACCACAGAGCCGACCTCTCAAATTATACGCAAAAGAATCATTCCTGTGGTTTCAGGGACGCCTTTCAGCGACGGAAAAAGACCTCGAGGCAATCTTCAACATTTGGGAAAGCAAACCGTAGATACCACTGTGGCGTTTCATGACCCATGGCATGCTTCACACGTTTCGGGTCAAATTTGAACTGTATTTAGTTAGGTCGAAAGTTTCTTTAACAAGGCTCCAGTCCCTTGTGATGCTGCCACATAATTTGTCCTTGGACATGACTTTGCTGTCGATAATGAGCTTTTCACAGCAAGCTGCTCATCATCTCAGCAGGCTCGAGAGAAGAGTCTGTCATGTGCTATGTGTTCAAGATCTTATTCTTGACGACTGTGGTGCTTGGGTGTGGCGTCCTTGTGTTCTATGCTCTCTGAGACTCTTGCCTGGTGCGAGAGATACCTGCTCTAGGAACCTATATTGTTAAGCCTGTTCAAGCGGGCATTCCAGGCTCTTCAGGTCGGTTCAATATCTTCAGTTGCATGCGCTTGAGTCACTCCAGTATCTCTGGAGTCGACTCCTTCACCGCCGTGAAAGCAAACAGCCCTCATGGCCCATGTGATATACACACCCGGGTGGAGAAAGCGTGGGTCCCGTGGCGAACGAGTTGTGAGGCTAGACATCATTATTACCCAAAGAGGGAATGGGCAAATCTCCAAATCGATCTTGCATCATCTGGCTAATGCGTTCGTTCATTTCCAAGATCTTTGCTTCATAAGGCAAAATGTCCGTGGCCTTTGACAAGTCAAGGATGGTGGACAAGGAGTCTTCTTTGCCATCATTATCGGCATTGAGCTTCAAGTCTGATGCAATCCAGTGGCAATCCTCTGACCACTTTGGATCCTTATTGGACGGAGCATCAGGGTCACTCAATACCAACATGAACCGGTCATCTGGGTCGACCTTTAATTCCTGCTCTTGGTTCGGGGAGTTCAAAGTAAACTGAAGCTGCAGTTGCACGGTTCAATTTGCTCGGTCGACCATTTTCCAATGGTTCATATTCTGTTCCACACGAAAGGGCCTTTTCTACCGTAGAGACTTGCTGAGTTCAAGAAATATTTTCTCTGGACCATTTTCAGGTTTCAGGGGATCCAGGTCTTTGATTCGTGATTCGTAATGATGTAAATGTCTTCAACGAGCTTCCGTTAGAAAAGCTGTTCGTCCATTTGATATATTTCTGTGATTGGTGGGCTGTTCAAAATTACATGACCCTGTACATCTGATAACAGAAACATAGGAAAATTGAGAGATTAAGAGTCATTCTCTACCATTTGAGAAGAATCACTCAGGATTAACTGGCTCATGCGACAAGTTTTCATCACCAATCAACCCCAGAGAGAATTCATCTTAGAAGGGTTTTCACGGATGTCCGTCTCATTGAGGAAATACGGCAGTTGCATGAGAGCACCAATTGTGGACGGCGACGAGAGCCATGACCATGGCTAGTGTCCTGCCCATAGGCTCTTGGCTAGCCCGTTGAAGCCTTCTCTCCCAATGGCCCGGATACGTGGGCCCCTCCATATAACGGAAATGCCCCTTTCGATCATCAACAAACACAATTTCTCGGTCCTTATAAGAGCCTGATGTAGGCTTGGCTGAAAGAAACGATGACGCTCTGGATGCTAGAATACCTGACCAATAAAAGGCCATTTGGCACTTTATCTCCTACTGAAACCTCCTGAAATTTTTACTTCTCATGAATGTCAACACACGGTCAACTCTGGAGATTATTGGGAAAAAAGAGGAATTCAGACCCTTTTGGTCATGTTCAGATTTCTGCTGATTCGGTTCCTTCTGACTCGCTAGAAACGCATGCAAAATGACCTGCAACGTCAAAACTTATCCACAAGAACCACTGAGTATTAGACTATCTGATTGTCCATGGGTAGTGCGCTGTCCATCGGGACATGCCAAACGCCGTGGCCCGGCCTGGATTCCCCCTGTGAGTCTAGATAATCGTCTCGTTTTAGGGATCTTCAACGAATGCTTCTTTCTGATACTAGGCGTAGGAGAACAGAGAACAAAGAATCAACAAATGTCAAGGGTCGAAGTCAAAAGCAGAGCTGAAAATCATTGGAAAAAGCACTTCAAGGTAATGCAAAGGTGGCGGCTTTGCAGTAGTCGGGTCAAATTTGATTCCGAAGCTATAAGACATGAGCCATATAACAAAAAAAAAGCTCCCGTGATAATGTCTGAAATGTCAATCCGGCAAAAATGTGCCGCATGTAATGAGATCTTGTTGGGCACACTTAGATGAGGAAGGAGATGAATCCAGGAAATGTAAGGGAAATGAAATGAAATTGTGTTTGAACTTGAAGATTTGACAATATAGTGACTTTGGCCACTAAGTCCGAGTTGACTATGTTGCATGTGCCCGTAACACACCCATTGCCAATCCTTAGTCACCACTTTCAACGCTCAAGTGCTGAGTTCCCCTGCTTAACCCGCTTGTTGGTTTTCAATATGATTTTTGACTTGTCCACGTCGACAGCTTGCTGTCATTTCACTCACTTGTTAAACCACTTTGATAAGCTGGATTGGCGCGCCTTGGAAATCTCTCGTGGCTCGTTGATTGGCCGAGGTCGCCTCGTGCTGGACTCCAGTTCTCCGCAAGTGCCAATTAGCTACTCGGGGCTTGCGAGTGTTGTGCCATGTATCACCAACCTGAGGGACGCGTGAGGGACGACAGGACCACGAATACTATGGCGATCTATTCGTGACGCATTCACGAGCCCGTGAAAGGGCAAAGTGGTAGGAGGTTCCGCGTGCCCATCCGTAGCTTCCAGTGTTGCGTGGCTGCGCTCAGCAGTGACACGGTGTCGGCACACGTTCGAGTGGCACTCTCCCTTTAAGCTGTCGGCCCTTGCCATGATACTGGTTTAAACGTGAAACCGTCTCCAGCTCATGAGTTTCATATGGCGATGGAAGCACCAAATAACCCCCAAGCGTTCAAATACCGGTGTCATACAGTTTGACTGTTCAGAACGGACCTTCATGTTCCAATGCTGCCATTGACCGAGATTGCTTCATTGGTTGCCTTCAGTTGCTGCTGACACCCAAAAAATCCATGCCGTAAAGGTGTACCCGTCAATTCATTCTTGAGGCTTCACTGTTCACCTCTTCAATGCGTCCAATGACAATGCTCATCACCAGCCAAGGCATCCAATAGTAATAGTCTGTTGCGATCATGCGACGGGTGATGCTCGTTGTTTCACTTTTGGCGTGCAATCAGACCCCCAAATGTGAAGCATCCCGCAAGATGTGGGAACTCCAAAGAACTTATCCCATCGTGAAAGGGTAAATTCAAAACAAAGACTAGTCGATGGGATGTTAGAATAGCATCACAATCAAAAGGGGCTTTGTTAACCCACGTATGAATCCACGTATCAACTAGGGGGATTCTCCGGTTACGCTCTCAAACTTGGCCCACAACGGGTGGTTTTCTCCCAACTGGTACCACATGGTGCGCTTCTGGTAGTAAGCAGCGTCGAGCCGGAGATTCTCCAAAATGTCCTCGAGCAAAATGGCCTTGCCCGCATTGAGCCCGTCGCCAAGCCCCGGGTGGCCAATGTTCACGATGTGGATGTGCAAATGGTAGTACGACGGCTGGTAGTGCACGAAAAAGCGCAATTGGTCGGGCGCTAGGCCGTACCTCAGATGCACCTTCTGCTGGAGCTCGCGGTACATGGACTCGAGGTATTGCACATGGCCGCCGGTCAAGTCCCGAATGCTCGCCAAGTCCGCCCGCTGCACGATCGCCACCAAGTACAAGTTGCGCAAGCTTTGGCCGTCCCACTTCATGTCGGGGAGCAACACATAGCCATTGACGGCATGCTCGTTGTGGTGCACCACCGATTCACTCTCCTGGCCGTGGTACAAGATGTTGTGCACCCACTGGATGCGGCTGCCCCTTTGGCTTTCGATGTAGTCTCGCACCACGCTCTGGTACATTTGCGGCGTCTCCTGGACCATGTGGTACTTTTGCGCCGAGTACTTGCGGACATGGGTATCTGAGGCCGGGCAGATGACGTTGACCTTGACGCTGGCATTGTGCATGGCCGTGTTCCACGAGTACACGTCGTTGGTGTTGATGAGGTGCACATCGGAGAGCGACTGCACCACAAAGTCCGCGGGGAAAATGGCCTTTTCCACACTCACAATGGCGCGCTGGCCGCCGATGTGCCCAAGGAGGACCACGGTCTTGGTCTGGGTGTTGTTCTGGAGAACCCGCTCTGCTTGAAAGGATGAAGGATGCATGGGGGTTGATATTTCGAAGTGAAGGCCCCCCTCGCGCGTGCCTTGTACCCCCGTGCACCATGCCCCTCCATCAACAAGGCGTCGGGAGTTGAGTACCCTGCTATGGTCGGGTGAAGTTCTGGAGTTGTTGTGGTCTGGTGTAGTTCTCGAGTTGTTCCTGTGGTCTGGTGTAGTTCTCAAGTTGCTCCTGTGGTCTGGTGTAGTTTTCAAGCTGTCCGCCAACCTCAATTGTGGAACTTTTTTAGTCATGTCTTATTTCTTATGTTCCAAATATACTAAGCGTACTTCCTCGTCTGATTGATTGTACCTTGGGGCGGCAGAGCCTTCCTTAAATAGTGAATTTTGGCCTTCACTAAACGCAGCCCGCTGAAAGGCCACGCCATCGTCATTGCAACAGCTCAGTCAGGAGGGAGAATGAGAGACATTGTTTAATCCCTTCTGGCTAAGCTCTTGTGCATAGAGTGTGCACACAGACTTGGGTCCTCAACATTCAGCCCTTGTTTCATCTGGATGCAGTTAGGTGAACATGCAGCGCCGGCAGGGGCATTAACTCTCATGTTCCAACAATAGCAACATGCCATCATGGTTTCGGAGATTATGCGTCAGGCTAGAGCTCCACAGACATGACCCGCCCCGTTTGAGACTGGGACTTCTGAGCTTGGTTCCACCTATTCCATGGTTCAGTACCAAGACTTGCACGAGGTGGTCATCCCTTTGTATTCGAGCTTTGTATTCGAGCTGGCCACATAAACAGCTCCCAAAATCGCAATGTGCCGTCGTAGAGACAACGACTTGATCAGCGGACATAAGGAGATACATCGTAAAGCAACATTACCAAATCTATCTCATAAAGCACGCCCCCAGTCTTGAAACTTCACTTGCCCCGCCGGCTGCCCACGGCCGCTCATTTGTACGTGGTCAAGAAGTACTTTTCAATGCTTCTCTTGAAACGGCTTCCCTTTGAAATCTTGGGTGTTCTGCTTTTCGTGTTCGGTGGAGATGCCTCCTCTGGACTCTTTGGATTCTTGCTGGGTGGGTTCTCGGACGGCTCATCTAGATGTCCCTGATCCGGGCTTCTATTCTCTGCTTTCTCGAAACTGCTGCTGGGATTCACCTTCAACGTCTGCCAATTGGAGTCAAAGCCCTCCATTGGGCCATGACTCCTCAGCGCTTCCTTTAATGGTGCTTGCGGTTGAGATGAGCCCGCAGTTGGCACCACTGCCGAATTCAATGACTGAGACTCATGTACGGAGAGTGGTGAACCATTTGAATTCCCCGTTTCTGGGACGTCGCTGTTCGTTTGGCCAACACGGCTCGCCGGTTCAGCAATTTCGGGATGCTGGAGCTTCTCAGCAGGCCCGCCGCGCTCTCCATAAACAATAGGTGCTTGTTGGGACAAGCCGCCATTTTCGAGGGGCATTTCGATCTCTTCATTGGCTTTTGAGCCTTCCTCGCCGGATAAATCGTTCACAAACTCTCTGTTTGAATTTGTATTTTCCTCTTTAGCCAAGCTTGTGCTTGCTTCAATGATGTCGTCGGTTTCCATCCTCGGCACCACAAGAGTATGTTCAGAAAGCACCCGTGGTTTCCCATCCTTGTCGCATACTAAGATTGAGAATGGCTCCTCATGAGCGGCGTCTGCGGTGTTCAGGTGAAGTTCATGGGGCGTTGCTTCCGGAAGCGTTTTCGTCGCCAGCTTTTTTGAACCTTGGTTTTCTTGCTGGGGAGACAAGCCTTTGTCAGCATTATCCTCCAAACTCTCGGGCACATCGACAAAAACATCGCTGCCGCCCTCAGATCCGATTTCCTCTGGTGTATTTGAATCAGGCGAAATTAAAGGTCCGAGTTGGCCACCACAAGAGACGGGCCCCAAAACACTGGTATTGGGACTCTTTGTCTCTTCGATGGATGACAGTTTTGGGGGTTGCGACGAGTCGCTTTTTGGGCTGCCCGGGCGCTGTACAGAATCCAGAGGGAGTTGCACAGGAGCACTTTCCGTGGCAATTGAATCTTGACCAGCCAAGCCAGAAGAGACTTGCGGGGCACTGGCATTCAAGCCATCAACCCTCTGAGTCTTAGAAAGATCGGAAGGAGGGAGTTGCACAGGCGCACTCTCCGGGGCAATTGACTTTTGACCAGCCAAGCCGGAGGAGGTTTGCGGAGAACTGACATTCAAGCCCTCATTCCTCTGAGTCTGGGAAAGATCGGAAGGAGGGAGTTGCACAGGAGCACTTTCCGGGACAATTGAATTTTCACCAGCCAAGCCGGAGGAGGCTTGCGGGGCACTGACATTCTGAGCCCGCAGGAAATCGGAAGGAGTAGAGTTGTTAGACAACACGCTGTCACTTATACTGTCCTTTCTCTTGTCCTTTTTGAAGATGGAAAATGGGCTCTTTTTCTTCTTCTTTTCATCCGCTTTGCGAGCCCTCTCAGCATCCTTGAGGAGCTGGAGCTGCCTCTTTTCGTCCTCCTTCAAGCGTTTCTTTTCCTCCTTGAGGCGCTCTTTTCTGGAACTGGCGGATGCCTCAGCACCATTTCTCATGGAGTGCATCTGGAAGTCCCGATGATGGTTTTCGTAGATGTAGTTCGGACTTACTCCGGCTGCATCCACTTTCAGTCTCCTGACATCATCTTTGAACTTCTTCTCCGACTTGTCGCGAGCAAAATCGTCAATGACGTGGGAGTTCCGAGAGCTCTGGGCCGGTGGTGGCATGGTGGCCTGAGCATCCAGGCCGTACACGCGCTGCATTGCCACTTGCATGGCTTGATCGTAGAGATTCAAGTTCTCCTGCTTCATGCGCTCCTTTTTGAGCAATTGCTCCTTCTGTAGTTCCTTGGCGTTTGGCACGGGATACGGAATGGTCTCGACGGTTTCCAAGAACTTGATGGAGTTGGCGCCCGAAGTCATTGAAGAAAGCCGTTTGGTTTTTGAGGGAGGAGGAGACGCCGGCATCTGGCGCGGCCCGGAGAGATCATCACCGCCCGCGGACGAATCGTTGCGAGCACTAGAGTCTTCGCTGACTCGCAAGCCAGCGTTGTTTTTCAAAATGGACCTGAGTCTCTTGCCGGACTGGCTACTGGAGAGAGAATTGGCACGGCCATTGGGTGAGGCACTTCCTATCCTGGCAGGAGACTCAAGGGCACTCAACGGGTGGGGATTGGCGCGAGGATTGGCTTGGGGCGAGCTGAGCGAGGAGTTGACATATGGTGAGCTGAGCGAGGAGTTGACATGGGAGGTCGGTTCGTTAGTGGTGGACTGCACATTAAGCTGGGGAGTTGGAGAATTGAGCAGGGAATTGAGCCGGCTGGAGCGGGGATTTGGGTGGTTGTCCGGTCTCTTCACGTCATCAAGGTAAGTGGAGTCAAAGTCCGAAAGATCCTCTTCTATCTTGCGCAAGTTGGGGTTCGAGGGGTGCATGGAGGAGGAAGCATTCTTGAGCGAGTTCGAGCGGGAGCCCGAGCGCGACAAATTGGTTGTCTTTGTTTCGATGATGTTGGAGCCGTCCGGCAATGTCCGAATGGTCTCGGTGGTGATTGACCTTGTGCGGCCGCCGGCATCGACAAACTTGGTTGTTTTGGTGGTGACCAACATGTCGTCTTGATGCACGTCGTCAAAACCGTCGAAGTCGTCCTCGGGGTCTTCAGCGAAGTCCGATAAACGCCCAGGGAAGGGTTTGCGGGGAGCCAGTCGGATGGATCCTGAGAGCGAATTTGTTCTGGACGGCAGGCGAGGGTTCGACCGTAGACTGTAGGACCTGAGTGCGTTGGAAGGCGGCGCCATGGCAGGACCGGCCACGTAGGACGGCTTCGGCGTATATGTGTAAGATTGCATGGAATTGGCTCTGTTGTAGTTGCCAAGGGAGTTTGTCCTGTGCGCAGGGCGGTTTGCAGCCGGCGGGCGGGACGACGGCAGCTGGCTTGGCTTGGAGTGCATTTGGAGGGCCGCCATGGCAGCTTGCGAGGCGCTTGTTAGCGACTGTGCCCGCTGCGACGGCCCGGAGGCAGCCAGTAGTCTATTGTACTCGTCGTTGTACTTGGCAAAGCCATTGTGGTGGGACTTCTGCGGTTAGTAGGGAGCGCCAGTGCGGGGCGGCGGCAGCGGGGGCCGGGGCAGGGCGGCGGAGGCCACGCGGAAGGGGGTCCGGGGCGGCGCCAGGCAGCACATACCTTTCTCGAAAAGAGGCTCACCATTGTTGCAAGGAGTAGGCGGAGACGACAAGAGAGCAAGAAAGACGGTGCGAGGACAGCGGGAGCGTGTGCAGGAGCACCTTCCGTGGCGCGCCTATGACGGAGGCAGACATGCGCCGCGCGCCGCTACGGGCGAGACATAGTTTGCACGGCGCAGGCGGGAGCAGCATGGAGTCGCGGCGCGGAGTCGCGGCTTGGAGGGGGGCCGAGGGCCATGTGCGGCGGGCATTCATGCGCGGAGTGTATACAAGCCCTTCTTTGCTTCAACGGTCAAGAGATGCAGAGTAGAGCCACCTGGCTTACAGGCAGCGTGCCTCCACGTGGGGTTTGAGGAAAGTGGGGGAGCTAGTGCTTTAAGGTCGGGAACGGGAGCGCCACTGCGTATCACGCGGCGGGTGTTTACCAGGTGTCGTTTACTTGTCTGAAATTTCAAGCCCAACAAGGCCTAATGGTCTATCTACAATAGTCGTCTGGTCTGGTCTGGTCTGAAGTGGACTAGTGTGGTCTGGTCTGGTCTGGTCTGGTTGGGTCTGGTCTGGTCTGGTCTGGGCTACTGGTAACAGCCACCTTAATCCAAGAGACGTTACGGATGGTTACACTATGCTTGATGAATGCTTCCGTACGGGCCAAAACACTTTGACGCCTCTCTTGGAACTTCCATGACCGGGCAACCCCAAGCCTGCTGGACATGTATGACCAAATACAGAGGCACATATGGACGAACCCCATTCAAAAGATTCACCACCCCAGCTGCTTGGATCTGCGCCAATGTTGTTTGCTGTCGACGGCCAGATCTGCTTTCTTTTCTCTTCGCCGTAGACTTTAAAGACCGGACTGACAAAACTCTTTGTACCTGGGCAAACATCTCGATCTCCAGCCTTTTGATTTCAGCTTCCTGAACATTCCGCAACTAAATCCAACCCTGTATCGCTCTCCAAAGGACAGTATAGACCATTCCGGCATTTTGGAGCGCAAAGAGTGGGTACAGTAGCCATCAGCTCCACCATGACTATGACACTTGCGTGCGTCAACAACAAAACCTGGACATCAGCGGAACCCATGACCCGAGCGTTCCTGGCTTTTCTGGAACGTCCATGTCTCTCATAGTAATGATGATATCTGCACACCTATGCCAGTAGACACTTATTGCTCCCATTCGCCAGATGCGAGCATCCCGTGATTCGCCGAACCACATTGGCGTCACAACTTGAAGCTAGGAGACTAGCTAGAGTTTCCGCAGACCTTTAACGAGGGGGGGGGGGTGGAACGAAAAATCATGTTGTGATTTAGTGTGAGAAGATGTCGCAACATCAACCGTCCCTTCGGGGCTGGGTGCCGCTTTACACCCCCATTGCGTATACCTGAAAGTCCATTAGCATTCAGCACTACCACGATGTAAAATAGTCCGGAAATCTGCTGAGAGTGGTGGTCCATGATACAAGTCACGGCAGATCGGACTCGGCGTGCCCAAGGTTTTGGCTTTACCTCTGTTGGTCATCATTCATATCAACGATGCCTAATACCTATGTGCCCATGGCGAGTTTGATGGTGTAGGCTGGAATCAAGTTCATAGCAAAAGCCAGCGTCCAAAACCAGCGTACATGGAAGAAGTTGCCATGGATGCAGTGGTCCAATCTCACTCTATAGTGTATGAGGTGTGTTTGGCGCTCATAAGACCAAAGCGGAGCTAGCCAATGGTGGCAAATGTCCCAAAATCTGGGCCTATATCTGGCACGTCTTCTTCGGACCTTAACTTTTCGTAAGTTAGGTGCTTGGACGGAAATGAATAATTGGCTGGGCTGGACATGGACCAAAGAAATGTAGTAGACGCATACTCCTGACAAAGAAGCCCATATGAATGGCAAGGCAATCTTGACTAGTTAGACTGAAACATATACCTCCTGAACTGGCTAAAGATGAATATTGGGATAGCCCTAAATAGATATGAGCCAAGGAACTGAAAGAGCGTCAAAATGAGCCATTGAAACAGAAAACACGGTACGTGCTCTCGCAAGTTATCCCAGCACTGGTTGTCTTGGGGCATTATAATCCTTAGGAAGCACTTTGGAGTAAAATCGTCAAAATTCAGACTGTTCTAGATTTTAATGCACATAATTATGGAATCCACCAAGTTAGACTGTGGCATTCGACTCAGCCAATCAAGCGGGTACTTAGACATTCTCCCTCGAGAGGCAAGAATGCAACAAGGGACGAAGCGCCTGATAGCAGAGGGCAGCAACCAGAACTCTCACTGAGAACAGTAGATGTATTTGCACGACCGTACGAGCACTGGAGATTTGTACCATCGGTGCAATCAGCCCCCCAGGCCGTCATAGGATCGTCGAGTTGAAGCGGGGTCGAATTGGGAAGCAACGCTTATGAAACAGGAATAAGACAAGTAGATAAACGAGCTGTACCTGGACTGATACCTTAAATAATGCCCAAGAGAGATGGGGTCTCCTCAACGAAGCCACGTGGGAGTGAGGCCTGGGTTCTGAGCAACACTTTTGGCGGTAGAAATGTTCCAGAAAAGAACCATAGTAGCAATACCCCTCACTTGAGCAGCCACTATAAAAAAATACCCCGCCCAAATAGATAAATGACATGGGAAGAATGTCAGGGATATGTCGGCCGTAAGGGACTGACAGCGTGTGACTGGAATGGATAGGGCTAGGAAAAAGGCGACACGAGGGCAGCGGTGCTGAGCAACAAACACTTGGTGACACGGGCTGAAAAACTGGAGATCGACTGTGCCCATATTCAATTAGGGGGTCCGAACTGGACACATTTGGTCAGAGCCAAACGCTCTTTCATCGGGGCGGACTAATTAGGCATTGAATATCCCGTAGAGCTGCATGGATCAGAATCACTTGTTCTGAAAGAGTGCTAGGAATGGAGCAGATGGGTCACTAGGGCATTTGTTGTGGTTGGACAAATTCGGTCGGGCATTCCTGATCAGGCATCCTTGGCCAGCCACACTAAGTTAGCCATTTTTGGTCAGCCTAGTCAGATATTCTTGGTCAACCATTATTGGTCAGCCATTATTGGTCAGCTATTGCTGGTCATTCCATCCCTACAGTCAGACTTTCTTTGGAGCAAGTATTCACCCGTTACAATTCAAGTGGCACCTTAGTAAGAGGGTGGCTGCAATGCGGCGCGTTTGTCAGCACCTCCCTGACTAAATTCCTGCATGCACAAACATGCTGACAGGCTCCGCAGAGGTATATAAGGCCCTGCTCCCCCCGCCTTGACTTCATGGCCATAGGTTTCTCCAAATACATTATCTGCTGCATTTTGGCAGTTCTACTCTACAACATTCTTCCCAGGACGTTCGAGAAAATGCCCGTATCCGAGCCGGGGGCCTCATTGGAGTCCGAATCCACGCCAGACCCCAATTCACGCCCATCTCCCGCCCCCCTCCCGGTGTACTTTGTTTCTCATGGAGGTCCCACCTTCATGTACAAAGATGATGACTTTGGAAACCCTGGTGCTTATGACTGCCTCCAGAAGCTTGGCCGCAAAATCACCCAAGACTTGAAACCAGATTACATCCTCATGGTGTCGGCACACTGGCAGTCTAGCGCGCCCAATCTCATAGAGGTGGCCGTACCTCCCCAAACTCCCCGGGCGTCGGCGGGCTCCCCGGACTTGGTGGAGAATCCCTTGATTTATGACTTCTATGGCTTCCCCGACTACATGTACAAGGAGACCTTCCGGTCGTACAACTCGCGGCATGTATCTGAAGAGGTCCAAAAACTCCTCAAGCAAAACGGCTTCTCTCTGCGCTTGTCTGAACGGGGAATTGACCATGGCGTGTGGGTGCCGTCCGTGGTGATGTTCCTGGAGCCCCGCACCACGACAAGATCCCGCTTGGAGCCAGAGATCGCACAGGGGTCACGTCCAGATTTGCGCATTCCATTGGTGCAGGTGTCGCTCACCTCTTCCGATGCTGATTTCGACGCCCATTACAAGTTGGGCCAAGCTTTGCGCCAGCTCCGAGAGAACCGCATCTACAGCCCCGAGCTCGGCCGCCACTTGGACGGCCTCGTGATTTGCTCCGGCATGTCGGTGCACAACTTGAGAGATTTGGGCGTGGCGCTCCGGCTGGGCAAGCCCATGCCGTACGTGAAGAAATTCAACCACGCCATCTCGGCCGCTTTGGAGAAACCTGATTTCTTACCCGCCTTCAAGGATATACAGGCCTCCGAAAAGACGCTTTTGAAACAAGCCCACCCAACGTTGGAACACTTGGCGCCGCTTGTGGTGGCCGGTGGGTGTGTGCAGGACGCCCACGTCAAAGAGCTCTACAACGATGAGCAGCTATCGCTTGGCTGGGGGGTTTACGAATTCAGCGATGCCCAAAAACAGTCCCACGTTTGATGAACATTTTTCTGGAGCTTTACGCTTTTAATATATATTAGTATGCAATTATAAAGGGCGCATTAAGAAGGGCACATTGAGGAAGAGGATTTCGGTCGAAGATATCACACGCTATTGTGATGAATCGGAATTTGAAAGTAGGGTCCCATTCGTCCGCAAACCTTAAGCCGTCTTCACCCAGATTGGCCTTGGCCATGCTTCAGCATTTCAGGCTCCCTTCAAAAGGCTCTTGACGGCATCCTCAATGGCCTTTTCATCCAACCCGTCCAAACTATTCTTGACCTCTCTGCCCTTCTCAAAACGAGCAGTTATACTTGGTTGCACACCAAGAGACTCTCTTATCAAAACAGGCAACGAAGTGTTGGCCGCCTTTATAGAGGGGTAGTTCTTCACCAAAAAGTTTTTCAAGGGAAGCGAAGCAGAACCGGTCTGCGACAAGTGGAATCTGATCTCTTTCAACGCTGAAGAAACAGCAAACTTGGCGGACATGTTAGGGTAGATGATGAATATGATGGATTTGACTGGTTAAAAGCGCGCAGTCGCGTGAGCCAGCGCACGTGCGCACCTCCGCACCCGTGCATCATGGAGCTCCACACAGAGTTATAGTCTGTAAATGAACAACAAAAGTGAGGGACGTGGCGTGATGCAGACAAAGTGCCTTGCGGCACACCATAGGCCAGCCAATGGTGATCAAGCCGGTGCTTCTCGCCAGTTAGTCATCCTTCAGTACTGGCCCACGGAATTTCATCTCAGGCGAGCGGGGTTCGGCCCAGCATTTGGTCCTGCAAGGATCTTTCGGTCCGCTGTTGTAGCCATAATGGTCGGGGGACTTCCACCGCCTTTGTATACTTTATAATAGTGGCTTAAAGCGCATATGTGGTAAGCACTTATCCTGACCCAATCAATTATAATTATTTGCTGACTTTCATAAAGTGTATGCCAACAGAACCCGGAAAATAAATGATAACACGCTAGAAGTGCTAAATGACATCAAAAGTACAATTTTAGTCTAAGAACTGGGGCGAGGCCAGCTCAAGATGTTTCTCTATTGCATCCGCACTATGCGTATTGTACAAATTAGACGCTGTTTAGGGCCAGGGACTGGTTTTCGTAAGACTTGGTTATGGAAGTAAAATTTGGGTTGTTTGTGAGTGATGTAAGTGAAATAGTCAAAGGGATGAAAGGATAAGAAAGCAGAAGGAGGCAGGGGAAACGGCTGTTTAAATATGGGCTAGGGGTGATGCGCAAGCTCCTAAGCACTGTGCAGTATATGACCAGATTCAAGTAAGGGCCGTGATTGACACAAGCCTTGATTGGATATCATTCATGCTTGCTCCTGTTCACTGCTGCAGCAGATGTTTCAGGTGATATGATGCAAGGTGCGTTTGTGCACTTTGCGAAACGAGGGGTCAACACGCTGCGTTATAAAAGAAGAGGCAGTCCCCGGTGATAATTAAAAAAGCATTTATTGACGCATCCTAATATAATAGCTCAAGCTAACTCATGATGCTGGCGTTCGTGATCACACCAAGGTGAAAATCAGGTCAAACTAGGTCAACTGGCGTCTAACGGGTCAACTGGCGTCTGACGGGTCAACTGGCGTCTGACGGGTCAACTTAATAGCTCAAGCTAACTCATGATGCTGGCGTTCGTGATCACACCAAGGTGAAAATCAGGTCAAACTAGGTCAACTGGCGTCTAACGGGTCAACTGGCGTCTGACGGGTCAACTGGCGTCTGACGGGTCAACTGAGGTTTGCACTATATTGAACACCACTGTGCTCCTCAACCACTATGGTTGCTACTGAGCATGACGGTCTTTCCTCTTCCGTATCATGCTGACTTTTGATTTTGGTGGGTCGTTAAAGACATCGCATTCATAGGGGACCCTATTGGCACTGGGGTCTTTTCTGGGACGAAGGTATAGCCATTGTCTGACCAACAATGCACCCAACAAATGTGGCCAAAAGCTCAAACTACAATGGCAGAAATTGTTTCTGAAACAATGTTGATCATTAAAGCAACCACTTGTGATCAGCTCCCAAGCATGCAAATACAAATTTCATTTTGCACACTACAAGCTGGCCAGGTCATAATTTAAGACTTAGCGGCAATAAGAATGGCGTTTCAAATATCACATTGTGAGAAGAGTGAGGCATGTAAAATTATGTGCCCGGGAGATAATGTGCCCGGAAGATTATGTGCCCGGAAGATACTGTGCCTGGAAGATAATTTGCCCGCAAGATAAGATGACTGTATGTCAATATACACAGTCCATCACGGGACCTGTTGCATAAATGCCACCACATCACCGCTTAATCATGTTGATTAATTTACTCACTCCAATCAAGTATCCCTAAGTCGAGCTCCATATGCACTATTCTCAGACCGTGAAACCAATCATGCAGGCTAAGCACTCATACATTCTTCGTATGGAGAGTGTTTGTAAAATCCAACGCTTTCAGGGCATCTCCAGATAAGAGGCTAAAGAGAATCGGCGTCTGTTATGGGGACTTCCACCCACAAATCATTAAGTGGGACCTGCATTTCGTGAAACCCTCAATATGGCTGCGGGGGAAAAATCATGCCATTCGGAAAATGCACTTTTACTTCCGATTTTCACCGCTCGTCAATCTGCAGACCTACTGAACGTGGCACACATTCTAGTGCGTTTCGTTGACAACGCGACTTGAATTTTCAATTTGAAATGAAAGGTTCTAGCTTTTCGACTACTCTGGCCCTTGAAACAACATGAGGCTCGCAGCTTGAGTGTATGTGGCGAAAACAAGACCAACAACACAGCAAGGCTATTGTGGAACATGACCTTTGATGCCAACAAAAAGACAAAATAAAAGCGGCAAGAAATCGTGAGCCTATGATTCAGTGATGGAACTGCATAGAAGGGCCCGCCGGAGCCTCTATCTTGACAAGATCTGAAAGTGATTCTGGCCAAAGATTGCCTTTTGGGCTTGTTACCCCATGATTTAACTGTGATATTCCCGTTTTGTGCTAATTTAAACATTCAAACCCTGAAGTGCCATACCCGGTGCGCAACCTTGATTACCGCTGTCTGGGTCTTTATTGATGGTGCATGTTTCGATCGAAGCCTCTTTCTCCATCAACCGACCCCCGAACTTCATCGATTATGCTCGAGGCTCATCACCTTTTCTCAATACTCAATGATGTACTTCATTTGACTCTGCGTTGCTTAGTCAATGAGGTCACCAATAACTTGGCTCCAAACAGGAGGAGCTTGCTTTCGGACATGCAAAGCTTGAGAGGTTCAACTCAAGCTTTTCCTCAGAATCCTATTGGCTCTAGGGGTAATATCAGCCGACAACCCGAAGTTCAGACACCCGCACCGTCGACCAAACCAAAGGGCGGAATGGCACGCCCCAGCCCCGTCCAAAGTTAATATTCTGGAGTTTTCAATAGAGAATTGCCTCTAGCATTTGGGTGTACAGAGCCAGCGAAAAGTCAGCTGACATTGCCAATCTCATTGACTTAGCGCAGGGAAGCCTTGAGTCATCGACGGCTTAGATAAGCCCAAACTGGTTTCCGTGTCACGTGTTACGTTTGAACACTACAGTTGGGGTAAAATATCCCGGTGCCGGTGCCCTGTTTGCCGAGGCTGTCTCTGCCAAAGGTTTGGCGTCAGCGCTGGATTTAAAGTGACATGGATTTTGGCGAGCCAAACTACACAGGCCGGTCTAGTACAAGTGGACTGGTGGATCACGTGCGTGGCCATAGGTGGGGAGAGGTTTCTGAGACGAACAGTCAAATTTGAGCAGAACGACCTATGCCGAGAGTCCCACATACAGGAAGCCTCGAAAAGAAGAAGCCAGAGTTCGTACTCTGAACATCGCGAAATTTGCCGGGATACATCGCGGCTAGCGAGCGAGAGCTTCACGAGAGAAATCGAGGCGAGGCCCTACTGCAAGCCCCAAGAAGTCACCGCAGGATCTAGCCGAAAGATGCGCATATTTCATGGCCAGACTAGATCCCCGCCGAAATTGCGCATGCTTCCCTATACGCACTTCCGGAGTTAAAGGCTCCAAATTGAAGGGGAACAAATTTTGACATGGGGAATTTTATGGCATGTTCACTATAGGGGACTGTCTAACTTGCAGGTTAGGCAGAGAAGGCATCTGAAATGCGCATGCGAATGCGCATAAACCGAAATGGTGCGATGGTCCTGGGGCGGCATATACCCGGACAGACAAAGGCAGCTGCCGAGGCGGCGTGCCAATGCAGCAACCCGAAGATTGGCAGTTGCGCGTGAAGAGCTGGCGAATAAGTGGTACCGCATTCCCGCCCGGAGTTGGCAATCAGAACCTTCCCAATTGGAACCAATTATCAACATACTTCAGATTATGTGCAGGACGCGCAGCGCTACTGCAGCACTCAGTGTTTTTGTTTGGCCCGCTTCAGGCAAAGGCCATTCAGAGATTGCCTGCATTGTCTTCAAAAGTGCCAAATGGGGTTCAAAATTTGGTGCGTTTATCGGACCCAGCAATATCCCGTCGTTTCTGGCCAAGGCGTTGAATCAGGCAGTCAAACGGTTTTGTTTCACTGAGGCTCCAAGATACACCCCTGCTGCTCCATTCTTTCTTCCGCCATTCATCAACGGCAAAGTTCCGAAGGGGAACAATCCATATCACCACCATCATTTTGCACCACAGAGAGCCTAAGCTGCCCAAGGACTCCCTACGAACTCTAATCTTTCATACCACCGGTCATCGGCACCACCGCCAGACTCCATCAGACCCAAGCGACGAACACGGTCACCTACACACTGCATTAAACACCCACATTTCCACAATATGAATCACATGGCATGGGAAGACCTCGAGTCGATGAAGAATCTTGACCTAATTCTTCCGGAGGAAGAGGAGTTTGCGCAGTACTTCCAGGACAAGGGAAATTTCGACAGCGTCTTTAATGAGGCATTGGCCACGTTGCAGGACCTAGATGTTCCGTCGGGCTACGGCCAGATCAGCGGGCCCATGGGCATGGAACCATCCGGGATCAGCGACGTCGATATGGCGCAGAAGCGTCCCTCGCCAAGCCACAACCAAGGGCAATCGCCGTTCCGGCACTCCAAGAAGCCTAGCGGGACTGCGATTTTCGGATTCATGGGCCATAACAGAGACCTATCGTTTGGCCGCTCAGCCGGGTATGAATACCTGCATTCCATGAGGAGTGCTCCCGACTCAGTCAAGTCCATTTCACCCTCGAAGCTAGCGAAGCCGCAGATGCCACTGATGGCGATCTCCAACGAGCAATTGGAGTACAACTTCAACCAAGACTTGGACGAGTGTAAGCCAGTACAGCTTAGCGAAGACGAACGTCAAAATCCGCCCATGCAGAAGAAGGACCACGACATCATTGTCACCAACAATAACCCAAAGTCATACAAGTTTCCTCCCGATGCACCGCATATCAAGTACGACCTGTACATGGGGGCAGGCCTCGGCAAGATTTACCACCCCAAGCAGGGCAAGGAGTACCCTGAAGACATTTCCGGGCTTGTGGATGATGCTAAGGAAACAAAGGGCAAGAAATATGTGCCGATCCCCGTCCAGGAGCCCGAGGCGTCGTTCAAGTCTCTGCTCTACGACACGGTGAAGAGGCCCAAAAGCTTGTTCAAAGAGCAACTGGGCGGTGCAGATGGGTTTTCAAAGGTCGACAGTTTTGCAAAGCCCAGTGAGTTTCCAAAGGCCAGCGACTTTCCAAAGGGCGGCGAGTTCCTCTTGGACATCAACAATGTATACCTTCCGCCACCAAACAGTGATGGTGCCAGCCACACGGGGTCGTCGTCGCCGCACCATCTCCAGATGTATTCATCGCCCCAATTGCAAGACGTTGCGGGTCTCGGGCCAAGTCCCAAGAGCGAGCTTAACCTGTCGCCTCTAAGGACAATGAACTCGTCCAACTTGATGAGTCCGCACATCAGCAGCGCAAGCCCCGACAGGTTTTGCAGAGGGCAGTTCTTCTCTGACGACGGCATCAACGAGTACTATAGCGAGCCCATCGGCCACTTGACCTCGTCGCCTGTCCAAGCCAAGACACTGGTGCCCGGGGTGGGCGAGCTCCAGTCCAGCCCGCTACGCCAACCTATGGACACCAAGCCCACGCGCTTCGAAGGAGCGGCCGATGAAACGGTCACGGACATTAACGAGACCATTGTGCAGTTGACACCGTTGAAGCAGAACCCCATGACGCCCAGCCGAAACAAAATCACGTTGGAGTGGAGCCCGATCATCTCGCCCAATGGCAAGGCGCTGCAAGTGCGTAAAGCCATCCACGACCTCTCGCTGCGGCGGCTGATCAAAACCGCGTCGCTCTTGCCTCCGGGAGAGTTGGACCGGTATTGGGAGGGCCCCGACCACAACAAGGTGTTTACCTGCACCTACCAAAACTGCGGCAAGAAGTTCACCCGGCGCTACAACGTCCGGTCGCACATCCAGACCCACTTGAGCGACCGGCCGTTCACGTGCACGTACTGCCCCAAGAGCTTTGTGAGACAGCACGACTTGAACCGCCACGTCAAGTCACACATGGTGCTGAAGCATGCCAAGTGCCGCTGCGGCAAGGAGTTTACGCGGGCCGAGGGCTACAAGAAGCACTTGTCCAGCGGCCTGTGCTTCCGGGCGGCGGATCTTGAAGGGGGGGTTTCCAAGCCCGGGGTCCATCGTCGCAGGCTCGACTCCATGGGCAACATCTTGGACGGTGTGACGTCGAACCGCTTGAACGAGGATTTGGGGTTGGGCTAGCGGTGGTGACCAGAGTCGATCTCAATCGGCCAGACATGGCGTTGACACTTGACGCTAGTGCCCCGAAATGAATGACTGACGGTGATTCAATGAACTGGTGATGGTCGCAGTCGGTGTGACTGTACTACTGGTCAGTGTTTCGTCTTGAGTGGTACTACTGGTCAGTGTTTCATTATCTTGGTTTTATGTGACTGGTCAGTCTCATTATCTTGGGTTGTGTGACTGGTACTGACTGGTACTCACTGATATTCATTACCTCGGCGATGCCTAACTGGCACTCCCCATTACCATGCTGATAGCTGACTGGAACTGACAGCGACTGGGATGACCAAGACTGATGCTAGTGCTTACTCGCTGTTTACTGGAGGCAAGTGCCTGGTGTGATTTGTTCAATCATAAAGACTGGTTCAATAATAATGACTGGTTTCGGGTCCCGGTGACTGGAGGATCATAATGTCTGCTTCGGGTCACGGTGACTGGAGGAGGTGCCACGGTCTTGATGCGCTGGCTAACCTATTCGTCATGACCTGGCCTATGGAGTCTTACGTGACCGTGGTTGAAATCCTGACGTGGCTAGAGTGGCTGTCTGGCCCTCCTGCTGATCCGGTCTCCTGCTGGTCTCCTGCTGG
>WFIU01000012.1:140024-224832 GCA_009756545.1 Metschnikowia dekortorum | reverse complement strand
CTGCTGATCTCCTGCTGATCTCCTGCTGATCTCCTGCTGATCTCCTGCTGATCTCCTGCTGATCTCCTGCTGATCTCCTGCTGATCTCCTGCTGATCTCCTGCTGACTCACCCACGCCGACATTCATCTGCCGTGCTCGGAAACTTTAATTCTATGCTGCCTAGTTCCGCAAGTTTGGTGCTAGACCGTGGCGTACTAGAGGACCCTCATTTCATGTCAAGGTGACGTCAACAATATGAGTATATATGCATTCAATATGCTGGCCTCGTGGTCTTTAATTATCGAGGCTCATTCCATAATAATCTCCTGCCATTCCTGGTAGCACCCGAAGTGTAAGAAAAAGCGGCTCTTTGAGCCGGGCTCACGTGCCTAGCCGGGCTCACGTGCCTAGCCGCACTCGGCCGGCCCCGGCTTGATCCCCCCCTCCCGGTGCACCTTCTCATGCTGGTTGAGGTTGTCGGTCCTGCTAAACTTCTTGCTGCAGTACAGGCAGTTGTAAGGCTTCTCCGCCGTGTGCAACGAGCGGAAGTGGCGCTTTAGGTGCTCCTGGCGCTTGAAGCGCCGCGTGCAGTACTCGCAGATGAAGATCTTGGAATCGTCTTCCAAGTCCGCGGCCTTGTCCTCCTTGCGGCCGCGGGTGCGGGTTTCCGACACGTGCTTCTCGATGACCTCGGTATTTTCCGGAAGATCCAACGAATGGAGGTCGATCTCCACCACGTTGGTCAAGGGCTCGTTCTTGACGAGGTTTTTCTTCTTCATGAGGCGCGAGCCCAAGATGCGCTTGGACGCACTGGCAAAGCTCAGCGCGGCGCCGCCCTCGTTGTTTTCCCGCACCGGCGCCGCGCCGCTCGACGTGGTGGCGCTGAGGTGGCTGGTGTCGGAGTTCTCGGTGCTGGAGACCGACCGCGAGTCCTCGAGTTTGACCGCCTCGTTTTTGGGATGGTCGCGGGCCTCGCCTCGGGCCGGCTCGTTCTTGGCCCTGTCGCGCTCTTTCTTGCTGTTCTTCATGCCAAAGCTCTTGCGCTTGCCCACCTTGGAAAAGAGCGCCCCGTAGTCCGGCGCGTCCGCCAGCTCGGCGTCGCCGTGGCCGCTGGAGAGCCCAGAGTGGCCGTCGCTGTGATGGGAGCTCATGGAGCCAATCTCGTGGATTTCCTCCTGCTTGATGTCCACTTGCTTCATGTCTCCCTGATTCATGTCTCCCTGGATCATTTCCTCGTGCTTGATCTCGCCCTGCTTGATCTCTCCGTGCTTGATCTCGCCCTGTCTCGCTTCCTCCTGCTTCATCTCCTGCTTCATGTCCTCCTGCTTGGTTTGCTTGAACCGCTTGAACAAGCCGCGCGTGGTGCGCTTGGCCTTTTTCTGTGCATCCTCGCCGTCCATGTGGTCGAGGTCAGTTTTGGCCGCCCGCTCGGGCTCCTCGGCCACTGCTTGCGGCGCGTTGCTGGTCTTGAAGATGCTCCGGATGGAGTGGCGCGGCGCGGCTGCCATGGGCGACTGCCATTCGCTGGGCGGCGACGGGTTCAGCGTCGGCAGCTTGCGGTCTCGGTCCATGAACGGGATGTAGCTGGCAAGCGACCGCTGCGAGCGCGCGGACGCGTTGGCCCCGGAGTTGGAGCTTTCCAATGACCCTCGCCGCCGCTGGTAGAGGTCGAAGGATGCTCGGTGGATCAGCGACGGGGGGTGCTCCAACAGCGACCGCCAGTATTGCTGCGCCGAGAAGAACGATTGCTGCGTCAGGTGGTATGAGCTCAACGACGCTGAGAACGACGTGGTGGTGGTGAGCGGCGAAAGCTCGTTGGCTGCAAACGAGATGGATGTGCGGTTGCTTCCGGGTTCATGGCATGCTGCCGAGCTGGCACCCACGCCACCTGGCTCATCGTAGAGCGGCACTGAACTGGGCGCTAGCCCGGGGTGCTGCACGCCGGCTTTCTCCGTGCACGCGTCTGTTTCTGTGGCACCGCCCGGAAAGACGTAGCTCAGGCTGGCGGACGGCTGAGGGCTTCTGTCAGCAGACAAAGGCGACTCGGCCATACTATGAGAGAGAGACCGGGTGAAGCCCGGCGTGCCATCAATGTAGGGCGGGTCTAGAGCAAGACTGGAAATGTCGGGGTCAAACGAACCCAAGCTCTCATAAAGCGCGTGCTCCAGGAGACTGCACTCGGGGCGGGGGCGGTGAGCATATGGAGGATTGGCGTATTGGTTAGGGTCCAAGTGGTGTTGGTCCGGGAGATCTGCGTGGGCCAAGTGGCTTGGCCGGGGGGTGCTTGGCCAGTTTTTGCCGCCACTTGGATCCAGGTGGCTTTGGTAGCCGGCAAGCGGAGAGTCTAGGTCGTGCTGAGCCAGCGAAAACTGCACACTGGTCGTGCCATGGGGCTCTTTGATACAGGGCGGCACGCCCACGGCCGGGTCCGTCCCGCTGAGAGCCTTGAAAGATCCGGGCATGTTCCACGTCAACGGCATCGCCGCGTCGTCCGGAGGAAAAACTGATTCGTAAGCGATGGCGGCATCCTTCACGTCAGGTTGCCCGTCTAGGTTCCTGAAAGTACCCGAGAACAGCGGCTGGACCAGCGGCCCGGCACACAGGGGGCGCCGGTGCATCTGGGGCCCGTTCATGTCGGGGATTGTGTCCCTGTTCAGCGGCATCAATCCGCCAATGGGCTCGGTATGGGAGTTTGGGGGGCTTGTTTCAAGGTTTGATGCCGGGACCTCATCGAACGAGGCGGGCATGTTCTGCATGGGGAAGCCGAAGTCTTCCGGTAGTGGCAGTAGGTCCATGGGCAAGGGATCTAGCGCCATGGGATCTAGCGCCATGGGATCTAGCGCCATGGGGTCTAGGGCCATGGAGTCGAGCGCCATAGCATCGGCCCTGGGATCGGCCCTGGGATCGGCCTTGGAACCCCCAAGCTGGTCCAGGATCATGGGATCAGGGTGCATGGCCCCAAAAGAGGGCTCTGTTCGTAGGGGGTGCAAGGAAGAGTCCTGGGTATGGAGAGGGTCTGGGTTGCGGGCGGCAGAGGCCATGTCAAAGGGCTTCTGGTGCAGGATACTCGCGAAGGCGAATCCTCGGCTGGCGGTGCCCTGGCCATGGGAGGCGGGGCCTTGGCGCTGGTGGTGGTGGTCACCCATGAGGGGGTTAGTGGCGCTGCAGTTGGGTAGCGGAGCAGGTGAGCATTAGCCCGCGGCGGCCTGCATACGGCCGCACCCGGTCCTGGCAGGAGCGTGGCCGCGCGGAAGCCGCTTGGCGGCGGGCGGAGGATATAGCAGGCTACAAGGCCGGGACGGGCTACATGAGTGCGGAGGGGTAATGGGGCAATGCGTGGATTTTAGGGCCAAGGCGTGGCAAGGCGGCCCGGAAAGAAGACGGCGCCGGCCATGGGGCAGTGTGCAGGCCGCGCTAGTCTAAGTCGCTGAATGAGGCACTCTGGCGGAGCGAGCACCGCGACGAGCCGACCGGTTCGTCGGGGTTGGCCACGCGGAGCACCGACTTGCGCTTGGACGAGACCAACACCTGCACGTCGACATTCTCGTCGATGGACTCGTCTTCCAGCGCCAAGGCCGAGGGCTTGGCGTCGGCGCCCGCGGCCGGCCGCGGCGTTTTCCCCGGCGCACATGGACGTGGCGGCGCCCGGCTGTAGCTGAAGGACTTGCCGAGGCGGGCCATGTGCTCACGCTTGCGGCGCTGGTGGTCGGATCCCCTTAGCTGGTCGAACTCCCTTCGCTGGTCTGCATCGCCGCCCGCTAGGTTGGGAACCGCCTCGGCCGGGCCGGCGGAACTATGCTCCCCGTTTATAAAGGAGTGGAGAGTCTCGCTGGATGCGAGGTAGCTGGCACGGTTGAGAAGATTGCTTCGGGCCGCAGCACCTTCATCATGGAGAGCGGTGTCCGGGGTGTGAACATGGATCGGGCTTGCGTGCGTCGGACTTCCATCAATGAGCCCGGGCACCAACGGTTCAGCCAGAGAATAGAGCCCGCCCAGCGGAGGCTCAGCATGCGCCCCGGTTCGTAGAGGACCCGGCCGAAGAGGCAAGGCGGCATCGTACTCCTGTCTCTTGCGCACCCACGAGTCCATGGAGCCCACGTCCAAGGTGGAGACCAGGTCGTGGATGTGCGTGCGGCGCAAGGCCTTCTCACGCAAGAGAAGGCTCGCGGCCAGGCTTGCGGTCAGGCTTGGGGAGAAGTGGCCGAACTGGTACTCGAGAGGCTCCCCGAGGCCATGCCTGTCGTTTGCGCGGCGGCGGTGCTTCCAGAACAAGAAGCCCGCAAGAGCGGCCAAGCCTAGCGCTGCGAGCGGCACCAACGTGCCCACCAACACCTTGAGCTTTGCGGGAGGCAGGTCGGGCTGCGGGACGGGCCGATGGTCTGCGGCGGCGGGGGCGGCGGCCTCGCTGGCGCTAAGATCGCTCATCTCCGCCATGTCGGACACCGAGTACACGCCCAAGCGGTAGCCGGGCACGGCGTCGGAGCGCGGCCTGGAGCCCGAGGTGACCACCACCAAGGTATTGAAAATCACCGCCGCGCCAAGCACCTGCGCTGGCGGCGCCGGCGGCAGCACGGCCCGCGACCACGCCCAGTTGTTGCGGTCGTAGCGGAGGCGCACCCAGTCCGCAGCGCCATCGGCAGAAACTCCGCCCACCACCAACATGTCCAGCACCGTGTACTCGGCCAAGAGCAGCAGGCGCGAGGCCGCGGAAAGCGGGCGGAACACCGGGAGCGCCAAGGCCCCGGTGCGCGACTCCACGCCCGAGCCGTTGGCCACCTGGATCGACAGCCAGCCGGCCAGAAAGTCCCACGACGCAATCTGCGCCATGTTGAGCCAGCCGTGCGGCGAGCGGCCGCCCATGACTAGCGTCTGGTGCGGCGTGGGCGCCCACACGCTGGCCGCGCCGCTAAACATCTGCGGCGTGGTGGACGTGGACACGTTGGCGAAGCGCCGCTCTTGCATGTCGAACAGGAGGAGCCGCCCCGACATGCGGCCCAGGCGCTGGCACTGCCCGCCGTATATGTAGATGGTGTTGGAGTCGGGCGACGCCAAGTACGTGGAGCCGGCATAGTACGACATGTCGTCGACGTCTGCAAACGTCAAGTTGCCGGGCTCGTTCTCCCAGGCATCGCGGTCGGCGTGGTAGCGGAGAAGCCGCATGCCGCCGTCACCGCACCGATCGTAGGCGGCCCACTCGCGGTCCGGCGACCCGGAGAAGGCATAGAGCCCGCCTTGCCATATGAAGAGCGACAGCGCCGCGGGCGGCGTGCTCAATGCCCCGACGTGCTGCCCGGTGTGGTAGTTGACGTCGGGCATCGAGTACTTGGAGAGAGCGTCGAGCCCGGTCACGGAGAAGTTGAGCGCCACCAAGTCGTTGTTTGCGAGATGCATGTATATTCGGCCTTGGTCGAAGGAGTAGAGGGTGGCCCAAGCTGCGGCCTGCAGTAGAAGGAGGAGCAACTGGGGGAACATGGGGATGGTACTGGAATGGGTGGGGTTGGTTTCAGATGGTTTCAGATGGTTTCAGACGGTTTGGGATTGGTTTCAGATTGGTTTCAGATTGGTTTCAGATTGGTTTCAGATTGGTTTCAGATTAATTGCGATTGTTGCGATGTTGCGATATTGCGATTGGTGACGGATGGGGGCTTGTTCAAGGGTCGGAGTACGGGTTGGAGCACGAGAGCACTCGACGGGCACCGGTGATGCTGGCTTGTTTACGTTTTGCCTAATGCGGCAAATTACATGCGCGGAAGATGAACGGTGCATGTCAACGGTGCATTGGAACGTCCGCACGTGACGGGCCCTGTGCAGATAGATCAGGGTAGGCTTTAGGTAGAAGCCCCAGTTCTTGTCACACTACTTCCCGAGCGGAAGCCGCGGGATCCCGACTGCAAATCCCCTAATTAGCCATGCTGATTTCCCTGTACTGCATTTTATGTTGTCCGACGTCGCCTCTAACCGTGCGTCCCGTCCGAAGAGCACTAATATTCAAGCGATTCGAGCCGCCATTAATTTTAATATTGAATTTACTTACGGTCACTTCCCTTAGTCCTGTATCGTATTTAACGCCCAGTTCTTAGTACCTTGCATCCACGTATTTTGACCTCCATCGGGTAGATTTGAGGATACTGCAAATACCCTAGGCGGAATGATGCTTTTCTAGTAAGAACGGGTCTACATTAAAACGCCCGAGAATAAGTAGTGTATTCTCGAAAGCTCATTGAGGTGGTGGGAATTTATTTGAGGAATGCCCCGTTCAACCACTGGAAGTTGGTAGTTACGTATTTGATTCCTGGTTGGTCCGGATCAATATCGCTCTATTGTACCGGAAAGGCCGTGTCCTCATGCTACGCTGAGTACGGCTGCTTGGGGTGGGACATTCTCCGAGGAGAGATTGTTGAGCTGATTGGCACCGGAAACGGGAGCCGTACCAGCCGCATTTCTCAAGTGGCCGTGAGCCCCGATGGACAAGGCCTTGCCACAGCCTCGTGGGGTTCCACCATCGAGATCTGGCCTGTTTGAGCAGTCTAAAACTATTCCATTACAAAGTCATATGCTGGGCTAGGCAAGTACTTGCGAGACAAAATGCCCGTGACCCTACTATATTGATGTACAATACTACCACCAGACTTGCTGGCAGCAGAAGCAGCAAGGTCATGTCCGCAGGCCACTAGACATAATGCTCGCACGCTCTAGTTATCAATGCTTCAACAATACACATGGGCACAAGCCGTTCTTTGTAGCATGACCTTGTCTCGACCTCAGTCGCCATTTTTGGTGTTCATATCATTTGCCCTGTTATCCGTGACCATCTGCACAATAACAATCAAGTTGTCTTCACTGAGCTTAGTCAAGCCTTGGCGAGCTTCTCCAAATCCACCGCTCCTTTGGTAGCTTTTCCAGCACTCTTGAACGTTTTCAGCTTCGAATTGGCCTCGGCCTTGGTCTTGCGCTTGCCATCGCCACCGGAAGGCACGGAATGTCGATGGAAATGTATAGTAGAATGCTCCAAGACGTTTCAGTGGCGGTCTTGTTCTACACAGGAAGCGGAGTGGGCACTTGGGGACTGGGCACTTGGGGACTGGGGAGCCGTGCATCTGCTGGCTCGTGGCAGGGCCAGAAGACTCCAGGTGAAGAAGCCGCGGCCTTAGAAGCACCTCGCCCTTCCCAGTATCTTCTGGAATCCCCAAGAGTCCTGTTGGGAGTTATGATGTACTCTCCCATAGTCTGGTACAGTTGTCAAGTTGTCTGCCAACATCTCTTCAATTGGGGAACTTCTGTAATCATCTCTTATGACGTGCATTGTCAAATAGTACTAAGATGTCCTTGTTCTGACGCCTCTTGTGTTGTGATTCGTCAAACAGAGCGGGAATCACTTCCTTGTATATCAGTTCCGGCTCGTATCCGCCAACGGAACTTCTGACCCCGACTTGCATGCTAGGCTAGGGTCATCCGTAAGCTCTCGTATCTGATCACAGGTGAGCATCTTGGTAATCAATACCTTCTTCTGATCAATACCTTCTTCTGATCAATACCTTCTTCTGATCAATACCTTCTTCTGATAGTTCCCCAAGACCACAAGTCTGGCCTTGTACGGTCCCTTATCCTTTAGCGCAAATACCCATTTGGCACCTATTGGTCTCCGTCCTCTAGGTAATTCTACCAATCCAAAGGTTCCATTCGACTCATGAGCCTTCATTTCTTTTCGATTCTCTCACGTCGCCTCGCCGCTTGCCCAGGGCCGGGGCCCGGCGCTCTCGAAATCGACCTCGTTCCCGGGGCTGCGCAATCACATTGATTTTTAAAAAGATTCATTTTATTCCGCTGGATTATTAGATCCGCCATGGCTAGCGTGCCACCCATGGAGCACAATAATCTACGACGTGCGGATACAGGGATCCCCTCCTCGAACCACCGGGAGAAAGGTGCCCTCCTCGAACCACCGGGAGAAAGGTGCCCAATGACCTCTCCGAGGCTTGAACGAGGCGCCCCGCTCCCACTCTACCACAACTTGATGAGTTGACTGATCTCCAAAAAGGCCTCCCTGGGCCGTCTGCTGAGACAGGGCTCGTAACCTGAGGATAATTCCCTGCGCTAAGGCTGGTTGTGCTATAATTAACCATGGACATTGTCACGTTCGAATTGGGCGTAAGGACTTGAGAGATGTATTTGTTGATGATGCGTAAAACAAGGGGAATCACCCGTTAATAGTAATGTCGGACTGCGCCACCGTACTCGGGCGATGGCGCCTCAATCGGGCTAGTCGTGCCGAGGTAGACCGGATAAGCCTCACCCATATGGGCTCACCGGTCTAGAACTCCAAGGAAGGGAACCAGGCGTTTGGGACCAAGCCTAGAGCCAAGGTCCGACGTCATTCTGCGTCTACCAATTGAGCACCTATGGGTAGCGCACTACCCATGGGGAGTCTAGCAGACATGTGTCCAGTATTGAATGAATCCGCAATCGGTTTATATTACCAAGAGGTAGGTTCCTCGTCAGGGTCTGTTGCACTTGTATCATTTGTGGGTCTGGTTCTAGGAGCCTTCAATGGTCTCCCTCCTTGGCCGTATCGACGGTTATAAGGTACGCGAAGCGTTTTACCGGTTGCACCCTCCCATGAGCAGCGCCGTGGCCACTCGAGGGCATTTAATGAAAAATCAATGGCTTTTAATAGATGGTATAAAATTAATGGCTTTTGATTTATGTTGTTTATGTTATCAATAATAACCTTAAATTTCTTTAATTCAATATTAAAAAATAACTCCGATTGGTAGTGCACTACCCATGGGGAGCCTAACACCGATCAAGATGAATTAATTTTATATGCATGGTATGGTTCTGGTTATGATTATCAACACTTATTACCTTATATTAAAGAACTAGCTCCTAAAGAAAAAATAATAATAAAAAACAATTCTATTATATATGTTAGGCTCCCCATGGGTAGTGTACTACCCATAGACACTCCATTAAACTGCGATGCACGGCTAGACGCGGTATGACGTCGGACCTCGCCTCCATGCTCGGTCCAGACCCCTATGGTCCCCTTCTCCCGAGATCTAGACTGATAAGCCCTTATCTCATTAAGGCTTATCCGGTCAGCCAATCGGCACGACTCGCCCGATGAAGGCCTTATCTCCCGATAACGGCCCGAATACGTGGCGCAGTCGCTGACGACTTTCTATATAACTCGGATGTGTCCCCTTTGTTTCATGGATCATCAACAATATACTTCCTTCTCTTAGTCTTATATCTATCGAACCTGACAATATATGCAGAATTTTATTTCGAATTATTATCTATAAAAATTGTATTAAAAGACCCTTTTCTATTCTTATTAACAAGTTTAGACAAAGCTGCTAAAGCATTTAAAGTATTAAATAAAGGCTCTTTTCCACATTCTAGAATTAAAAATTGGTCAGACTTAGATTTAATATTAGAAAACTGGATAAAAATACAGCATAGAATAATAGAAAATAAATCTGATAATAAATTGGGTTTAATAGTATCAAGAGAAGAAATTATTACTTATGAAGATTCGAAAAATTATAAATCTATATTACAAAAAGCAATAGAATATTGTGAGATAGATGTTTTGGCTATGAAACAAGTATGGTTAAAATTTAGATTTCTAATATTAGAAAATTTGGGTTTAGAAATATCTAGAAATATCTTTACTTTATCTCAACTAAGCATGAACTTAATGCAATCTTTATTTCCTGAAAACGTAAAATTATATATTCCTTCAACTGATGAGTATAACTTTTTAAGTAATGCCATATATGGTGGTAGAGTTATAGCTAAAAATGTCGGCACGCCAGGCACGTCAGGAGCAGCACCAGATCAAATGGTGAACATTAGGTCAGCTACAGCACCGGGAAGGTCAGGACACCCTCCACTTCCCTTTGCGGCCCGCGCAGGTGCAGGCGCAAGTGTTCTGCGCGCCGCAGTCAGGCCATGAAAAAATGCGTCACTTAAAAGCGTCACTTAAAAGCGTCACTTAAAAGCGTCACTTAAAAGCGTCACACTTAAAACCTCCCTTGCACGTTAGTTCCTAGCCACCCTCCAGACATGTCCACTTTCGGCAACATTTTCCGTGTCACCACGTACGGCGAGTCCCACTGCAAGTCCGTGGGCTGCATCGTCGACGGCTGTCCCCCCGGCATGCAGCTCAGCGAGGCCGATATCCAGCCCCAGTTGAGCCGCAGAAGACCGGGCCAGTCGGCGCTCTCCACGCCCCGAAACGAAAAGGACAAGGTGCATATCCAGTCGGGAACCGAGAACGGCCGGACCTTGGGCTCGCCCATTGGCATGATGGTGATGAACGAGGACCACCGGCCGCACGACTACTCCGAGACCGACTTGTACCCCAGACCCTCCCATGCAGACTTCACCTACATCCAGAAGTACGGCGTCAAGTCGGCGTCGGGCGGAGGCCGTTCTTCCGCCAGGGAGACCATCGGTAGAGTGGCGGCCGGAGCCATTGCCGAGAAGATTTTGCAAAAAGCAAGCAACGTGGAGATTGTGGCGTTTGTGTCGTCCATAGGCGACGTTTCCATGGACAGAAACCCCCAGAACGCGGCTTTCAAGGAGACTCTCCACACGATATCCAGAGAGCAAGTGGACGGCGCCGGCCCCGTGCGCTGCCCCGATGCCACCGTCAGAGACCAAATGACCAAGGTGATTGAGAAGTACAGAGACGCCAAGGACTCCATTGGCGGAGTGGTGACGTGCGTGGTGCGCAACTGCCCCATTGGCCTTGGCGAGCCATGTTTCGATAAGCTCGAGGCCACCTTGGCCCACGCCATGTTGTCCATTCCGGCCACCAAGGGCTTTGAGTTTGGCTCCGGCTTTTTGGGCACGGCCATCCCCGGCTCGCTCCACAATGACCCCTTCTACTTCTCGGAGGAGGACAAGCGCTTGAGAACAAAGACAAACAACTCGGGCGGAGTCCAGGGAGGTATCTCCAACGGAGAACACATCTACTTCTCGGTGGCGTTCAAGTCGGCCGCCACCATTTCCCAGGAGCAGCCCACGGCCACTTACGAAGGGAAAGACGGCGTGTTGGCGGCCCGTGGAAGGCACGACCCCTCGGTGACGCCCAGAGCCGTGCCCATTGTGGAGGCCATGACTGCTTTGGTGTTGGTGGACCAACTATTGATGCAAAAGGCCAGGGAGGCTGGCGCCAGCATTGTATCGAAGTAGAGCGCTTATAGAACACGGGTCCTTTTTCAAAAAGTCATTTAGTAGTCCAGGAGTCCATTGCAGTAGTCCATAAAGCACGGCATGAGGGCCTGGTTTGCAGTCGCCGCCGCACCCGTGCCTCCCGGCCCCCGGTGCGCCCTGCGCTCTGCGCCCAAACTTCACCACCGGCGTGCGTTACCGTGCACCATGGACAACGTGCAACTCATACTCTTAACGGCGGTGGCTGGGCTTGTGTTGATCCTCATATCCACATACCTCGTTGCCTCCAGAAATGACCCCCGCGTGGCCTCCGACTTGGCCCGCCCCACGTTTTTGCTCGTGGGTGCCAACGGGGCAGGGAAGACCGGCCTATTCCAGCTCTTGACCCAAGAAACTCCCAGCCCCGTGGCCCCCACGGTCTCTTCGCTCGAGCAGAATGTGGGGACGATCCAGCTCCCGTTCTCCAACGCCACCATCGCCAAGAAATACCAGCTCATAGATTATCCCGGCCACTTGAAGTACTCGCAGTTGTTGCGCAAGTTGATCGTGGACCAGGTGCAGGTTAAAAATGTCAAAGGCGTGGTTTTCGTGATTGATGCTTCCAGCATGAGCTTGGCTCACGAGACCCGCTTGGCCGCTATAGCAAAGACGCTTTTGGATTTGCTCTCGGTCACGGAGAAAACCGCCACCGGCGTTGACATTTTGTTCGCCGTCAACAAACAGGACTTATTTGATGCCAGGCCGGTCCACAAGGTCAAGCAGATGGTGGAGGACGAATTGGCGAAACTCGTCGCTGACCAAATCAACACCAAGGGTTCGGTGGGTGGAGGAAGCGGCATAGACGTTGAGGACGACGCTGATGGTGCCGACATGGAGGCGGCCTTCCGCCAGGGCGAGTCGTCGCGTGAATTCTGGAAGGCCACGGTTGGTTCGCGGCTGTTTAAATTCGACATGCTTGAGGGAAACATGGACTTTATTGGGGGGTCTGTCTTGAAGTCTGCTGTGGACAATTGGAAGAACTGGTTTGACGAGAAGGCCGTCAACTATGGCGGAATGTGAATAAAGCGCCATGAAACACCCTTGGTTCAATGTAAGTTCGTGTGTGCGACTGGCATGATATGAAAAGAGACCCAGAGGGACAAGACCTTATGAGTCTCCCCCGTGCATTCACAGGTAATAGTTGACCATCACGACACTCAAATGAATGACGAGAGAAGATCCTAAGACACAAGACCAAGATCACAAGACCAAAGATCACAAGACCAAAGACCACAAGACCAAAGACCACAAGACCAAAGACCACAAGACCAAAGATCACAACACCAAAGATCACAACACCAAAGATCACAACACCAAAGATCACAACACCAAAGACCACAAGACCTCAGCACGGAGGATCCAAAGACCCCATGACCCACACGGGCAGGAACATGCTCATTCCAAGCCCGGGTCCGACTTAGGGGCGGTGGGAAAAATGGACCCGCTCTGGATTTCCTGCAGTCTCTTGGCCCGTAGCGCTGCCTGCGCCTTTGCATTGAGTCTAGCCTTGTAAAAATCGCTATGGAGGGAGTATTTCTTGAACTGGAAGCTGGAAATGGAGCTACTCAATTCGGCGAGCTCTTTCTTGAGCGTGTTGGCCTGGCCCACATAGTCCTGATACGTCTTTGCATCCTTCGGCTTGGGCTCAGACTCTTGCTGGGTCTTTTTATCTTGGCTATCTTCCTTTCCGGGCGTCTCAGAAAACCCCAAACGAGCCGCAAACTTATTCCAAGAGTATGGCCGGTTGGCCTCGGCTTTAGCGTTGGCTTCACGGATACGCTCCTCTAAATCTTTTTTGTCGTTCAAGAGCTGCTTGTAAGACTCAGGGTGCACCGGAGAGGCGAGGGCCTGGTCCTTTAAATGCATGGGGCACACGTAGAAGAAGTCGTTTTTGGTTGCTGCCACCAACACTGTGCACGTAGGTTTGTAGCAGATGTTGCAGGGCTTAGCGTCTGCATCGGCCACTAGCCTCATGGTATAGTCATTTGGAAACGAATTCATCTGATCCGGGGAAATTCAGCGGAGTGACACAAGGAATGGAAAAGGAATGGACGGAGCCCAAGATGAACCAATAGAGCCGGTTGATGAGCCAGTGAGTAAGTCAGGAATTTAGCACAAGAGTCCGAGCAATTGGTTCATATAGTGGTAAAGATTCAATGAGTGTTCCCGATATCGAAGTGCACACATGAGATTTGGCGCCGGGAGCGCACCCGTGCCTCCGTGAATTGGCCTTGTCACGACGCCTGGTGGCTTGTTTGAATCGGAATGCCGAAGGAGATATGGAGACCATGGCTCTCCAGGACAAGAAAGAAGTGGCCCCGCTTTTATGGGCCAGATTCATGGCCAGAATCATAAGGTGCCGATGGACAGCGCCCGTGGGGTAACAAAACACCCGTGCACCGGGACACCCGGGCTGTTGCCTTCAAGGCACAAGGCGCTGCAATTGGCTGAATTCCTGGAGCTGGCGCAATGGCCCGCAATTGACCCCAGATTGTCTGCCATATGAATTAGTCGGCTGCCATGGCAAAGGGGGAGGGTTTGGAATCGACCGGGTGCCCAGATGAACGCATGGTGCATTCAGTGCCTTCTCCCGCAAGGCAGGCAAGCACCAATGCGACACGTCCTGATTCAGCATTAGCAGTTTCCTAGGCAGCAATAGTCGCAGGCGCTTCGACAGCCGTGGTTGGTTGAAAGGATCCAGGGGCGAGATGCCCTGGGCCAGACCCGTGCCTCGCGGCCATGTCAGCGTGCGGAGCGACGCCAAAGCCGACAGGCCCGGTTACGGCCGCAGCTGCGAATCAAGAGGTCTTTTCTGCGGGGCGCCGACCCGTGCCTCGCGCGCGGATCGGAAGGCGCGGGTCCACGGCTTCTGGTTTGGAGGTCGACAATCAAAACAATGACCGGCATGCAACAAGCACTTGCACGCAGGAGGAAATGTCGCGCGGAGGAATCGCGGGCGCGGCTATTCCCGAAGAGGAGAATGCGAGTTGCACTCGTTTCCCACCACATTGCTATGCTACCAACAAAGCATCCCGGAAGAAGGGCCCCTGGGGCCGGCTGAATAACCGCCACGAAGAGAGGGCTGGACCCGCGGACATGTGGCCCGGGATGTCCTGGTGCACCTCCTTCCTCTCCCTGTGCCCGGCATTCCCCCTTGGGGCGTGTAATTGCTGGCTCCCTTGGAGGGGCTTTCAAGGCTCCGGCAACGTAGGCCAGGGGCACGGGTTTGCCTCCCTTCCCACCACTACTGCCCCCCTAAGCACATGCCGCCCCACCATGATCCATACACAAGCCGCCACCTCGAACAGGTTCGCAACATCCGTACACACGTGGCCTCCCTTTTCAGGTCGTTTCCCGATGCATCCGCCCCGGCCCTCAGAAGAATCTTGTAGTACCCAAGCGTCAAGTGGGGAGTTGTTGCAAATCTGCACGGAGCAGAAAATGTCGTGCGAGGCAAGTCGCGGAAGGCGAAAAAGAAAAGAAAAAAAAGGCGAAAATGTCGCGCTCGCTTCATCCCCTAATTGCTGTACACCATCTGTGCGCTCCCAAAACGCTTCTGGCAGGTTATTGATATTTCAAATTTTTTCTACGGCTCACCCTCTTTTCACCCTACAAAATCTCCCCTGGGCTCCCCCGAATCACACCCCATCCGCTTCCTCGCCCCCGTGCCTTACCACGTGGCACCCTCCCCTTTTCCCTTCCGTTGCCTGTTTTCCCCCCGTAAATAAGCAACTTCCGTGGCGAACACCTGGCGGCATTCGGTGATTGGTTTAGAGCTTAGTTTCTGGCCTAATCTTCATAGTTCCCGAGATTCCGAAACAAGAGGCTACCACTGGCATATTTCCCAAAGATTGCAGACAAGTTCCTCCCGGTTGACATCCTAAATCATCCATAGATCCCCCTTGATCCCACAGTGCTAAAAAAACATGTCTGAACCCCAGGAAGCAGACATCGACTCCATTGTTGATAGATTGTTGGAGGTGCGAGGCTCCCGCCCCGGCAAACAAGTGACCTTGTTGGAGCACGAGATCCGGTTCCTTTGCACCAAGGCCCGCGAGATCTTCATTCAGCAGCCAATCTTGTTGGAGTTGGAAGCGCCCATCAAAATCTGTGGCGATATCCACGGTCAGTACTACGATCTATTGCGACTCTTTGAGTACGGCGGCTTTCCGCCAGAGGCAAACTATTTGTTCTTGGGAGACTACGTGGACAGAGGTAAACAATCCTTGGAGACTATCTGTTTGTTGTTGGCGTACAAGATCAAATATCCCGAGAATTTTTTCATCTTGAGGGGAAACCACGAGTGTGCCTCCATTAACAGAATCTACGGGTTTTACGACGAGTGCAAAAGAAGGTACAACATCAAATTGTGGAAAACTTTCACTGACTGTTTCAATTGCTTACCCATCGCCGCCATCATTGACGAGAAGATCTTTACGATGCACGGAGGCTTGTCGCCAGACTTGAACTCCATGGAACAAATTAGAAGAGTCATGAGGCCCACGGATATCCCCGACGTCGGTTTGTTGTGCGACTTGTTGTGGTCTGATCCCGACAAGGATATTGCCGGCTGGTCGGAAAACGACCGTGGTGTTTCGTTCACATTTGGCCCCGATGTCGTGTCGCGATTCTTACAGAAGCATGATATGGACTTGATCTGTCGGGCGCATCAAGTGGTTGAAGACGGATACGAATTTTTCTCCAAAAGACAATTGGTGACGTTATTCTCGGCGCCAAACTACTGTGGAGAGTTTGATAATGCCGGAGCCATGATGAGCGTGGACGAGAGTTTATTGTGCCTGTTCCAGATCTTGAAGCCTGCTGATAAGAAACCCAGGTATCCTCCGCCAAACAGCATGGGAAATAGCAGACCGGTGACACCACCGAGAAAAGTTAAACGGGGCTCCAAGTAGAACCTAATGCAAAGGGTTCTAGCCAAGAATTGAAACGGTACACTACAAGTTACCATGCGAGATTCAGAGGACCTCTAATTTGTCGTTGGTAAAGTGGGCACGAGAGAAGATTGCAACAGAGGCACGAAGCGAAGAAAGGGAGCATGCAAGGAAGCTCTTGTTTATGGCATATTGTAAGAGGCTCGCATAAGTGAGAGTTTTGGCCGCGGCAGTCTATGCATTCATTGATTACACGAGGCGGCCTAGTAATTATAGTCAGTTCGTAATGAAATCAGGCCCCAGTGGCACGTCATCCAAGGCAAGGAGACCGAATATGAAAATAAATTGATTGATCAAGCACGGCCGTGTCGTACGCGTTGGGCACAGTAGCCGGTGTAATCCGCAGCAGGAATTGCCGTCCGTACATGTGGGGAGGAGGGCAGGTTTCCTGCATGTATACGGCAGTCCGGGGGTCACGTGCAGATACTCCCTGGTCACGTGTGGTGAACCCCCCGCCCGCGCCTCCTCTCCCTCCCTCCACCAGCCTTGCGCGAGCCAGTGGCATTTATTCCTGCAGGTGCCGCCACCAGTCTCCTGCAGGCACACCCGCGCACCAGTCCATGAAAAAAAAACTTCTCCGAGCCCAACTCACGCCTGTTAAATAGATAGATATAATGGTATGTTACACGGGACAACCTAGGACGCATGGATCGGCGGCCGAGACCATACAGTCGTAAGCCCAGATAATCGTGTTGCCAGGTTTCTTTCCTGTATCTGAGCCAGATCCCACACTGGAGCCCCAGGAACCGCCCGAAAGGGGAATGTCACAGAGTATTTACAGCCTTGGGTTTTAAGGCCAGCCGTTCCCGGCAAGGTGCTTCTCAACGGAAAACTTTGATAAAGATCCCTAGATCCATGGCTGCGAGACTGATATTCTGATTGGACAGCCCCAAAAACTCCTTTATTCGATACCACCCGGTCTAAACTTTCATTTGGAGAGCCCTAAGCGATTTTTCCAAAATGGCATCTTTCAAGAGGTTTCGTCAGTTTTCCCATGCGACTCATGAAGTAAGGAGAGTATAGCACGTCTGTCGACCAAGTGCTAGTGACCAAGTGCTAGTGACCAAGTGCTAGTGACCAAGTGGTAGTGAAAGTCAAACCAACCACGGCCACAGTGGGTCTCGCGGTTCTAGGCTCGATTAATTCCGTCCGTCCCATCGGCTCCATTGGTGCCAGCGGCACTTTCATGTGAAATTCCTCTGCTCATTCTTTCACTAGTGGTGCCCCAGATTAAGAGAACGCAGTACCCATAGTTGCAGTATAAGCTCACAGAAGAATGACCCAGTGCACTAGGGTTGTGGAGAGTGTCACGTGCAGACGTGGGAGGGTCGAAACTCTGGCTCTATTTTCATCTTCGAATACTAACATCCAGGTTTTAGTTCAAGACTTGTTGCACCCAAACCCAGCTTCCGAGGCCCAAAAGCACAAATTGAAGACCTTGGTGCAATCGCCAAGATCCTACTTCATGGACGTTAAGTGCCAGGGATGCTTGAACATCACCACGGTCTTCTCGCACGCCCAGACCGCCGTCACCTGTGACAACTGTGCCACCGTCTTGTGCACTCCTTCTGGTGGTAAGGCCAAGTTGACCGAGGGCTGCTCTTTCAGAAGAAAGTAAGTTGGTCGTTTATATGAATAGCATATCCGTCGTATAAAGTGTAGGTTGACTTCGTGAAAGCGCTACTATTGAGAATCCGGTGGCTACATAGATTCAGACATAGCAAAGGGGGCGTAAGGATTATTTAGACCCCAAGTTGGTCCCTCTATCACCCCGTGTGTTTCCAAGTGAAGACGCAGCTACAACTTGGCCTTGGAGTAGAAGCGCACCACCTCGTCGAAAGCTTTGGCCACCTTGTCGATGTTGCCGTCGTTAAGTCCTGGGACACTGGCACGGCCGGAGCTCACTAAGTATACTCCGTGTACCTCCTCCAAACGGGCCACCATATCGGGAGTCAAACCCGTGAAGGAGAACATGCCCGTTTGGTTCGTGATGTGCTCCCAGTCTCCGGGGGTCCCCAACTCCTCCAACTTTGCTCTCAAAGTGACTCTCATCTTGTGTATTCTCGACGACATGGTCACCAAGTCTTCTTCCCATTGCTTGCGCAACTCGGGATCACTCAAGATCGTGGCCACCACCTTGGCGCCATATGCAGGAGGGTTGGAGAACTCCGATCTGGTGTAGCGAGCCAACTGGGTCTTGATGGCCGCCATCAAGCTCTCTTTTGTGGCCTGGGCCTCGCCGGAGGGCAACACGATATGGAAAGCGCCCACCCGCTCTCCGTACATTCCAGCGTTCTTGGCGAACGACTGGCAAATGAGAATGGGCGAGGTGAAGTTGCCGGAGTTGATGGCTTCGCGAATTGGGGCCGCGTCCTTGTCTAGGTTGCCGGAAGCAAAGCCCTGGTATGCGGAATCAAAGATGGGCAAGTGGCGTTTCCGAGCCACTGCGGCTAGGATCTTGTTCCATTGGTCGGGCGTGGGGTCCAAGCCCGTGGGGTTGTGAGCGCAGGCGTGCAACACGAAGATGGAGCCTTGCGGAGCGTTTTCGATGGAGGCAACAAAGCCATCAATGTCTAACTTCTTGTTCTTGGCGTCCCAGTATGGATACGTGTCCACCTTCAAGCCCACGGCATCGAAGATTTGGTTGTGGTTGGCCCACGTGGGCTTTGAGACATATACGGTGTGGTTTCCAGCGAAAAAGTCCCGTAAGAAGGAGGCAGCCAAGTGTAACGCGCCCGTTCCGGACAACGACTGCTGCGAGACGATGGTCTTGTCGGCAATTGCCTTGGAGTCAGCACCAACAATGACCTCTGCAGCCTTCGAGATGAACGGTTCGAAACCGGCGATTCCCAAGTACTCGTGGTTGTAGTCTTTGGAGTCAATCAACTTGCGTTCTGCCTTTTTCACTGCAGGGAGCACCCAGGGCTTGCCGTTGTTGTCCCTGTAGGCGCCAATGCCCAAATCGACCTTGGAGGTACGGGAGTCTTTGGAGAATCTGGTCTTGATCCCGAAAAGAGGGTCGGGCGGTAATTGCTTGATTTCGGTGAAGAATTGGGACATGGGAAAAGTGGCCTGGGGGAGACTCGGGAAGCGCGGGTCTTATATAGGCGGGACTGCGGGGCGGACGGGCACGTGACGCGGGGTGGGTGCCCTGGCTGGCAGCGTGGGCGGGCTGGCGGCGTGGGCGGCGTTAGCGCCGGCGTGGGCGGCATTACCATTCGCAAAGTCCGGCGCCGCTAATGGCGCCCTCATTGGCTCCGAGCAGATGCCCGGCTTTTCTGCACCAGCACCAAGCGGCAAGGGAATGGTCAGCTGGCAGGTGAGATGGAGCTAAGGCGCGAAGATCCTTTGGGCCGGGTGCCTCGGGTTTAAGGCGAGCAGCTGACACCGGAGACCCGCACACCCGTGCACCGGGGGTGTCAGCATAGAGGTGAATGGGATGCATGTTCCGGGAGAGGAGAGTACGGGCCTGGGAGTAGAGGTGTACGGATGCAAGGCGGAGGCCAAGTGCCCCCGGCTTGTCTTGAGCAAAATTGACGTGGCCGATTTGTAAGGTGGCACGTGTCCGCCGTGAGGGTGTAAAAAGCGAGGGGTGAGAGTGAAAGGAACGAAGTAAAAGTGGAAAATGAAGAAGTGAAGAAAGTGGAAAAAGTGAAGAAAGTGAAAACAGTGGACAAAATGGTAAAAGTGGAAAGTGAAAAAAGTGGAAAGTGAAAAAAGTGGAAAGTGGAAAAAGTGAAGAAAGTGAAGAAAAATAGAAGACATGCAAGAAAGTATCAATGTCAGATCCATGGCAGTGCACTACGCATTTCGACAAACTAGACCACGGTGCGATCTAACGCGGCGCATTGCCCTTGAGCCAGAGGCGAATGTTCGCACCGAGGGTTCTGGATAACCCAGAATCGCTCGTTTGAGCGGTCAGCATGAACTCTCCCTGCACTCGACGTACTAAGAACATCACACGGAGGTCGCCGGATCGCATTTGAATTGACCCTGGTTCTCGAGTGCAAGGGAGGCGGAGTGGTTACAGTAAAAGCATCAAAGCATCTAGGTAGAGTAGTAGGCATCGGAGTAGGCATCGGAGTAGTAAACTAATAGTCAAGAAAATAGTCAACATGTAGAAGCAGTAAAAGAAAGAGCCAAAGGAAAAGTACCAATTGACAATATCTGTAAAGAGGTATAGTATGAAATACAGTGGATGGAAACGCCAGTGCACCCAGTAATAGTGCTCAATGGGAAACCAGGTTAGCCCTTACCGCGAGCAGGCCCTGTCCTACGGTGGTGCGGCTCCTCTAACGAAGCTCGAAGCCGAGGGCTCGGGAAAGACGGTGCAATCCACGAAGCCGTCATGAGCAGCATCACCCTTGTCACGTGGCCGGCAGACGGAGTCGGGCTCCAGCGCCAACCGCAGTCAAGTGTAGTCAGGTGTCAACCGCCTTCACGCCAGGTGTCGAGCACGACCTGCTTACCAGCTCTCTGAAGACAGTTGGCCAAGGTTAACCTCTGAACACAGTTGGCCAAGGTTAGCCTCTGAACACGATAGACCAAGTGGGCCTCTGAACACGATAGACAAGTGGTGCTGCACATGCACTAGGATGTGGGCCGTTTCGATATGACACGGACGCATGGCAATAGCTTGTATCGACTCTAGGTGGTGATATGTTCCCTAGGTGTTTGGCTAGACCCGCAACCCACCGCCCTTGACCAGACTTGTACGCGGCATAGCTGACTTTCCATATTGGCACTGGTGAACGGGCTGGTGAACGGGTCCTGAACGGGCACTTCTAGCTGACTGACTTCCCCTAGACAAGCACCAAGGCTCGTTGACCGTTTGTCCTGTAATCTTTTCAGGCTCCGATGTCTACCTTCCTTTGATGACATAACAGACAAGAACCTTTTGCTTGCCGTTTAGAATATGGGCATTTTGCTGTTTTCTTTCCTTCTTTGCTTCTTTCCTTCTTTGCTTCTTTGCTTCTTTCCTCTTTCCTCTTTCCTCTTTCCTCTTTCCTCTTTCCTTCTTTCCTTCTTTCCTCTTTCCTTCTTTCCTTCTTTCCTCTTTCCTCTTTCCTTCTTTCCTCTTTCCTTCTTTCCTTCTTTCCTTCTTAAAGTGGCACCGACTCAACAGTGGCTCAATGCAGCGCAGGCAATCGGTCAAACTAGACTGCTACAAGCACGTCACAATTCAAGGTCGCACGCCCCTGAGCAGGTATTGCGGGTCTGGGCCAAACACATCGTGTTCGCCACAGAGAACCATGAGTAGTAACCGACTTAGGGCACCTGGTCAGCCGATGGGCCGGGGTTAGCAGCCCTGTATTCGACATTCATGGCCAGTATGGGCCGCTGTTCATTCCCGGAGATAGCAAGAGGGAATCCGGCTTAGGAGCGTACAGTTAATGTTTGGATAGATTTGCCAACGCGTTGGCCATTTCGCTCTGGTCTGACTACTCTTGAAAATACTCTCCTTCGCTATACCCCTACAATAACAATGTGCCTGCGCGACTGATGCAAGCACTTAAGCACCACAGGCTGCTAAGCTAAAGCAATACTGTCGCGTAGTCATCAGTACTCACCAAGTGCATGCCATTCGATACCAGTCATTCAGTCAGTCAGCGCGACATCCGCACCCTGCTCTCACTTGATCCACATGGGCCTAGCTGACCATAAGTAGTAACACTTATGGCGACACTTATGGCAACACTTATGGCAACACTTATGGCGACACTGCAAACACTTTATGCCTGGGTGGCCCGCGCGTGTGAGAGAAGCACTCATAAGCACAAGATTCCTGAGACCACCTCCACTGGTTCCGATGCATTTCGTAGGCTCTGCCAAGTCTCGTCTCCTGAGACAGCTGGGATAGCACCCAGACTTCTCGACATCTCTCAGACATCTCTCAGACTTGTCTCAGATCTCTCATTCATCTCGCCCTCTAAACCACCGATCTCACCTCAAAAAACCGCTTCAAGTAATATATCTGGAACAACGAGTTCATGGCCACCACAATGATCTGGAACACCGACCACCACTTCACCCGCGAGTTGGTGGACTCCGCGGTGTTCCGGTGGGTCCTCTCTCGGATCACCAAGTAGTTCTGCTCGGCCTTGACGTCGCTGGCCAACTGGTTCAACCGGGACACGTGGTACTCCAACGAGTTTGCGTCCGGGTCGTTGACGTCCACGTAGATCACGCCGTGCACGTTGAACGACACGTCCAAGTCCACGCGCGACGACTTCTCGTTGGAGAAGCAGTACTGGTACTTGCCGTCCTGGTCGGCTCTCAAGGTGAGGTCGCCGTGGTCTGCTCCTGGCAACGACTTCTCCACCCTGTTGTTGGGCCCCGTGACGTAGAAGTCCAACGTGTACTGCTCTGCGTTGTTGGGATCGCGCGAGCCCACCTGGAAACTGATGGACAAGATATCGTTCCTCTTTAAGTTTTCGTAGAAGCACTGCTTTCCGTGCGGCGGCAACAACACCGTGTGTGCGGCGACGGCGGCGATAACGAAGGCCCAGACGACTTGAAACTTCATGGTGGGGTTGTTAGTACTGGTATGGATTTTTATGTTTTTTCATTCGCGCTCTGGTACGCGGTGCTCGCACGATCCGTCCAATCTCGGCTATGGCAAGGGCATGTGGGGACGAGCATGGAAAGGGAAGGAAGGGGAGGGAAGGGGAAGGAAGGGAAAGGGAAGGGGAAGGAAGGGAAATGGAAGGAAGGGAAAGGGAAGGAAGGGAAAGGGAAGGAAGGGAAAGGGAAGGAAGGGAAGGGGAAGGTACAGGGGGTAAGCGGTATAAGTAACAAGGAGCAGAAGAGTATGAATATGTACCGAGTACGCACTTTATTGGGTACTCCTACAACGGTGTGAATGCATAGTCATTGGTCGAACATTATTTGACTATCAACATTTGATGACCTTCATCTCATGAAGGCCCGGTGCCACGGGATGGTCCTCGCAAGTGTCCCCTTTCTGAGGGTTGGAACGCAGGAGAATTAACGAAATGGTCACGAGCCCAGCGTTGCACCTTTGCTCATGTACGGATCCACTCGTCTTCTCACCATTGGCCGTCGTATTAAGCCGTCCGCGTGCATCGGAGTGTGATGGTGGTGCACCGCTTATAGCGGCTTCATGATCTCGTCGTAGAGCATGCGCTTCAATTCGCCAATGGACAACTCGTCCTTGCGGCGGTCGAAATCAAAAAAGTCCTCGGGAATCGGCTCGCACATCGGCTCGTCGTTGGGGTCGTGATAGAGCTGGAGGTAAGGGTGCTGCAACGCCATGTCCACCGTGATCCGCTTGGCCGGGTTAAAGGCGAGAAGCTGCTCCAAGAGGTCAAGTGCCAACGGGTTGATGTTGGGCACCGCGCCAAACAACTCCGTGAACGGGATCTTTTTGCAGAACGGAAGCAGCCGAATATACTCGCGCGCCCGTTTCAGCTTGATATTGTAGTAGTCCTCCGAGTTGGGCGTGCCTAGCACCTCCATGATGAGCCATAGCTGGTTGTGGTAGTCCCGTCCGGGGAAAAGAGGCCGTCCGCTCAACATCTCCGCCAAAATGCACCCGGTGCTCCACACGTCGATGGCCGTGGTGTACTCCTGGAAAGTAAGCATGATCTCCGGCGCACGGTACCAGCGCGTGGCCACGTACTCGGTCATGAACCCAAAGTTATCTTCCGAAGACGCCACCGACCGCGCCAACCCAAAGTCGCAGATCTTCAAGTCGCAATTGGCGTTGAGCAAGAGGTTCAGCGGCTTCAAGTCGCGGTGGAGCACGTTGGCTGAGTGCAATGCCTTCAACGCCCGCAATGTCTGATAAATAAAGTACTGGATGTGGTCATCGGTGAGTTTTTGCGTCCGGATGACTTTGTGTAGATCTGTCTCCATAAGCTCCTGGATCAAGTAGATCTCGTTGAAGGCCTCGTAAGACGTTGGCCGCTGTAAAGCCAAGATGCTGATGATGTTCTCGTGGTTGAAGTTCTTGAGGAGCTTCAACTCTCGGAGCGTGCGTAAACAGAGCATCAGCCGCTCGAACGGCTCGATTTTCTTGATGGCCACCTTCTGCTGCGTGGGCTTGTGAATGGCCAGACACACCACGCCGTATGCGCCTTGGCCCACCACCTCGATGACTTGGTAGTGGTCCGAAACATTGAAGGCGATGGATTTCTGGTTATTTAGAAGATGCGGCGACGCGCTGCTGCCCGCGGCGTTTTCTGTCCCGGCGCCTTGTTGCATTATGGGTGGGCGGTATTATCCTGGTTTCGTGCGAGATTCGACGCCACTCTATAGAAGAATCCAGCGAGTCCAGAGTCCAGCTATTTGTAATATCGAGGGGATGGCCAGCTATCAAGATTCGATGACGCCCAAACTGCCGCAATGCAAAATGCAATATTAAGCCAAATTTCAAATGAACTTTCTTCAAAGCAGTCACGTTGCCTCCGTGCTGAATTGTTTCACAAGGCACACTAATGCAATGTCTTTTCCGAAGGATGCCAAAGCCAAGGCAAATAGAGCAAGGTGTGATAGGGCCGGAATATATACAGTCAGATTAGGGCCGGACAAGGTCGGTGGTCGCTTCAGTCTCACGCGGAAATATTCAGCGCTCATTGGAATGTGGCATGTGGAACTTTATATAGCGTCGTGAGGTTTCAAATAGAAATGGGGGGCCTCGCGCCAGTGCAGGAATAAGGTTGTTTTGGTGTTGAAACACCGGCTGCATTTGTGCCCGCTGCATCGGCATGCAGCTGATAATGAACATATATAAGGCTGTGTCCCTCCGTGTTTTTACAGCATCGTCGCCTCTTGCAAGGGTAGTGAGCCCCGCGAATGCATCCATCGGGCGTGCGATAACTCATGCAAAAGTGCAGCCACGGGCAAAAAAAAAAAAGATATCCGGCGAAAGGCCACCAATTCTAACCAGCCCCATGTCTGTTAAAGGCGGCTCCGCGTCGACATCGGCGGTTTACTCTATTTGGGTTTGGTGTTAGCCGCTGAAACATGTCCGCAGATTACGGCCGTGTTTGGCTGCAGTGAGATCTTGACGACGCAAACGCCATGACGGCCTCGCGAAGATGTGAAACTTGCCAGCGGCCTTGAAACCTCTGGGGCCTGCGGCGTGTAACTGTCATGAAACCTGGCATGACTATGCGCGAAACCCGCGAAACCGCCGCTCAGCCCTCTTTTTGGAATGATGCGACTTGGCAAAATCCCCGGTCACGTGCTGTCCACGTGCCGTCCACCGGGTGCCACGGAACAAGATGCTGGTCTGATACTAGAAAAGAGCAACGCTCTTATTTGGATGGAGGAGGCCGTGTGCTAGAGATGCTCTCGTTGGGAATCCCACTGCGTGTCTCATTTGGTGAATGGTTCGCTCTACCCTACATCAATGCAACTCCTTGCCCCGGAGCCACGCTGGAATATAACAACATTTATTGCCTACAGAACAGCCGTTCGAGATTATTGGCAACATCAAAAAAATCAGTTTGTGAGCTCCTGTGGATTCGAATACATCAATTCTCACCGTCGCTCGCTAATAAACACTTCGTAAAATTTACACGTGGGCCTTCTTTGCCATTTCCATCCGCATGTTCATCTCTTTGATCCTGGGACATTATTCATTGCTCGTTACTCATTGCTCCATACTCGCCTGCACCTCATTCTTCATTTGTCATTTGTGATTTCGGTCTCGTCGTTTCTCATTGCCATTCCCATCCTCCCCAATAGTCGTTAAAATCGCCGATGGGCTAGTGGCCTGCAATTTGTTCTTTAAGCGTGAAAACACTCATTCTCAACAACTGCTTAGAGGCTGGATGCTCCTTCGCAACCATCAATATCACTTCTTTCTTCCAAACAATCCTTTCTTCTTCTTCTTTTGGGGGTTCAAAGACGACGCGCTGTAGTTTTTGGCCTGGTAAACTGCCTGGTCACCGCTGAACGACGCAACTGGTGCCGAGTAGCCTTGGCTTCCATCTTGAACCACCGACGACAAGTTGTTGTGGGGGAAATCCTCATGGAATCCCCATCCCAAGCGTGAGCTCTCAAGCTGGTCTCTGTACGAGTGGTCACCGGTGATTGCAAACTCAAAACCACGGATAGTGTCCAAAGGCCGCTCGTTACGGCTCCTGGCTGGATTCAGCATGTCAGTTTGTCTTATTTGCTGCCCGAATATGTCTCTCAATTCCGAGCTCTCTGTCGACAAATAAGAGGGCCTTCTGCCGTACTGATTGGCCTCTTCAAAAGGCTGTGCTTCGTTGACAGCGGATAAAATTGGATCGTGGATGTTGTGAGTTTCCAAGCGTTCTCCTTTGGTGTCGGCCTGGGGGACGCCTCCTTGGTTCTTGGAGCCACTTCTAAATATAGCCATTTCGGTGGATATCTTCACTCGGACTGAGGCTGCTTGATCCTGGGGCTGTTAAGTCTCGGGCTTTTCAATTCTGGGGGTTTGAGGTGTCCTGGTGTCAATCACTAGGCTCAGATCTGGGTGGAGTGGGGGTTGCTTGCTATCGCTTCGCGAGGCAATATTGTCAAAACAAGGTGCGGTCTTGGAGTTGGTACTCTCTCAAAAGGGTGTTGTGCCTGAAATAGGGATTTGAAAGGGGATTGAACGGGGAATAGTAACAGGTGTGGTCTTGGGAAAATTCATTTTTCTATGCCATGGAGCATAGCCTTGTTGTGCTTGTTTATGCAGGCACCCCCTGCGACCCGCCAGCACTACTTATATTTAGATGCTCGTATTTGTGTTCACTGCACACGTGGCCGTTACGATGTTTCACATTTGCCACCCTCTCTATAAATGCGGGCGGTTTCCGCTCGTGCTGAGACCCCGGATGTTGCCTCTATCTCCGACATTGGGCGGTTCTTATCGCATTTCGCCCTCGGTATGTGATCCGGCCTCGCATTCTAGACACATTTGTACGACGCACCATGGCTTGGCCTGAAGCGCGGATGAAACTAATGCGACCCCACTCACCCACCAAGGTTTGCGAAAGACTCCCTGGACAACGACACCCGGAATTTTTGAACACTGCCCTTTGAAAAACCAGGCTGAAAATGGGCTGAATTTCCAGGCTGAATTTCTGAGCAGGCCCTGATATATTCAGCATTGAGATACAACATTGGATTGAGGTATGCCTCTGGGCATTTCGATTATTGGGCCCATTTCCACAGGCGGAAGCATATGGTCCGTCTCCGACTTTGGACATGTGAGGCATTATGGGTGTCCGAGTATCTGCAGGAAATCTCACCATACGGCTAAGATCGACTAGCTTTCCGATCCCGCACAACTGCGCGAACACATCGAATGGTGCACACTACGCGGCATGCATAGAGAGTCGCTCATGGCATTGCAGCCGGGCCCAGATTTCAACCAGCGCTTGAATCGAACCTTTGATTATTGTTAAGCATCAGTGAAGATTGTGAGACTTGTTTCGGCCCAGGTCTTTGCGGGACTGAATTGTTCAACTAACCAAGCTCGACTCACCTCCTTCAACATCTGCAGTTTCAATGACACCTGGGCCTTCTGCTGGAATCACGTGTGCATAATCACAAGCTAACACCCATGGGCGTTTCGAATGGAGCCTACCAAACTTTTAAGCACATCTTTGGTTCGCTCTAACCGACCGGTTGGGATTTAAACCACAGCAATGACTTTAAAAATTTGAATGCTAGCGGACATCCACTTGAGATAACTATAGTCCACATGGTCACCAGATTTAGGAGTCTATCCCTCAAGGCACCAACCACATGAAATATTAATAATGCACCATGGTGACACTCGACAAGTTCGCAATCCACGAAATTTCTTCTATGCGGCATGGGTTTCCTAAGATATGTTGTTCTGCTCCTTGAACGTGTCCCAGGCTCTATTCAATATGACAAACGTCGCTTGGCAGATCATCTGGTCTTCAAGCTCGTACTGGCCGAGTTTATCTGGGTGGATGCTGCTGATGACCTTCATATACTTAGCCTTGACCTTTTTCGTGAGCATCAAATCAGTCATGGTGATTTTGTTGGTGGTGATGAATGGAAATCCAAGTCTTTGAGGAAGAACGTCGCTCAATGACAATAGGAGACTGCGGAGGTTATCTTCTTTACCAGTGCTCCATGTTTGAACCTTTTCATGAACGCGGTCATGGAGCTGGAACCTCTCTTCTTCTTTGCTTTTCTCCTGAGAGTGCTGGGCCTTGACTCTCTGCAAATTCTTGTTCGGGGCCCGGCTCACGTTTCCCTTGGGAGCATTGTTCGCACTAGCCGTGTTTCTGGCGCTGACCCGTGGTTTCGGCGGGTTGATCACGTTGTTGACCCGTCGTTTTGCATCCATGATTTTCTTGTCATTGACTCCGTACGTGCCGACCAACAAAAGGTACAATTCAAGGGCCCGAGGAAAATTCTCAAGCATTTCCAAACTTTCGGCCTTTCTGGTCAATAGCCTTAAGTACCAGTACTTGGCGGGTTTGCCACTGATAAGCCACTCGGTGTCCTGTGCTGATTCTCCAACAAGGTTGATACCGTCGTCGCAGCTTTGATTTGCGAGCTTGAAATCCCCTAGTTTGATTGCCGTGAGCGCAACGTTCAGTAGAATGACAATGCGGAGTTCGTGGGTCCCCGGGAGACTCTCTAAACACCTATGATAGGAAGTAAGGGCCGAGCCATAGTCTCCAGTGGCAAAAGACTCGCTTCCATTTGCTTTATAAGTCTCATAGTCAGACTGCTGGAAAGCATTTAGCGGCTCGGAAGAAGCGCTTCGTTGGGGGGCCGTCTCAATGGCCCTCGAAGAAGCTTGAGTTGACGTCGTGGCCGGCCTTCTGCGCCTGGAGACTGGAATCTCTTCAGCTGATGATGCCTTGAATTTCTGGGCCCGAGAAAGGGTAGATTCTACCCCGAGTCCAAGCAAATCAACAGATTCCAGTGCGCCATCTTCGGCCCTCGAAAGTTCCGGCAGTCTCGCTGCATCTCCAGATTTCCGGACTTCTGGTTCTAGTGTTCCACGCTTTGGCAGAGAGAGCTGCGTCGACTTCTCCGAAGTGTTGGGGGAAGAGCGTGACTTGGATCCCAGAGACTGCAAGCGTTCCTCTTTACTTGCGAGAGTTCTCTCCGGATTGCTGCCGGGTTTTGGGGCATTGAGTCTCTCTTGGCGCCGCTGCGATTCACGTTCTCTTTGAGCACGAACAATGCGTTGGATCTGCTCCTGGTCGATGTTCTCCTCGTCGTCACCATAGTCTTCGTACGTGCCACCAGATTTTCTTCTCTCAACGGCTCGGTCCTTGTGTAAATCACGGTCTCTGATCCATGCAGGCATGCCATTATCGATTCCAGATTCATTGCCATTCATTTGCTGCTGGATGTTGTTGATGTTCTTGATGACAGTCTTCTTTGACTTGTCAAAGAGCCAAGATGCTTTTTTGTAAATGCCGGTGGACATGTCCTGGAAAGCGATTCCAAGGTCTTTCTGGAAAGGCATTTCAAGTTCAGTTTTGGGCAGTCCCTGTTTCTTGCGGGTTGGACCGGCCCTGGCCCTGGCACCTGCACCCCGGATAATGAACTGAACGCACTCTTCAAAACTAGGCCCCACATTGGCGATTGCGTTGTTGGAGATTTCCACGGAAAAGCCCTCGGACACTAAAGCTGCTAAAACGGCGTCTGTATCGTTAAAACTCTGGGCATGCTCCGACATATGCACAGGATTCTGTTTTGGGTCGCCGAACTGAGGTCCAGTTTTTTCGTCAACATGCCGATGATCCTGGCCTCCGACAAACAGCTGGTTCAGCCGGCTCTTTGCGTGAAGGAGATCGTTTCCGTCTCGAACATCCCCTTCCAGCCGCAGATTGCCTTCAGCTTGTATTGCCAGTTCCACGCTTACTCCACTGAAGGCATCAGTGAACTCATCATCCAACAAGCTCACATCTTTTCTTCGTTGTCCACCTCCTTGAAGGGAGTTCAGCCCTAAGAGATCATTATTTTTATCCCCGGCAGAATCCGCTTTTTCACGGAGACTTTCTTCGCCACTAACCGGTTTGGACTCAAAGAAGGAGAGGAGATCAGCATCTAGCCCATTAGCTTCAGAACCTTGGTTTGGAGGCGAAAGCGATCGATTGGTGCCTGTGTTGCTTCTAGATTGGTTGTCTTGACCGCCCGTGGCCGCGGGGAGAAGGTCAAGGTTCCAATGAGGCTGCGGGGCTGCCCTGTTACCAATGGAGGAACTAGCCATGCGCAGATTCAAGGACTGCTTCAGTGAATTAGTGCTGGCATGGCTGAATAGATCGGAAAATGCATCTTTTTTGGGTGGCGCCATCTTGGTGAGACGGGTGAGTGCAGTAGATGTGATGTGTTCAAGAGAGGTCACGTGCGCGCGCGATTGGCTTGGAGCTGGATGTTTTGCACCCAGGCCGCGCCGACAGCACACCCGTGCACCGCCCACTCATCTCACGCTAAAATTTTATGGTGTTTCCCACACACCAACAACAGCCATGCATTTGATGTACACCTTGGGCCCTGACGGCAAGCGCGTCTACACCTTAGCCAAGACCACCAGTGATGGCGAGATCACCAAGTCAGCACACCCTGCCAGATTCTCCCCTGATGACAAGTACTCCAGACAAAGAGTCACCTTGAAGAAAAGATTTGGATTGTTGCCCACCCAAAATTGAGGATCAATGGGGAGAAGGCCTGCACTGGTTTTCTGAAATCAAAGATTTTGGCTTGGAGGCTCAACACAGGCTTGGAGACGGGGCAAAACTGTATATTAATAGAGAAATACCTAATCATCTGTAGCCAAAAGATATGACGTTTGCATGCTGAAAGTAACATTTGAAACATGAACGCCAACATGTTGCAAGAACCAAAATCAGTGCTGAGTAGTCAGAAGCTGAAGTGGTGTTTAATGAATTGAAATTGTCGTGAGTCCAAATGATCTCATGTCGGAATATGAGATCAATGCTGAAACATACATAATGATTCGACGTGCTAGATCGGATCTCTTCTCTGGCCAGTGGCATCGATATTGTATTCTGCACTTGTAGCGTAGTTCTGCCACATTTGTGATAAAACCTCCGAGTCTTTGTTTTTGTTGATGATCTCGTTGAGGGTCAAATTCACATCATGAACAGACTCATTGAGTGATTTCTGGCGTTAGTATATAGATGAGAGTGTTGTATTTTTTTAGGTCAAGCGTACCATGTTGTTTATAATCCGTGAGAGAAGCGCCACCTGTACCTGCTCATGAGGATTATCCATGTATATTTCCGACATTTCCACCGGCTTGTTAAGATAAGGAGCCGAAAGGGAGATGAGTCAGGCTGGATGAAATCACGCAAGTGGATTCAGTCAAGTGAAGTCAGTAAAGTGAAGTCAGTCAATTGAAGTAGTCAAGTGAAGTCAGTCAAGTGAAGTCAGTCAAGTAAAGTCACTCAAATGAAGTCAGTCAAGTAAAGTCAGTCAAGTAGGGAGCCGGGCGAGGTTAGCCTAAAATCCAGTCAGACGAGTACAAAAGGTAGCAACTAGGTAAGTGTCTGATAGATTCCAACACATGTATCGGGGTAGGCCAAACGTCAATTCCGGTTTGTCTAAATAACGGCTGTCGATTGTTTGGTTTCCCGTTTAGACGCGCAAATGGGTGCAGGACGCGCTGTGTTTGTCTCGATGGTGCGATGCTTAAAATATGACATGGAATTTTCCCAGTGCGAAGGCTGCTTTTATATTGAACGAATAGTCGTTTTGCAGCCACATGCATGAACCCCTTGATATGGCGTACACCGAAGGGCAACCACAAATGCAACATAATACTATATAAGCAGCTCGCAATTCTCTGCGAAACTTCGTATAAACTCATAGGTCAATGATACTTAGTGGATCATACTCGACCACCAATCAAAAGTCCCCCTTGAAAGTGAAACAGTGATTCCCAAAACTTTTTGCCTGAAGCATGTGGAGTTTTTACAACTTCTGCATCACAAATCGAAGCTGTGTGAAACCATAGCTCTGGACCCGCTTATTTAACAAAAAGCGGCAGAGGGCAGAACACCAATTTGTTTTGAGATATTTCGAGTCTTCTGACGGTGTTTTAGGAGATTATTCTTGGAGCCATTTGTTTGCGGCTAAGGATTGGATCATTCACCTTTGATCCATGCCAAAATCATTGGAAGCTGCTCATGCAAAAGTTCAAATAGTGGCGAGGATTTTCGGCCGAATATTTCAGTTTTTTCGATCGAGCTGATGAAAAGACCAAGAAAATAATGCCCGTTGAAATGCCCAAGTGGACACTGCATAGGCCCAAAAGCTAGAAAAAGTGGAAAATTCCAGACGGTGGAATGACATCGAGTAGAACCTAAGCAGAGACCCGTAACATGTTACCACGAATGCAATGATACATCATATGAAGTTGGGGCAGATGCATGCGATGCGAAGGCAGCCCGAAACTGGGGACACTTAGCCTGGAAATGCAAAGTCGTTCATAAGACTATCAACATCCTTCCACAAAGACTCGTTGTTCATGTCAAAAAGACTGGAGAAGTCCATATCCTTTCTGAAAGGATCCGAGTTGGGTTTGGCAATCACTGATGGCAGATTTGAAGGCAAAGATTGAACTGTGGGAGAATCTGCGAGTCGGATATTCGGTGAGGAAGTGTCACTGTTGAGGACCTTGAAAATCGAGCCGCGATTGGATGCAGCAATAGGTTGTGGGTCCAACGGAATAGTCCGAATGATCCGACGTGCCTTGGACTCTGCATCTTGCACACCAGAAAGCGTTCGTTTCTTCCGGCGCGTGGAGCTGCTTTCGGAGCTTCCGGGCGTGGTCTTCAGAGAGTGCGCCTTCTGCGGCGAGCCCTCCTCGGATGAAACGATGGCCTCGTCCGCAGAGTCCCCATCCAGGTCGTCTTCCCGGGCGTCATTGTCTGTTTTGATGTTCAACTTTGCCATTCCAACTTGGTCCCTCATGAGAGATAGGCAGTCAAAGAAAACGGAGGCCATCATTCGAGACCGGATCTTGAGAACGAACCCGGTCATGTTTTTTTCATCAAGGGTCCGGAAAAGCTGCCACATGTTGCGCATGATGCCGCTCGCCCGGTATGCGATATCGTGTTTGAGCACAGAGGCTTTGGCAACAAGGCGGATGGCAAGGGTGTATGTTTCTTTGGAGGCGTGCATATCGATGGCAGATTTGAGGGGAGAGTTTGCCAATTTCACGATCAAACACGACGCTTGCCATAGGTTCAAGATCTGTACAACAGGCAAATACTTGACGAAATCCTTGGCTTTGGCCTCACACATTTGCACATGTTCTATTAGCGACACAGACGCATTGAAGAGGCGCACGAGGCCTTTGGAGAGCTCGAAGGCCGGGATGTGTTCTGCATCCAAGAAATAACAGGTCAAAAGATGGATCCGGGCAACAATCGAGTGAAACTTGGCGTACCCATTGTCATGAGCACTTTGGGACAGATACTTGATTTCGAGGTCTGCAAGTTGATTAATCAATACCTTGAGAAGTGCCACGCGGTCGTTGATATCCACTACTGCGGTGTGGGAAGTGGAAGCCATGTTTAGGGTTTTGGCGACTTGGTCCTCGAAGTGGGCTAGTTCCATAATGTGGCGGGTTTCCATCAGAATGCTGCAATGTTGCGCCGAAAAAAAGTCAAACTGGACAAAGGCAGGGAACCCAAACGCAGTGGCGATGTTCTGCAGCACAATGTTGCAAAGGATCCAGGTACGTGTCAGCTCCTGAGCCATTGCAGTTTGCGCAGTAGGTTGCTTGCTTAGCAAGCCGCCCGAGGAATGGAGGCCGATTCGAATGGCTTGGAAAAGCGCCACTCCGATAGTGTTCCACGAGGAGTCTGCGCTGAGCGAGGAAGTGAGTGGTGGCCAAAGCGTATAAAGAAGAAAGGCTTGGACGGAGTACACGGAGCATGCATTCATGATTGGCTCGTCTTCCTCTGTGGGGTTGTACCGGGTGATTGGAGAGATGGTGATCTCGGCAAGAATGTTTTTGACTTGATGCGTCAAAGCCAAGAGAAGACTATGATCAACCCGTCGGAGAGCCACGAACATTATGACCCAAAAAAGAGCGGGGCAGAGCCGATAGATGCGTTCGGGGCCTTTGGCGATGTCGATGACCGGAAGCATCGAGTGATAGTGCTGCACATACTCCGCATACAAGTCTCGAATGAGAGCGGAGCCGAGGGTAATATCGCCTAGCGTCTTTGCTTCACAGAGATATTCCGGAGTATCAGCTAGGGCTGGATTGGAGTTCGGCGGATACGAGTCTCGGGGCAAAGCAACGGAGGAAACTTCTTTCGGTGTCCCGTCCGACAGAGCAATACTTGGAAGGGGATTGGCGGCCATGGCCAGAGACGCGGCTAGGTGCGGGCCAGTTTCCTGCAACGCACCATCATTCAGCTTAGACTGGTTGTGATTTTCATCCTGATTGAGTCTATCCTGGTTGAGTCTGTTCTGGTTGAGTCTATCCTGGTTGAGTCTATCCTGGTTGAGTCTATCCTGGTTGAGTCTGTTCTGGTTGAGTCTATCCTGGTTGAGTCTATCCTGGTTGAGTCTATCCTGGTCGAGTCTATCCTGGTCGAGTCTATCCTGGTCGAGTCTATCCTGGCTGAGTCTATCCTGGCTGAGTCTATCCTGGCTGAGTCTATCCTGGTTGAGTCTATCCTGATTGAGGGGCTCCTGAGGCGTCACCAGTCGCTGGTAGGAGGAGGGTATCGTCACCATTGGAGACAGGGCATAAGTTGGAGAAAAATTCTGGGGATGCTCAGGATGAACAAAGGCGTCCTTGAGCTCGCGGAGCTCGCGCTCAATCAGAGCCAAGCGTTGGCGTTTATCAGTGCGTTTGAAGTCCGGTTCGGTTGAACACTGGATGTTCTTCTTCGTGCACCGGGTGCACGGAAGCGGATGTCGTTCCCTGGCATCGCACTTGGACTTCTGCTGCCTGCACCCGGTACACGCTAGGCGCCTGGGTCTTGAATTGAACTCCTCGGGCGTGACCAGGCGGTGTTGATTCGCGCCCTTCTCTTGCACTTGGTCAGATTCCGACTTGACTGGACCGGCCATGGAGGAATCTAGCTGCTGGAGATCGTGAGAGAGGTTGGCGATGTGAGCCAAACGGTCAAGCGACGTTTTCGCCATAAAATGGTGAGTGGGCGAGCGATGGTCTGATTCGGGGAACAAGGCTAGGAGAGGCGAGCAGCTGTCCACTTGCTCGACCTGACAGGGATGGCTTCTAGAGGGCGATGACCACCTGAGATGTGTGACTGTTTGGTACGGGAGACTGGAATGTTTTTCGACCCGAATTGCGCGTGCAGTGCAGGTGCAGCAACACACCAATAGACGCGGTCTGAGATGACCACGGCATCCCCACCACAACTGATCACATGCTTGCATCATTCATGAAGGCACCCAGGGACGCCAAAATCCTCTTGGTGTCTGTGTTTCTCCGAAGAGCCAGTTTTGGGCTCACCAACCAGATTCTAGCGCTGTTTTTGGAGACTGTGGGCATCTCCAAGCCCCGCATAGGCACCTTTATGGCACTCACCTTGGTGGGGGACGCGGCGATGTCGCTTGTGCTCACGTGGTTCTCTGACTCGATTGGCCGGCGCTTGGTGATGGTCATTGGCTGTGTTTTGATGGTGGCTGCGGGCGCCATGTTCACGCTTTTCCTGGGCTTTTGGGTGCTATTGGCGGCGGCCATTGTGGGGGTGATTTCCACGCTGGGCGACGAAACGGGGCCCTTCAAAACCGTGGAGGAGGCATGCTTGGCGCACTTGACTGCCCATGGGCAAAAGTCCCATGTTTTCGCCTTGTACGGCTTCTTGGGGACGTTGGGGTCCGCATGCGGGGCACAGCTCTGCGGGGTTTTGGTGGAGTTTTGGGCTGGTCAGGGCTGGAGTTTGCAGAGGTGCTACCGTGCTGCGTTTGTGGTGTACTGCTCCATTGCTGGGGCGAAGTTGGCTTTGGCGGTGTGTCTTTCGGACAAGTGTGAGGTTGGCGAGGCGTGCGACGAGACGGAGCCTTTGATTACTTCCGGTGATGGAGAGGTGGAGGGACAGGCGGGGCAGATGGAGGGACAGGCTGGACAGACAGTGACGGGACAGACGGAACAGACAGCGACAGCGACGGGACAGACGGAACAGACGGGCCAGTCCAAATCAAAGTACCTCAGCCTCGGGGTTTCGCTGCAGCTGAGGAAGCACCTCATTCGTCTTTTGCCCATCTTCATGCTTGACTCGTTTGGCTACGGCTTCATGCCGCCAGCGTGGATCGTTTACTACTTCCAAAACAAGTACCATGCGTCTCCATCGACACTTGGAACGTTGTTCTTCAGCACCAACATCGTGGACCTGGTGTCTTCTGTGGCCTCGGCATACACGTTTTCCATGTTTGGCCCCGTCAAGGCCATCCTTGTGGCGCAGGTCCCCAGCGCCTTCTTTTTCGGCGCCATTCCCAAGGCCGGGTCCTACCTCCAGGCGGCCGCGTTATACTTCCTATTCTGTGCATGTGCCACCATGGATGTTGTTCCGCGGCAGATCTTGCTAACGACGATAATATCGAAGACCGACTTGATCCGGGTTTTGGGCGTGGTCAACATCGCCAAGACCTTTGCCCGGTGCGCAGGGCCGGTTTTCACGGGCTACTTAGCCCAGGCAAACATCCTCCATGTGGGCTTTTACGTGAATGCTGCGTGCTTGATGGCAGCTGATACGTTTCTTGGCTTGAGCTTTGGGCATTTGGACCGGCGGATCTTGGATCTCCACCAGGACCCCCACTAGGTGGGAACCGGCTGCAGCCTTAACACCGGAGGCGTTTTTCGGCCCGATCCACCCCGCTTGAAGAAGAGCACTTTTAAGAGCCCACGCCGTGTTTGCATGCTGGGCCCTTCTAAACATCCCGCTGGAGAAGAGATGCGTCAAACGCGATCCTCCTGAGGTGAATGCCCAAGCGGGAATGAACCATTGGGCCAAGAAGAAGCCATGATCGGGCTGTATTCACAGCAAGTGCAAGAAGCGGTGTTTGCCATGATGGTGCTATTGAAGATCCAGCGACACGATATTAGGATCCGTCCGATTGTGCAATGACAGAAATGCCAGTGACCATGAGAAGGGTGACCATAAGAAGGGTGACCATAAGAAGGTGCGCTTCGTATGTTTAAAGTATGAACAGCAGGCCCCATCGTGCGCCCGTGCCTCCGTTTCAAAAAGAAATACCCGAACCATCCACTCACACCGCAAACCGTCCAAACGGCCCCCCAGGGTATTGCAACGGCCCAGCGCGCTCATGCCGGAACGTGCGGCTGAGCGGGTCTTGTTGAGCCCAATCACTTCTATGATGCGCCAGAAGTAACGCTCTTTCGCAGCCACAGCTGCAAACAAAAAATAACCACGCGCCGCTTCAGCACCTCTACAGTTTTCGACCTGAATTGCACTGCGGTAGCGGTTTCTCCAGCCGCCGTCTATGGGTTTGTCGTCTTGGTGAATACGCCTTTCTTCGGTCAAGACACCTGGGGATGGGCCTGGGCCGTGTCACCGAGATTCTTGGACATACCGTCCCTGGACTTCCAACGAGCAACGACACGGCCAGCTGCATGGGACCGGTCCTCATTAGCACGCCCGGAGTCCCAGGAAGCGAACTTGGCTCAAAGTCAAGTGCACCGGAGAAAGCCCTTTTTAATACTGTTTTACTAAGATTTGACGAGTAAAGTGCGTGGTGGGGACAGTTTTTGGACAGCTCGCGAAGGTCTCCGTACGGATGAGCCGCTTCCCTTCAGCACTTGATGAGCTGAAGAATGTGGCAGTCTCATAATCTGTAATTCCTTACTTTCACCATCTCTGGGGTAGCGATGTGTGCTTTTAGACAAACTGCATGTGTCCAATCGACTGGCAGAACATGTTGGAGGCCCGAAGGAAGTGTCCAGAGTTGTTTGAGATGACGAAAAGCAAAAGCACTTGGATGTCCAAGTCGAGTATGCCACTCTCTCGACAAGGTAACTCCCTCGATTTCATAGGCGACGACTCCCTCGTGACCAGTGAGGGCGGGGCCTCAGTTGGCACTGTCAGTACAGCGTCCACTGATTTGCTGGGGACGATGGGAAAGCCATATTTGACCGTTCTTATAAACAGGAAACAACAGTCGGAGAGGAAGTTAAGGAATCTGCAGTGTGCATAACATATGGTTTTCGGTGGCCGTCCTGAGTCGTGTGATGATAAACAGTGAGCTCAGGGATGACATGGGCAGCAAGAATATTGCAATGAGCACCCGGAGCAAAATAGACCGGAGACAGTCGAACATGGATATCGGGTTCGAAATCTGAGAGACCCAAAATCCTGAGTCTGCAGCGTGGTATTGGCAGCAGTAAGGGACAACAGAGTATCATGTTTGACGTTGGACAAAAGAGTCATGAACAAGATGTACTGAACTACCAGAGTCCAAAAGGAACTTACAGGTCGAATAATTGTCAAGCATTAATTCAGGAACAAAGGATGTAGACGAAGAGCTCTGTACGGAAAGACTATTAACAGGGGGTTTATCCTCGGCCAGGGACAGAGTAGCTTGACGCTGGCGCAGCCCATTCGAAGATCCATTCTGCTTGCCTTTCGATTTGTTATTGTCATTGTTGCCCTTGCCACGAGGTTTGCCAAAACGTTTGCCCTTGTTATTATTCTTGCCAGAGCCCGTTTGCCTTTAGAGTTCTTCGTACCGAACGTACCTATAGCTTGGGAGCCCGACTTGTCCGTCGCATCCGACGAATCTTCTGAATCAGACCACCCCTGGTCATACTTAATCTTCGGAGGAAAAGAGCCGTCATTGTATGTATCGGGAGTAGATTTCAAGCGGCTCTCCCGTGTTGAAAGAAGTTTCAAGAAGTTTAAGAAGTTTCAAGAAGTTTAAGAAGTTTAAGAAGTTCAAGAAGTTTCAAGAAGTTTAAGAATTTTCAAGAAGTTTCAAGAAGTTTCAAGAAGTTTCAAGAAGTTTCAAGAAGTTTAAGAAGTTTCAAGAAGTTTAAGAAGTTTCAATTTGACAAGGGAGTTGATAAAGTTATCCACGTACTGGATAAGGGGACCATCCTCACGTAACAACGCAGTGTTCTAGCCATGTTTCTGGCCTTCGCTGGCCGTGCTCCCTTATTTCCAATTTGTGGCCGTTTATCCGATTTATCCAAATATAACAATATGAAGAGGCTTTTGAATGCATGAGGGACCATACTATACAATACAACAATTGTCGACGCTTGGCCACTTCCATATCTGATTAAATGTTCCCGCCCTGAATACGTTTCAAGTGTGTTTGGGGAGAGACTAAAGTGTTGTGATGACTCTCCCACCGCGTGGAGTCATCAGATTGTCCGCAACTTCTGAATTCTGCAACTTGAATTCTGCAACTTCTGTCGTCCTCTTGATTCGTTATCCGAATATACCAGGCTCACTTCTCTCTGATTGATCACCAGACCTTGGTCCCTTTTTAATGAGGGACCCTCACCAACCGCGGCCCTCGTAGGGCGGCACCCACGTGCAACAACCCAATCAGGAGCTAGATGGAGAGACATTAATCCTTCTAGCTAAGCTCTTGTGCTTAGTGTGCCCACAGAAATCATCTTCAACCCTTCATCTGTATGCATTTTGGACATGCCCGCAGAGCACTACTTCCCATGTTCCAACATAGATTCATACTCATAGTCAACAAACGAGGATTTATTCTTTTTTAAATAGTAGTGAAAACCACAATCCGTGATCAGCAGTAGTTTAAGGAAATTAGCTGAGACTAAACGAAGAAACCTCTTAAAGCACCAATGGCAGCGACAGCAATGCCAGTTTGAATGGGCGCACTCTTGTCAATGGTGTTGAAGTGAATTGATGCAAATCATACACATTCAAGAACTTTTAAACAAATGCCTCCGAATTTCCTGCCCTTGTATTATCGAATAATGTATAGATCCAACTTGGGTAGCGCACTACCCATGGATACACTATTGACCGGCGACGTGTGGTTGCAAGGGGAAACCTTCGATACCCACGTCGATATAGGCGGGTCTAACTCCGCCCGCCCACTTTCTTTAGAACGTTCTAGCTTCCTCGACGCAGTCTCGCCGCAGATGCCCTTTCCGGGTCATACCAGCCCCATCAGAATCTCTCAACGGCACCAGCCACCCGGCTGGCTGGTCACGCTCCCGTATAAAGTTTGCCAGGCAGCTAAAGGTGACTGGCTTGTTCCTTAAAACAGCCCGAAGCCAGCGCGACCGGGCTGGACAGTTTTCTATATAAGTAGCGGTGATCCCCCTTGTTTTAGGGATCATCACCGAACACATCTTTTCTTAAGTACTTGACGTTAAAACAACTGCAAAGGATATAACAATAATGATATAGCAGGAAATAAGAAGCAAAGAAAGAAAGGGGTGCAAGTTAAAATATGGGTTCGGGGTCGTGTCCTCGTATTTGATGCACACTTCTGGCCATGTTTCCTCCTTTTATACACATTTCTGGCCATCTTTCCTTATTCATGCAATCTGACCTTGTTCCCGGAATCTGTCCAAACTAGCCGCTGTTCCCTCTAAAAAGCACCTCTGGCTCCGAGCCGGAATGTCCTGTAGATTGTCTTCCCTGCAACGCTTGTTGAGCTGCATGTTCTGTTCGATTTGGCGGCCTCGGACTGCGTCTGAAGAATCACCACCGCTTTGCGCCCCGGCGGTATTGATATCCAGGACTCTGAGACGGACCCTGAATTTTGGCTCCGGTTGTGGGATTTCTCGTGTTGCTCGCCTGCCGCGGAAATTCCCGTCATTGGACACTGGCTGCGAAATTGCGGGTCGACGAAAAGACCAGGAGTCAAGAGAATCAGCAACCACCCAAAAACAGCCACAGCGCCCAACAGAAAAGCAAAAGCAAAAAAGAACAAAAACAAAAATCATATCTTGCGCCGTGGAATTTAGAAGCATCCCAACGCCACACCCGTACACTCGCCCGTCCTTTGCAGCCCTAAAGCCTCTTGGCCCGTGTTTGTACACCTTTTTGTCCTCTCTTACCCTCTTTCAAGCCCGAAGACCACATCTTTCGAATTCAGGCGACCTCGTCACCTTGGTCGTGCGCCTCCCGTGATACCTGAGCAGCCAGTTGCACATTTGATGCAGGGCTGCCTAAAATACGCCGGAAGACCAGCCCGATTCGGAACGTCAAGGTCCAAATGGCGCAATCTTCAATTCTTGACTGTCTCCACTTCAACAGCTTACCTTGGAGGCTTAGACAGGCACCAGTGCAGCTCGAGAGCAACCTGGAAGACCTCAAGGCGCTTTGGGTGCCTTTTTCAAGAGTCGCCCGTTGGGACCTTCACCAGACGAGGTGCTAGAAGCCGGGCCCGGTCTTGGCCGGTTTTCCTATATAAGTAGATGATCCGGTTTTACTATATAAGTAGATGATCCCCGTTGTCTGGGATGTACGGAATACATTTCCTAGGCACTAGAAGTTACCCAATGCAACCGTTCTGATGAGAATTGAAGGGTGTTCAAGTATTACTATGAATTGAAGATGTGCGATGTGGAATGGTAAATCTAATTAACGCATAGATGGAGAAGATGTATGTGAGTATGGTAAATACGTGGTGACAAGTAACAAATGTCAGAACCACCAGGGGTAGTGCGCGACCCATGACTCCACAAGTGGGAATACATCTCCTGTAAGCGACTTTTTCGAATTTATTAGGGGCCACTATAGAAGCTGTCATGATAGTAATGATGATCTGCAAAAAGACGTCGTATATAATACGAAATAGAGATGATCAGCAATAAGGTGCCAATACATTGTTGGCAATGAACTGTTGATACATTGATGCTAAGTACCGAGGTGCAATTGTGACAATTTGATCACCAAGACACCGCCAAGCAACAGCCACCGAGAACAACATATCCAAGAAGCAACAATGTCAGAAGCAATAGGGCAGGCCACCATGGTAGCACACCCAAAATTGGCCCTGTAGGCAATCTTAAGATTCGATCTCGTCGTCCAAATGGTCACGCATGCATCGCCAGTCCCAAAGTCACTCGCGGCTCGTCCTTGTGAAGATTGCACCGAAAATTGCGATTGACGAGAGCCGAGACCTCGAATAGTCTCCAACTCAAACGATGGATCAACAGCAGCCAATAGAGCGAGAGGGACTTCTAATGGAATGGACACGATTAATCTTGGCTCCCCGATTTGTGTGTAGTGTTCATCAGCTGAAAAGCCTTCTTGTCGTTTTGACCATGCTGATTTTAGTAATGAATGTCTGGACCTATTTCGATCTTGTCTACCACAACTAGACTCCACACTAACAGACAAGATAGATTAGGCCATGGCAATTGTCACTCATGTCCGCACAAATTCGGGTGGGGCATGACTAGCCATGTGGTATTAACTTCAACCACGCCTTAAACCTTTCTGGAGCGGCACCGTACGTGGCCCGATGTCATCAAGTCGACTAAAAGAAGCGTCTCCATAGAAGATTCGTCAATTTATCGCCCCTCAGATCTCGCCTACAGGTTAAGCAGCATCAATACCTGTATTGGAGTAGCTCACGACTGATCTCTTTCCTCCACAAGCACTGAAACTGTAGATGAAAATATCGACTTGAGAATCTGGAACCACTTGGAGCCAGGCATGGACGATCCCCATCGGCCCCAAATCTCTTCTCGAGCCACCAGCTCAATTTGGGTCACGAGAGGTTTCTTAATCCTCTTCATCTGGACTGTAACAATATCTTCATTTCTTCATCTAACCCAGAAGAACTTTTTGGTGGGCCGTTGCTTCGCTCTGTCCAACCGGTAAGTACTCGACTGGATGATTGATCAACCGTGAGGAAGGTCCGAAAGCATACCGCAAGAGCAAATTAAAAAATGTTCGGTGAAAGGTTAAACAGGAGATCCTATTGCAATTATCACAAGTCTAGAAGCTTCCTGCAACTGGGTCTATGGCAACATACTTTAGTCATGTGGCGATGTCGACACGTAGCATATCATAGTGTCATGCGAACAAGGATATAGTGTAATGGTCGTCTTTTGCATTGTCATATTGCACATGAAAGCTGACAAAAGATACCTGCTTCAGTAGCTCGTAGAAAATGTCAATGGTTTTGAAAATTGAGGTGGGCTTTTTGTCTAGCGTTTTTACCACGATAGGTAGGGCTTTCAGCGTTTGTACCACTGATAGGTTGACCCATTAACCCAGGCCGTTTGAGCCTCACTCTGGCGAACATGGTCTTCAATCACAAAGTCACCTTTTAGCTATAATCTGTCCCACAATATACGGCCTCGCCAATAAAACCATGGATGTGGGCCTTCACGGAGATGCATTGTATCGGTAGAAAAACATTTTTGGGTCATGGTATTCCTTATGGGCAAGAATACATGGGCCACGTCAGAGTAGTGGAGCACGCAACTCATACTGTAAGATTTGATGCAAGCTGCATAAGAGTACGCCTGGTGACCAGATGGTGTGCAGTCACTGCTCCTTGAACATGAATCGCGTGGGATTTGCCCATCTGGCTTGCCGTGAAATTTAGCCCATATTAAGGCTGGGGCATCGAGAATAATGCTGTCAATCCAATCGTCTAATGGGTTCAAAAAATGGTCAATTGGATTGAATGAAGGCCCCGTGGCTCGATTAAATCCAGTGGAATGGCAGTATGCTTTAGAGGCGATTTCTTGAACCGAGTGTCTCTTGTGGCGTTAGAAAAGGTAATGCCATACCTTCAAATAGAACGGAAGAGCCTTGAACGCCTCCCTCTCCTCAAAGAGCTCCTGCAGGAGGCGTTCAAAGTCGGTCTCGACGCGCCCGGTGTCAAGGTCCATGGTATCCAATGGCACAATGGTATTGAACTTGCGAGCATAGATCTTGTGGCCAAAATAGAAAAGACAGACAATCACTGCGCCCAAGTAATTCTCAAAAAACACCGCAGCATTAGGGCTCTGGCCCAAAGGAAAAAGCGAAACCCAGAACTGCAAGCCTAGCAAAGCCACAAGGCACGCGGTGGCATAGTACAGGCCCCATACACCGGTGATGGACACGTAGGGCAACTCGCTAAGCGGGCGATTTTGGCGAGACATGGCGGCCCGGAACCGGATGTGTGAAATGGTGCACGCCGCCCACGTGAAGAGCGTGGAGAGGGCACTGAGCGCCACCAACCACGCAAAAACCTCCGCCTGCTTGGGTGACGCAGACACAAAGGCCAAGAGACCAACAATGGCGCTCACAAGGATGCCCACCAATGGCCGGCCCCGCCGGTCCACGTAGCGAAAGACGCCGGGAGCCAAGCCCTGCTCAGCCAACGAGAGAATGGTGCGCGAGAAACCATAAACCGCCGAGTTTCCGATGGAGAGCAAGGCCACGAGCACCACCACGTTGAAGATGGATGGGAGCGCCTTGATGCCGCCGGTGGTGATGGCCACCACAAACGGAGAAGCAAATGCGTTGGAGGACGCCGTCAATGCGGGGTTTTCCGACGACACCAAGAATCCGATCAACGTCAACGTCAACAAGTAGAACACCACGATGCGGTAGAAGACCATCTTGATGGCATGTGGCAAGGCGATGCGCGGGTTGGCCTTAGACTCGGCCGCCGTCAAGCTCACCAACTCCGTACCTGCCAACGAGTAGGTGGCGGCAATCAACACGGAGATGACACCCTTGAAGCCGTGGGCAAACGGGCCCGGCGAGGTCCAGTTGCGGGCGCCGATGAAGCCGGATTTGCCGCCTCCACAGATGAGCACAATGGCCAAGATGTCGAAGCCCACGATTCCCAAGAGCTTGACCACCGAGGCGGAAAGCTCGAAGTACTCGAACCCAGCGGTGCCGAAAAGGTTAAGCGCGATGATCACCACGTAAAAGACCGCCACCCACACCACCGAAGGAATGCTGGAATGCCAGAAGTCGATGGAGAGCGAGGCAGCCACCAACTCTAAGGGAAGCACCACCACCCAGAACATGGCATAGTTCCAGCCAGCAGCGAAACCGAACGACGGGTCGATGAAGCGCGTGGCATACGTGGCAAACGCCCCCGACACGGGGAAGGCGGCGGAAAGCTCCAGGAGCGCCTGCATGACGCAGTAGAGAAACGACGAAACAATGGCCCAGCCAATCAACACGCCCGCAGGGCCGCCGGTGGCGAGCGATTTTCCCGACACAATGAGGAGCCCCGAGCCCACACACCCGCCAAGCGCGATGAAGGCTTGCGAGATGGGGTTGATGCTATTCTGGAGGTTGTTTTGTGCGGTGGCTTTGACCGCCCGCTCCAACGAGTCCACCTCTTGGTCCGACCCGCTGAATTCGGCTCGCTTGAAGCTGTCTTTGAGCTGCGTCCAAGCGGACGGCTTGCTTAGGCTCATGTGATCACTGCCATGGAAGGATTCTTTTTCGGGAGTTCTAGTCGAGGTCACTGACATACTCGGAGCATAAAGCGAAGGGGAGCTTGAAATGGGCGCTTGAAATGGGCGCTTGATATAGGGAACTTTGGGGAGCTTGAAACTGGGGTATGACTTGGGGATTGAGATTTGGAGGCACGGGATCTAGGAAACTAGCTAAGGCACGACACGCCGGTGATGCTCAAAAAAGGTGGGGAGAAGAGCCGGACGATTTGGCCTTTATATGGTCTCGCAGCATGTAGAAAAATGGCAAATGCCGTGCGCCTGCACATGGCGGGGCGCTAGAGGCTGCGAAATTTGCTGGGTGTCATGTTAACTCATCCCTCGATGCGTTTTTCGGCGCGCGCGCGCTAAAAGAAAGAAATCTGCTGATCATGGTGCCCTGGACCTGGGGTTTGGTGCTTATTGCGGGCGGCCGTTTGCCGGGCCATGGCGGGGGCCCGCACAGAGACCGCCGGGAGGCACGGGCCCGGACCCCGTGCTTTTCGCACGGCAGGGCGGGCGGGCGGCGCGCGGGCGGGCGGCGCGTGGCAGATCCATTGTGGGATTCTTGTAGGCGGGCTGCGCGAGACCGAAGGCGCTCCGGCGAAGAAGCGGGCGCGTCCTGCATCGCGGCGTGCTTTGCGCTCCAGAAACCGCACCCCACACCGAAACACCCGTACCCCCGCGCGAAGGCGGGGCCGCGCCGGAGCATTCCGACGCGCGCCGAAATAGTACTCAAAGACCTCCGGTTCGCATCACGTGGTACGCACGTGCTCGGGGGCCCCGGGCCCACCGCACGGGGCCCGCCGCACGTGCAGACCCGTTCCCCACGATTGCTGCATGTTTGCGCATGGCCATTCTACAGGCCATCTACAGACTACCATCAAATGTCGTATAAATTCGAAACCACCGTGGAACTCCAGGGCTTGCGCGAGCTCTTCTCGCTCTCCGGAACCGAGTGGTCCAAGCCCCTCTCCGCCGACGAATTCGCCCTGCTCGAGGCCAAGAAAACCGTGGACCGCATTTTAGCCGGGAGGCCCGCCAGGGGGTTTCTTCTTAGAAGCAAGCAATCGGGCCAGATTGCGGCCTCTTGCATCGTGGCCCAAAACAAAGCCTTATATAAGGACCCGTCGCTCAGCTCCATTGGCAACACACCCGACCCGGTGCTGTTTGGCGTCAAAAACGCCACCGCCCTCTTGATCAGCTACGTGTTCGTTTCTCCGGACCACCGCAAACAGGGCTTGATGCAGGACATCGTCAACCGGGCCATCAAGTATACCGAAAAGGAAATCTTGGACAAAGAATTGGCCAGGTCGTCCGACTCCAAAGACAGCTTCAAGCACATGGTGCAGAGCGGTCGCGACATTGACATGCGCCTAGCCAATCATTACTTGGGCAAGAAGTATTTCTGGTACCTTTATTCGGCCATTGGGGAGGCCTACGCCAAGTTGGGATTCAAAGGGTACCCGTTGGAAGGCTACAAGATTGGCTTTGGGCTCTCGCAGCGCGAGTCGTCCAAACTCGTCCAAGCCCTTCTCAAGGAGGGCACCATTGGGGGTAAAACGTTGCATCTACTCGATGGATCCGTGCAGAAAGATCACGACACCATAGCGCAAATCATGAACGGGGAAGAGCTCGAGTTGCTTACCGAGTTGAACAAGAACTTGTTCCACTCGGAGCTCTCCGGGTCCCGCCGCTCGTCGCTGTCGCTCTCCAACATCCAGCACGCGCTCCACAGCAAGGTGGGTTCGAAGACGTCGTTGAGTGGAGGACACGTGGGGCCCGAGGCCGAAATCTCGGCCAAATTGGACTCCACCCATATTTACAAGAACTCCTTCACCGGCGACCTCGTCAATGAGGTGGCCGGCCGGCGCACACTGTCGGTGCTGCAATTTTCCACCGGCAAATTTGCGTTAGTGCCGTCCAAGGAGAGCCTCGAGACTTGTTTCAGCTCCACCAAGGAGGTGGCCAAGCGGTGCGGCTCCGAGGCCAACCAAAACGTGGCCGATATCCGGGGCGCCATTGTCACCAACGAAATGCAACATCGCTCGTTCTACATCTTGTGGAAGCAGCTCAAGCAGAAAGATTTCCACATTGTGGGCATGGGCGAGTTGAGCCTGGATGTGTTTCCGGGGTTGGGGTCGGCCAGGCGCAAGTCCTCGTTCACGGGGATCAACGAGATGGGCGGTTACAACTTTCAGGATTGGGAACTCTTGTTGGCAGTGGCCGTGCACATCGCCCGGCAGGAGACCGTCAATGACACCGAAGCCGTGTACGTGGCGCTCAATGATCTTCCAACGGAGGTTCCTGTGCCAGTGATGCACGACTTTTTCATGAACTACTGGGAGCTGCCCTCGGATGTGGTTTCGTTTGTGCCGGATTTCTCTGCCTACGGGATCTTGCCTATGATCCGGAGGTATGGTAGTGCAGATCCGCACTTTGAGCTTGACTGGGTAGCCAATAGCTTGGCTGCCTGGGGCTAGGCAGTTTAAAGGGAAGGGTGGCTTGGTGTTGGTCTTATCTCATTGGCTAACAGGGACAAGGGGCAGGGACAAGAGTCAGAGACAAGGGGCAGGGACAAAAGTCAGAGACAAGAGTCAGGACAAGAGTCAGAGACAAGAGTCAGGACAAGAGTCAGGACAAGAGTCAGGGACAAGATACAGATGATGGACACAAGAGAACATAACAAGAGACAATGGAATTGGACGGCTTAAGCACATGGTGACAAATGCACACCGAGAAGGTATTTGACCGAAAACGGGTACCAGCAAGAATGATTGGCATGATGACAAATTGGACGCGGTCAAAGGGAGCAAACAAGCTATGGGACTCATGAATATGCCGACCGTCGATGCAGAGCGTGATGGCTGTATTGCAGCTACCTAGGCATTAGCTTCCCATGCAGGATGAGTCGGCAAGAAGCGAAAGGGCCGTCCATGGCCCGACCGCACTCGCGGGACTAGCAGGGCTTCGCACCCATTTTGCACCCACGGCGTGCGCACGACCCACAGTGGGCCTGTCACCACATTACCCAATATCAAGAGCTTGGTAGTGTGGGGCTCTGGCTAGTCTGGTGCCAGGAGAAGACGACATGATGATCCTGGAACAGGGCGAATTTTGGGGTCACCTTACTGGATTTGCTGTGGCGTTTTGGCATCTATTGCGAGATCAGGTCCAAAGAAGCTGATGGAGACTCGGCCAATGGCAATGGGTCAATGGCAGCGGTACTTATTCAAGAGTCTCGTCAAGGGGCATAAAAAGACCTGTTATGGCCATGAAAAGACTTGTTCTGGCCATGAAAAAGAGAGGAGGGTGACACTCAGCCAGATCCTGTCCCAGCAAGATTGTTGCGTGCTGATGACGGCAATTGGGTAATTCACCGGGCGTATTTTGGACTGCCATCTTTTGCCAGTGGCTCGATTAGCGGCTCAAGCTGAGTGGGCTCAACCAAATGCTCTACCCGGGAGTGGTTCAAAATATCCATTGCTGTGCTGGCCCTAAGCGGTGGCCAATTGGTCTGAGCCAGTTACACCTCGGAGGTGTGGCAAAAGAGTGAGATACCCTCATTCAGCTCAGCCGGGAACGCTGGCGATCACAGGCACTCTTTAGCTCGACCATATTCAAATCTGGCCATTTGGGGAAGTGAATGCCGACAAGGTGCCGGAGGTGCCGGAGGTGAATCTGCGGAAGGAGCATCGGAAGCCCGTCCATTGGGTAGAATTAAACCCGCCATTTTCCCTAAAACCTTAAAGCCGCAAAGGATCTCTTGGTTCTCGCATGGAGGAACGTGACGATAGGTTGCCTCAATTACAGGGAGTGAAATAGGTTTCCTTGGATCCATTCCGGCTCACCTCTTAAGAGCTCACCTCTTAGAAGTTCGATGCTCACTGCCCTAAGACTGCCGCTGAACTTGAGCATATCAAAGCGGAGAAGTACCGACGGGTGCCTTGGCCTCGGCGAGCGGGGAAACCCAAACTGGAAAGCTTCGAGATTGTACTTTTGAATGCTCCGGCACCTTGGCCACACAGAGAAACCAAGAAGCGCTGCTGTGGGTACCCTTCACGCAGACCAGAGCGGAGTTTGACCGCTTGAAGCCGTCAGAGGATGACAGCGATCAGCAAGCTCAGGTGGTGACGGAGCTGCAAAAACTCGTTGTACACTCCGCCAAAGAGAACCATTGAGATGTGGACGGTCATGGAACGCCAAGTCAAGTTTTGTATCCATGAGTAGCGCAATACTCGTGTGTAACTAGGATAAATATCAGTCATCCATTGGTTCGTGATTATCCACTGGCTCGTGCTCACGCCCGTGTGAGGTTCCAGACAGGTCTCTGCCACATGGTCTCTGCCACATGGACCCGGCATTTGGCAAGGGCGAACCTGGAGTGTCCTTGAATGTTGGCGGTGCCATTCTTTCGAAACTCAAGAACCCACCAGAAGCTGCAGCGGCGTAACGGCCCTTGGGAATCGCCTCAGAGGGATGTTTAGACAACTTCGCCTTAGAGGGCAGTTAGACCACTCCAGGCCAAGAAGACCTGTCCGAAGCAGCCATTCCGGCTTGAGTCGCTCTTTGAAGTTTCATTGGATGGCTGAACGTGGCTGGGGCCATTGAAACAATGATTCCAGCCGGGACGTGCTCTAAAACACCATCATCCATCCAAATGCGGAAAAGCTCCCGCCAAGTGCCATAGAGAAACGCCTGGCCGAGCCCAGATGTGGCCAAGCACCGCATGTGTCCCGCATCCCAGGGCCTGGCTGTCCCCAGGGTGAACGACGCCCATGGACTGGTCGGAACGTTGTAGTAGTATCAGTTTTATATGGTCCCACATTGTCCCAATCCACCCCCAACATCCCCGGAAGTTGTAGCCTTTCACGTGTCAGCATAGACTAAGAACTAGACCCGTCAGTTCGGCTTCGGCATCCCATGTACGTCGAATCTAGACCATTCAAAACAACTGATTCTAGGATGCCGAGGCTCAAATTGGTCTAGAGGGCAATACTGTGATCTCCGCAGATGGTCGTGTGGAGTCCATCGTGACAGTGTTGTAAACCTGACACCACATTCCTGACTTTTTTTTTTGAATTGGTACAGACTCTTTTTCTGCATCGGCGAGTGACTAGCATGAAGAGTCTCCTGCGCCCAAGAAGACCCAAAATAGTGGACTGGCAGAAGCGTCTTTTGTCAAACCAGAGTATCTCAGTCCTTGCCGAGAGCAGACGGGCTGAAGGCTGTGGGAGCTTTGTACACGACGGAGCGTGCATGAAACTCCACTTTTCGATCCGGCACTGGGTGATTTTTTTGTGGATCTTTCAAAGCCCAGAATTCCATAGGCCCGTGTCTCTCAGCGAAGTATGAGCCCAGGCGCCTTCCATTGGAGTTGATTTCAAGTCTTGAAACGGGAGTTTTCTTGTAAGTGGTTTTGCGGTTCTTTAAGCGCCAAAAATGGACAGAAGACGGCCAAAGAAAGGCCAAAGAAAGGCCAAAGAAAGGCCAAAGAAAGGCCAAAGAAAGGCCAAAGAAAGGGCAAAGAAAAAAGAGGCCAACGGAGCTGGTCTAGTCTCATGGTTCTCCTGCACACACCAACCTTCATATCGACGCTTTCAACGAATGTCTCTGAATCGCCACGTTCGAACCTGCACTTGATGATTGCCCCAGCTAGGAAGACCGCCTTCTATGCCTGGTTCCAATCTGTAATTTTATCGAGTTAGGCCACGAGGCTATTTTGGACGGATGGGGGATTCCCAAATGATTTTGGTGTGTGTGTGGAATACACGGCAGGGTCCCAGGACAGAGCGATACGGAGTACAAGACTGCCGCTATAGCTTTGGGCGTGAAGTGGCCGAATGCAGGGCCCCAGGTGTGACAATGACGCCGCTAAAAGCCGCCGTGATGCTCTCATGCGATGGTGAATGTAGTGCGTTGGGTCGCCCGAGCGATTTGGCCCTCTATTGCTCTATTTTTGTGAGATGATGCTGTGCCCGAAGGCCCAGATTCTCAGTGGCTCGTTTGCCTTTTGGAAGCGGGTGTAATTTGACTGTCTACAACGGACCTTCAAGTAGGAAACCTCGCTGTAGTGGAAAACCTCGGTGTGGTGGAAACCTCGCTGTAGTGGAAACCTCGCTGTAGTGGAAACCTCGCTGTAGTGGAAACCTCGCTGTAGTGGAAACCTCGCTGTAGTGGAAAACCTCGGTGTGGTGGATAGAAACATCTTTCGTCTTGTTGGTGGTTCATTGCAACATTTGCTCTTCGGGTAGGCCTCGAGGATAGAGCACAAGGTGCCCTAGGCCGAGCCTCAGTTGTCGGTGTCCTCCCTTGTCAATGCCGCCTAGCTCGAATGCGTGATGAGGATTCCGCAGGAGTTATAGCTGGCGTAAAGCGGAATGTGGCAGGCTTGGCCTTGTGCCGTCCAAAAGCAGAGGCTGGTAGTAGATTGAGCCAAAGGGAAAGCGCCAATGGACATGTGTCTGACCGTTCCACATGGACGGTTCCAAAAACGACCGACCCTTCTGGGCTAGGCGTTCGGGTGGAAAATAGCAGGTCATTCCCGTCCTTCTTGTCGCCTACCTATTCCACTAAAGTGGAGGCAACAGAGCATGGCGTCACGCAAAAGTTCCTGCAGCTTCCCCCAATTCTCCATGTGACTATGGCTCAGCTCGAGTGGATGTCAAACCTTCTTCGAGAAATTGGTCATCAACACGTCTGCCATTTGTTCTGTGATGATCAGGGCGCTCTAAAGACCGTGATGAATGACAACTGCTCAATGCCACCAACCAATCCGAGTGGAAGTGGACTCTTGTGGGAGAACCTACCCCATTGCACATGGAATTCGCTGAGTTTCAATGCATGCCATTGTCTGTGACCGTCACAGCTGGAGAGGGAGAACCACGATGTGAATTCAGCCGGATGAAGGCCTCCTTAGGCGCCATGTCTTCCCGGAGCGCAATGTGCTTCATGGGGAGCACGTTGCTTTTGTGCCAGTCAAAATCCCTAGAGCTACCGCCGTTTGCTGTCATCACGTTTTGGTATGGAAGCTGCTAGACTGCTGTAGCCACCGAAGGCGGCAGAGCTCCATAAGTTGCTTGAAATCACATTCGATTTCTCAGAAGTATTTTCTTCACACCTTATATCAATCTCCTGGGATTTTCATGTTGACTTTTGCCCTGAGCGCCGCTTGACTGCTGCTCCAACATCGGACACTTTGCCTCCCGATTTTGACCGAGGGCAATCTGGTGCCCTGACCGAGTCTTGTCAATTCAGCAATGTCAGCTAACCCTTTGCATTCACACGGCATGGAAACTTTGACGTACCTTTCGTACCTTTCGTACCTTTCGTACCTTTCGTACCTTTCATCCGTGGGACTGGCCCCAGGGTACCAGGAGTAACAACCAAAGATCCAGCCCGCTACTCCCCACTCGGCGAGGTGAGGGCTAGTCCTTCCGGCAAGCTGCCGATGGTACACTTGGGAATCAGGAAGGCCACGGGGGTAGCACCCGTTCATCACCAGGGTGCAGGACCTGCATCCATGGCTTTGTTAAAGCCGGGCCCAGGATCAGCATCTTCCGGTAAACCCCGCCAGCCACTCGTTCCCTCGCCACCGAAATCTCCACGCCATTCAAGGGCCGTCCTGCACACTGGCGTTTCCTTGGTCCTTCCTGGTCCCCTGGTCCTCCCCTAGTCCCCTGGTCCTCCCCTAGTCCCCTGGTCTTCCCTGGGCCCCGGGCCTCTCCCACTAGCCACATGTAGCTGTGAGTATGGTGCCATAGTCCGTAGCTATTTAGCGTCGGAGCGCGTGATTGGTTGGTGGAGGAGCCTCCACACAAGGCCATGGGAGTATGACCGTAACCGCCCATGTGACTGGAGGATCCCTCCCGCCAACTATGCAGGCTCGACGCCCATGGCTTGCTTCAGGTTTGTTTCAGCCCCTCGAAGGTTTGAGGCGGAGCATTTGTCTGACGTCCACTTGTTTTGAGGGAGTATTCAGGGGGCATTTTTGGCGGCCTCATTGAGGGCATTGTGGCGCGTAGTCATGGTGGAGCCTGGCATTCTAGACTGGCCGTTCCGGCCGCTGGACACTTGGCGGTCGTTTTGCAGCCCTGTAGTGCCGGCCTCAAAAGTTGGCGGGTATGTGGATCCATGTTGCCGTCCGCAAGGAGTAGCAAGGCTTGCAAATGGCCTCGCAAATGGTGGCCTCGCGAATGGTGGCCTCGCGAATAGCGATGGACCAAGCTCATGGCCACGGAACGCAAACCGGGGCCGTGCATGACGCGCATGGCTTGGTGCTGGTATGAAGGGGCCATGCAGGCCTCGGGCCTGTGCCGGGATCAAAGACGAAGTGATGCGCGACGACAAGTCACTTACATGGGCCGGGCATGCACCTGGGGCGCGCCTTGCATTGGCTGGCGTGGGATCGCAGGAGCGGTGGCCGAAGAGGTGGCGAAGTGGTGGCAGAAGCGGGGCAGAAGAGAGGCAGAAGCGGGCAGAAGCAGTGGCAGAAGCAGTTGCAGAAAATGATTGCAGATTTGGGTGACACTTTTATGTGGCGGGAAGGGATGCTGCGACAGACAGATACTGCGGCTGGGGAGCGGAGATCTTGCGACCGGAAAAGTGGATCATGCGGCCGGGACAGCTTGCGGCGCGCGCTGCAGGCAAGGAATGTGTCCGGGCTATGACTTGCGCGCATTTTGAATGCAGGTGCCCATTCCCGATATGCATTGTATCGGGCTCCACTGCATAGTCTAGCCACCTTGCCCCTTCGTGAGTTTTGAGATCCCGGCCACACCTTTAGGGTTTCTAGACCCGGGGCCTTCCCCACGGCTATAACCGCTTCTGCTTTTTTCCGGCGGGTCCCTCTTGTAGAACCACCGGTTTACTGCGGCCTTTGGCTAAACCCCGAGGCCGCAGAGGGTCCAAAGTAACCCTTCCCAATGGGGAATGAACGTAAGGGGGCGTGCAGAAGCCCGGTCCTGTACAGGAACCTTGGGCGGGGCTCGATGAAGGCATGCAAAGTTGTGTCATGTTTGTGAGCGGCATAATCGCTGCTAAGCCTTGCCCGCTGAGCAAGCCTTGACTGGAAAAAAGCGGCCGCAAGCAAGAAAGCGCGCGCGCACCCTCGACCCCTCCAAAAAGCAAATCCCGGTGTGCAGGCCGTGCAGCGCCTGCTCATGCAATGCACCGTTGCGCAGCAGCTGCATTCCATTTGCCGGCTCGTGTTCCCTCGTGGGAACATATAATACCGCATCCTTTCCCGCCATGGCCAGGGATCTTCTGTCCCGCTACACCTACCAAGCCACCCACTTCCTTATGTCCGCCACAAGTCCGACCCACCCCACAATGACCGCCCCCGCTCCAGCCGCCGACCCACTATTCCCGCGTGCGACCAATCTCCACATGCGTCCTCCCCAGCCCCTCAAAGAGGAATATGTGTCGCCCCTAGCATACTCCTTCCAATACAACTCCTCTGGCTATCTGTTTTTGCAGCCCTCCTTATACTCCGCCGCCCCCTTGCACCCTCTGCTAGATCCCCCAATCATACCTCGCAGCACAATCTTTGAACATGCCCCCAGTTTCAATGGCCCCAGTTTCAACGCCCCCAGCGCCAATGCCCCCAGTTTCAACGCCCCCACTTTCAATGCCCCCACCAGTACCCCCGGCTTCAAGGTCGAGGCTTTTGATGGTCCCAGGGCCGAAGTCGCCACCCAGTACAATCACGGGGCTGGGCACGACGCTTTCAAGATCGACCACATCGTCCTCGGAGGGGCCCGGCGGCGGTCGTCCCGAAGCCGCAAAACAACACCCGTCTCCCTTGTTTGCCAGGAGTGTGGCAAATCCTTCACCAAACCTTACAACCTCAAAAGCCACTCGCGCTCACACTCCTCCGATCGCCCCTTCAAGTGCCTGAAGTGTCCCAAGGCGTTTGCGCGGTCACATGACAAAACACGCCACGAGCAGTTGCACGGCGGCGTCAAGAACTTCCGGTGTGAGGGCTTGTTGAGGGACGGCGTGACCCGCTGGGGTTGTGGCAAGAGCTTTGCACGCTCCGATGCGTTATCGCGTCACTTCCGCACCGAGACCGGCTGGCTGTGTGTACGCGCTCTAATGAACGAGGCAAAGGAGCACGAGGACGGTGCCGTGCTGGAAACGGGCCGCCGCATGCTGGTGTTTGAAGAAGGCCGCTGCATGGAGCCCGAAAATGGCCGCCTAAAAAGCATCGACCTGGCCGACCCGGCGAGCTTCCGCAACTCTTGCCCGCTGCTCCCTCACTATCGTGCACTCCCGTCCCACCCTCCATATCCGACATACACTTGCCCATCGGGCAGCCCGCCTGTGAGCCTGCTGCCACCGGTGTTGCCGCACGTGCGCCTTCCGCAGCTTGTGTCCGGCCACTATGCAATGCAGCTGAGAACCGACCTGGCTCTGCTTCTGGTACTGCTTCCGCCTCTTCTCCGGCATTAAACGGGCAAGCCTGTTGGTTGTGTGTTGGTTGTGTGTTTGCTGATGACTTTCCTGCGTCTGTCTGCTGACTGCCCTGTCTGCTGTCTACTGCCCTGTCAACTACGCTTTCGACTGTCTACCTGTCTGAATATTGTCCCTATTGTTTTGCCATCGTCTCTACGCTGTCTCATACGAGTACTACAAGAATTTTTGAATAGGGTTAGGGCGCAGCCACGGGACGGTTGGTAGGAGGCAAATGCATTCTTTCCGTGGTGCTAATGCTGAGGACTGCGTGGAACTCCGGCATAGAATTTAGCGGAGACGGCTGGGGCGATTCCCATAGCCTGCGTCATGCAGTAGTCATAGGCGCGCACTAGCCGTCTGCGCCCATTCGCCGGGTACATGCACTCCCGCGTAGGCGCAAATATCCTTTTCGCGTTCTGCATCCCTGAGCCCCATCGCCCATGCCCCAAAAGACTCGCATTCAACACAAAAAAAGTCCGCCATCCGGAATAACGCCAGCTATACCTGCACACCTGCACCGCGGCGCCGCCAGTTTAGCGGAATAAATCGCGGCCCCCGGAAAAACCTGGCGCAGCCCGCATCTCCATCCTGCTTCAATTATTGACGCATGTATATGCACCTACCGAACTGACAGTTTTAAACCTCTTCGCTGTAGTACCGCAGGACCCGTGCATTCATCTTTCATTGCGGATGCAATGTAATGCCACCAAACGCTTCTACGCGCCCGACTCTTTATTTCAACTAGGCTAGTGCGTGCAGCCTCGACCCACCGCCGCTGCAACTACTTGCATCGCAGCGTGCATCTACACTGCTCAAACAAGTCCACACGGCACCACCATAATTCTTTGATATAGTTAACGCCACTGTAAATGCTCCCCCACAAATAAGTTCGCATCGTGTCTTTTGCGGCGCGCTGGTGTTTCAGCCCTGGTGAGGTGACACAGCAGCCGTCACGTGAAACGGCCCACCATCTCCAGAACACTTTCCAATTTTGCTTCCCACCGCCGAACTTTCACCCTGCTCCAAATAAAGAGCATGGGTGCGAGTTGCAGAATATTGGTCGTCATTTTGGCACGCCACACGTGAAACAACAAACAAGACGCTCCCACGGCTTGGCCCCCCTGCATCTTGCATGTGCACAAAAGGAATTTGTCTATAAAAGGCCGGCCTTCCCTCTGAAATTCTTGGGAAGGCTACCCAACACCTCTGCCAGGAATTCAGCCACTGCTGGAATAATGTCGCAAACTTGTATGTGTGTGCTGATGAACAGGATTGAGTCGGAGCCGGGTTACACCACGAAGTTTAATAAGGTGTTGCTATTCACGCACTGCTTCCTCTTTGATTGCCCCTTTGCCTGCTTCTTTGCCTGCTCATTTGTGCTCCTTTGCCTGCTCCTTTCATCCCTGCTTGCCAGTGCGAATATAGCGCGTTTCAAAACTATATAAACCAGCGAGGCAAAATGGTTCAAACCAGCGCGGCAAAACAATTTACCACTAGCATAATTCAACACCAATGTTCCAAAAAGTCTCATACAACAATATCAAGATACACCAACCAATAAAGTGAACCAACCGATGAAGTGAACCAACCAATCGAACCAGCCAATAGTCGAACCAGCCAATAATCGAACCAGCCAAATCGAAAAGGTGTGCGCTGTTTCGCCCAGCCCTACAAGCCTGCAGGCGTTGTGCTCCAACTGTGGTTCTCAACACGGCCGGATATCAGACCCCCATGCCTTCCAGTATGAGCAATCTCTCTATTGTTTTGTTCCAGTTTGCTAGCATGGTTCGAAGCAGTCTTGGTTTGCAGCATAATGGTTTGGATAGTGCAGATAAATACTGTATTGAAGATAATTACAGTGACCCAGTTCAGCCTTTCTGCTAGCTGCTTCTTGATTGGTCCTGCAACCCCCAAATGCGCTCCATGTGGCAATGCTCCAGAATCAAGATTCCCGGTTGGGGATTTCTCATGAGTCGGAGTGTAACATCTAGGCATTTGGTTTGAGGGACTTCACGGAGAAAGAGGATAGTTTTGAATCCTTTTGTTCATTTTTGGTGGGGTGGTTCCAATCATTTTGCCGCGTTGCTTTCGATTCTTTTGATGAACTGGTATGTGGAGGCCAGGCGACATTTTCCAAGTCGGGGTCACCTGACGGCCCCGCTTCGGCCTCAACCAATACCGGAATTTTGGCCTGTGCCCTATCACCGATACTCCTATTTTTCTTGCAGGGCAAATCAACGCTAATCCTCTCAAGCGGCTTGGCGATCCGGGTGGGGTTGGGCTTAACGCCGTCCTGCATGCCCCGCGGCCACCCCACAATCGGTACTCCCAACAATACAAAATACCAGCCACTTCTTCCACCGAGCACTTGATCCAGAGTCAGCGCTTTTCAAGTTTTATTCAGAGCCCGCCTTGTTCATCATCCCTCATTCAATACGTCCGGATCCAACGTTCGACTGATACGCACAGGTACATCCTTCGGCTGAAACTCACAGGTCAACGAACTGAAACCACACTCTTCAATGGAAGGAAATCTTGTACTCGAGGCGCAGGTGCCGCAACTCCCCGTGCCCAGCTTGGCCGACTCAATCCAGCAGATCTTAACCGCTTTGAAGCCTCTTCTTACTACTGAGGAATACGACCAGCTCTTGGAGGAATCATCCCGATGCTTAAGCGACAAAAACATCCTTTTGATCCAGAAGCATTTGGAAGCGGCCGCCAAAGATCCCAGTGTGACCTGCTACTTGAATAGTATCAATGGTGACAGCTACCCTGGCATTTACGGAGAAATCAGGGGCGGCATTTTGCCCCGCAATCCGTACCTCGTTTTGGAGGAGGACCCCTACGCCATGACCATCAACCCACCCAACCAGGCGCAGCGGGCGGCGTCGTTGGTCAACTCGTCTCTCAAGTTCATTGTGACTATGCGCAACGGCACTTTGAAACCGGATGTGGCCCCCAGGTCCGGCAAGCCCTTGACCATGAACTGTTACCAAAACTTATTTGGCACCACACGCGTCCCCGAAAAACACCATACTGTGACCATCCAGAAGTCGGGCAACGGAAACGACTCCAGGCACGTGGTGTTTATATGTAACAATCGCTACTACTCCTTGGAGGTGCTCACGGAGATGAAGGCCGAGCCGCATCTACTGCCCAAGACTCCCCATCTGATCTGGTTCAACGATGCAGACTTGGCCGCCAAGGTGCAGGCCATTATTGTCGATGCCAATTCGGTCGACCGCACCAAATCCGTCACTAGCGGGATAGGCTCCATCACAACTCAGACCTACACCCAGTGGACCAGCGCACGCCACGAACTCGCCCGCTCCAGTCCCGATTTGGCGCAAACCATTGACAATGCGCTTTTCGTGGTTGTTTTGGACGATACCGTGAGTCCAGTCTCGGACCAGGACAAGATCACTGCTATATCCCACGGGCTGTCGATGCTTGCGCCGGGCACCAACATCCAGGTGGGGTCATGCACGTCCCGCTGGTACGACAAGTTGCAGATCATCATCACCAAAAACGCCACTGCTGGCGTGGTGTGGGAGCCGTCTACCATGGACAGCACCGCCATTTTGCGCTTCATCAGTGACATCTATACAGACCTGATTTTGAAGCTCGCTAAAAACATCAACGGCGCCGAGAGTACACTCTTCGACAGCACCATCCAGTTTGTGCTGGGACTCGAGTCGGAGAAAAAGCCCCGCGTCAGGCCGTTGCATTTTAACATGACCCCAGAAATCGTCAACCTCGTCCACCTCTCGGAAACTCGCTTGGCCGATTTGCTAAATCAGCATGAGCTGAAGACGCTCACCATGAAGCTTAACACGCATCTTCTCTCGAAACTCGGCATCTCCACGGACTCGTTTCTTCAGGTGGGCTTCCAGATCGCGTACTATGCCTTGTACGGGAAGATGGCCAATACTTTGGAGCCCATAACTACGCGGAAGTTCCGTGACGCTCGAACAGAGCTCATTGCGGTTCAAAGCGACGACATATCTCACCTTGTCAAGCTCTTCATCTCATGTAACGAGGCCTCTAAGAAATGGGACTGTTTCAAGAGGAGCTGTGCGGCCCACACCGCTCAGTGCCGCGCAGCAATGGCCGGAAAGGGCTTTGAAAGGCACATGAATGCCATATCTCAAGTGCTCTCCAGGCCTCAGGCCGCCGAGAACTTGAACCGCGTCAACAGCGGAAGTGGGCTCGAGCCTATTGGAGACTTGGCGTCCTTGCACGAGCAAGCCATCCCGCTCCTCACTAGCAATCTCCTCGAAAAGCTCATGAATGCCGAGATACTCATTTCCAATTGCGGCAACCCAGCACTCCGGCTTTTTGGGATCTCGCCTGCCATCGACCAGGGCTTCGGAGTTGGCTACATTATACACAAGGATAAAGTGGTGGTCACAGTGTCCTCTAAGTACCGCCAGACGCAGCGGCTCTTGGACACCTTTGAGTCGGTGATGGCCGGAGTCAAGGAAATAGTGGCCAGCGAGGCCGACATGGTTATGGCAGCCGCAGATACCCAAAACAGAAAGGACGAGCTCAAGCACTTGCGCTTGAAGAAAGAGCTCAGCAAAGTGAACTTGGACTTGTCCCTGACAAGGCATCCCATTGATTTGGCCTTCGCCGCCGCTCCCGAGGCAGAGGTCGACCTCGAGACCGTTCCACAAGACAACAAAGACTACTCGTACCTTGGGGGGTACGGCTACTTTGACGAGGGCCAGGTGGCACTCCGCAGCGACGAACTCATTCGGGCCGAGTCGTTGCTCAACAGCCTGCTGCACCTACCCTCTGTGCGGGCGTCGCGAGACGTTTCAAGGCACCACTCATCCACCAACCTCGCTAAAATGGGAAACGAGCTTCGCGAGCGGCTTTCCTTGAGTGACCGAATCCGCGACCGGCTTTCGCCGAGCTTGAATGAATCCAGTGAAGACATTGCAGAAGTCCCTTACGAATCAAAGAGATCCATAGGGAGGACCATCAAGCACAAGTTTTGAGGCTTGAGAAGGCAGGGTTGAGAGGGAGCACGAGATATGCTTGAAAGAGGCTGAGGCTTGAATAGCAACCACTTGAAAAGCGGGACTGAGGCAACTCGTCTGAACAGTCAAAGACTGTGCAACATTCTCGTTGGGTATCGACTCGGCTGGAGGTTTTCAATCAACTTGGACTGACATCAGGGAAGAGACGGGTGAGCCGGAGAGGCATCCGATAATTTGGGATACTCTGTAAGAGAAACAGGGAGTATACTGTGAAAGTTGATGAAAGTTGATGAAGGTTATGATGATTACGATGAAAGTAACGATGAAAGTTACCATAAAAGTAACGATGAAACTCAATCGGTGATACCACAATCCTTCAAATCAGGGTAGAATAAACCTTTACAGGTCAGGCTCTGATCAGGTGGAGCCGGGACTGCATATCATCAAATTCAGCCCCCGTGGGCCCCAGAGAATGGCAAAAAAGCCTTGAGGCCAGTTTACGTGAAAATTGTACCCAAAGAGAAATGAAATGCATTGTGTGGGTAGCTGGCAGAGGGCCTTTCTAAAGAGTTGGGGAAATGGGAAGCGACAGGTGTGGCTGTTAGAAGATTTGGTGGTGCAGGACAGTTGGTCAGTGAAGGTTGCCAGGTATCAGTGACCAGACGAGTCTAATTCCGGACAGGTTTGCAAAGTCTGCCAGGAGTGTCTGAATTAATAGATATCAGGAGTAGATTTGAACCACTTATTACGTGAACTGAACATGTATGGTACAACATAGTGGACACGGACACCCGACCAGCCCCGGATGTATTCCGTGGTGTACGGGTGTATCTTTTGTGTATGGGTATTTGTTGGTGTACGGGTGTGATAAAAGATGTACCTGCACGTAGCCGCGGCGGTCTTGCAGCTTGTCCCATCAGCTACCGCCACGGGAGTTCACTTATGGAGAGATCAGGCATTGCGCCGTTAGCAAGGGCGTTCATCCGTGTGCAGGGAGCAGACCTGGCCAAGTTCCTCAATGGGCTCATCACCACCCGGCTCATCCCCAACGCCGTCAAGAAAAAGCAGCACACCATCTCCACCGACGAGAACAGGCACTGGCTGCTCTCCCAAGCCATAGACTTGCAGACGAACTGGGGGGCCATGCACGAGGACATTTACGATCCGGACAAGAGCATTTGGGTGCGGCGTGACGGTGTGTACTCCATGTTCCTCAACTCCAAGGGACGAGTCATCAACGACTGTTTCAACTACCCTTTTCCCTTCCACAGCGGCGCCGCACAGTCGGACGGGGTTGCAGCGGCGATGAGTCAAAAGGAAAAGGCTGGCAAGGAAAGAACTGGCCAGGAAAAGACTGGCGAGACGGAACAGACTGGCCAGGAAAAGACTGGCGAGACGGAACAGACTGGCCAGGAAAATACTAGCGAGACGGAACAGACTGGCCAGGAAAATACTAGCGAGACGGAACAATCTGGCCAGGAAAAGACTGGCGAGACAGAACAATCTGGCCAGGAAAAGACTGGCGAGACGGAACAATCTGGCCAGCCAAAAGAGTGTGCTGGGACCCCTCTTCTTTCACAGACCCCCGCATACGTGCTCGAAATAGACCCGAGGTACCAGCGCCTGCTTCTCCTGCTCCTTCGCATCCACAAGTTGAGTGCACGTGTCACGTTCGATACGCCGCAGTTCTTCTCTTACTACTACTTCAACGACTCGGCAGAGTATGACCAGTGGGCTGAGGATCTCCAGGAACGCTATTTCCTCACGGCAACACCCGAGGAGGCAGTCCATAGTGCAGACTCGTTTATGAGGGAGCAGCTGGTGTTCAACCCAGAAGAAGCACGCCATGTGCAGTGCTTTGCTTTTGACAATCGCATCCCCAACTTTGGCTTCAAGATTGTTACCAGCAAGCAGTTTGCCCGACCGGAGGACTTGCTCTCGCCCAGCTTCCTTGCCAGATTCCCGCCGGCGTCGCCAGTTTCCGAGATGGATATTGTGGAGCGGCGCATGCGCGACGGCCTCTTTGAAACGGCAGATGCGCCGCTGGGCGCCAGCTTGCTTCCGTTCGAGGCCAATTTGGACTACATCAATGGGCTCTCTGCAGATAAAGGCTGCTACGTGGGGCAGGAGTTGACCATCCGCACTTTGAACGGCGGGGTTATCCGAAAACGGGTGGTCCCGGTGGTCTTTGAGGCCGACGTGGAGTCTCTCTTGGGGAATGCCGATGTGTCCACGGTTGAAGTGCGTCGTCCCGCCGGTGCTGATGCCTCCCCTTCTGCAACTTCGGCTAGTCCCAGTTTGTCGTCGCCGTCGCCTTTCACTTCCCCGTTTGGTCCCGGAAAAGCCACCCGAAGAGGAAAACTTGCAAAGCTTTTGACTGTCCGGAAAAATCTCGGCTTCATGTTGGTAGCGGTGGAAGAGGTGGAGAAAGACAACGCGTTCAGCGTGGCTATTGGGGACCATACCGTGCTCGCCACGGCCACTCTTCCCGAATGGTGGCCTGTCGAGTAAGGCCGTCACTTTGGCTTGGCGCTGCATGCGAATCGTCATCAATATACCCAAGAGAGCTACTGACATGCCAGGCTAACGCACTGTGGGCACAAGCGCCAGAGGATGTAGAGGAGTCGCCTCGTCGGGCCCCGCATCACGTGCGTCTCATCAACGTCTCGTGCGCGTAATCACGTGCGTCTGATCTCGTGCGCGCGCTCACGTGTCCAGCGCCTGGCCCCTACACCGCGCACGCTCCTTTTAGCTTGCCATCCACATGTATAAACTCAGGACCATCCTCAAGGGCCACGAGCTGGATGTCCGTGGCATTACAGCCGCGGACGATTCTACGCTTGTCACAGTGTCGCGTGACGCAACCGCCCGGCTGTGGAATATTGCCGTGCCGCTAGACTACAATTCCGACGGCACCATTTGCTTCAACTCCCCCACAGGAGCATTTCTCAATAGCGTGGTGGACGTGGATTCCCCCCTTACCGGCAAGCTTGTTGCATGTGGTGGAAAGGATGCAATTGTCTACTTGACCGAAACACATGAAACTTTTTTGAAACCTGGTGACGATGTGGGCAAGTTCCAGCTAGTGGGCCACTCTGGAAATGTGTGCTCGCTAGACTACCAGCAGGGAAATCTCATATCCGGGTCATGGGACTGCACGGCAAAGACATGGGATTTGGCGTCCTTCACCGTGAGACATGACTTGATTGGCCATTCTGCTGCCGTCTGGGACGCCAAGGTTTTGGATGCAGAACAAGGCACCTACCTCACTTGTTCGGCAGACAAAACAATCAGGAAATGGAAAGGCGCAAAGGAAATCGCGTGCTTCAAGGGACATTCCGATGTGGTTCGGAAGCTTTTGGTCCTTCCTGGGGGAAAGTCGTTTGCTTCAGCCTCCAACGATTGCACGATCAAGATATGGGATTCCGTCTCGGGTGCCTTGCAGCACACTTTAAAAGGGCACGACTCGTTTGTCTATGACTTGGCTCTTCTTCCTAATGGGGACATTGTTTCGACGGCTGAAGACAGGTCAGTCAGAGTATGGCGGGATTACGCCATCCTGCAGGTCATCACACTACCTTGCATTTCTGTGTGGTGTGTGTGCACCTTACCCAATAACGATTTTGCTGTTGGCTGTTCCGATAAACAGGTTTATGTTTTCACGCAAGATAGCGGCCGCTTTGCTACAAAAGAGGCCATTGTTGCGCTCGAGGATGCAGTGCATCTGTCTGCCATTTCTGAACAATCATTGGACGATCTCATAAAGACTGATGTCCCTGGGTATGAGCGATTGGACCAACCCGGAAAAGAGGAGGGCCACGTGATCACGGTCAAAAGCCCGGTGGGCGTAATTGAAGCTCACCAGTGGTCTGCGGGTCAGTGGGTGAAGATCGGCGACGTGGTCAACAATGCAGGCGGCTCCTCCAGCAAGGTGCAGTATCAGGGACAGGAATATGACTACGTCTTTGATGTTGACGTGGAAGATGGGAAGCCGCCGTTGAAGTTGCCGTATAACGCCACCGACAATCCTTACGCGGCAGCGGAGAAGTTCCTAGCCAACAATGATTTGCCTGCTTCGTACACCGAGGAAGTGGTGCAGTTTATCAATAAAAATACCGGAGGTTTTCAAATGGGAGGACCGGTGGCTGACAACCCATACCATCAGCGGGCTAAGTCCGTGGATTCCATTGAGGACCCTCCTTTTTTCCCCGAAACAACGGCCATTACCTATGATGACTTCAAGGTCGCTTCGTTAAGCAATGGGTTTTCCAAAGTCAACGCCCAGCAGCATGCGTTCGCTTTTGATAGCGACGAGGTTGCACGTGTGCAGACCTCTTTGAGTGATCTCAATTCCAAGGAAGCCAAGCATCTCATTGCGACTGTGGTGCCAAGGATACTCTCTAAATGGGACAAGGCGCTGAGGCTCATTGGCTTCGACCTCTTGAGAATAGCCATTTCGCGAGTGTCCACCATGGACTTGATCCAATCGACGCAGGAGGCAGAGGCTATCTACACGCTCCTTTTTGCCACCTTGGAGGAAATAACCGAACAGGACGTGACTCTTTTCATGATGATGGCCAAAGTGTTGAGTAATTTGGCCAACAGCACATTGTTCATGCAGATCTTCTTGACGGTGGAGGATAATGGCCTGGTGCAGTTGAATGAACACTTTGACAAGCTTTCGCTGCAGTTGACTGTGTTGGTCAAAATCATGACGTCTTCAGAAGTGGCCAGTGCCCAGAAGCACTTTGGCCTTGCATACACGGCGCTAGCGCTGTACTTGTTCAATCTTCTGGCGCGCTTCAAAAGTTACTTGGGCGCCAATGCTGCGACGCTGGCAAAAATCATGGCAGTCTTGGAGGATATTGGCGAGGACTTGGCGCGTGCAAACGAGGAGGCTTCGTACCGATTGGTGGTTGCTTATGGGAACTTTCACTTCTACGACCGCTCGCTTGCGCAGCCTCACTGGTATGCGGTGATCAAGACCCTCCATGATACCTCCCGGTTCCAAACCGTGTACAAGGAGATTGAAGAGAGTTAGGCTGGATGAGAACGCACGAGGGCCAACCAATAAAGAGGATGACTCCAATATTTAGGCACGTGTAGACACTGCCCTGGACTTGCCCGGCGCGCTATGTGCAGGACCACGCGCACTCTGTCATGGAAGTCCCGGGCACTCTTCCTTTGCACACATGACCGCAGTAAAGATCCGCCGAGGCGTGGTGGTTCCCTTGGGGGTCTTCGTGCTCGTTATGGTGATTGTGGTGGTGTCGGGCCCGAGATCCGCCGGGGTGGCGCAGCGCTTGAAGCATCTCGGCATCGCCCAGCCGGACCCCGAGCTGTATGACGACGAAGGCAGCACGGGGCTCTTGGGCGGGGCGCAGTACCTGAGTGGCATCGAGAGCACCGAAGAAGAGGCCGGGAACAATGCAGGAACGCTCAAGGAGGAGCAGCTCAGGGCGGGCGACATCGCCATCTCGCGTGTGCCGCCTCGGGAGTATCCGGCGGTGGCCGGGCCCGGCGGCGATGCCTTGGGCGGCGACTTCTCGTTCCGCATCTACACGCACAACGTGAAGAACGGCGCTCATGAGGACCTCGGCCCGGGCGAGATGCCGTGGAAACAACGCAAGCTGCACGTGGTCAGCTCCATCAAGGCGCACGCGGGAGCCAACGGCATCGTCGCGCTCCAGGAGCCCGTCAAGTTCCAGTTGGACGAGGTGATGGAGGCGTTGAACCGCTACTCGCCAGCCGGGGAGCCGGAGTGGCGTGCATACGGCGGGGGCCGGATCGATGGCGCGGACGAGGGCGAGTTCGTGCCGATCATCGTGCGCGAGGCCGAGTGGGAGGTGGTGTTCCACGATCTCTTCTGGTTGAACGAGAAGGACGAGCGCAGCTCCTTCAAGGGCTGGGACGGCAAGTACCCCCGCATCTGCACTTACGTGACGCTCAAGCACCGGCAAACAGGAAACCACATCAATGTGTTCAACACGCACTTGGACCATAAGGGCGTTCAGGCACGCACCGAGTCGGCGTTGATGATCATGGACAAGATGCAGGCGCTCAACGAATGGCCGCTGTTCCTCGTGGGCGACATGAACGCGGTGCCCGATGACCACAGCTACTCGTTGCTCGTGCTGCAGTACGCGGACGCGCACACCCTCGTGAACTCGGAGAACCGCTATGGCCACCACGAGTGGACGGTCACGGGCTTCCTGGGCCACTTTGAGGCCGACGCGAAGCGCATCGACTACATCTTCTGTCCCGTGTACGTGCGCAGCGAATGGGAGGCGGTGTGCGAGGCGTCCTCGGAGCGGCCGTTTGACCTCCGGCTCAAGGGCTACGGCTTGATGCACTCCAAGTTTGGCGGCGCTTACATGAGCGACCACCGCCCGTTGGTGGCTGACTTGCAGTTCTACAGGTGCTGACGATCTGCTGATTTTTTGTCGAAATTGTCCCGGAATCCCAGTCTTGAACACACTTTCGTGTCTGGGTTCCGGCTGATGGATCGCCCGGGCTCATAACCTGCAGGCAGGATGGCTCCGGATCCGGCGTCAAAGGCTGCTGAATCTGACCATAGAGTCCTGGACTCGTGGCTGCTGAATCTGACCATAGAGTCCTGGACTCGTGGCTGCTGAATCTGGCCATAAAGTCATGGACTCGTGGCTGCTGAATCTGGCCATAGAGTCATGGACTCGTGGCTGCTGAATCTGGCCATTTCATGGACTCGTGTCTGGTGGCTCAGGCCATTTCATGGACTCGTGTCTGGTGGCTCAGGCTCTATCAGGCATATTATCGGACATGTGTGGACTTTTGATTACGATCAGATGCGTCTGCATTAGCTTCAGTGGACAGGGTATGAGGAGGCACCAATGACAGCGTCAGCCAATGAACGTCAGCCCATCTTGGGTGGGAGCTTCATGCTTTGCAGACTTGTTGTGATCTCTGTTCTGCTGGGTCTGCAGGGTCCGAACAATGGCCCGGTGTCGGGTGCTGATTGGCTAAACAGCAGTGGTACTCTTGGATCCTCGCACTGCCAAACGAGTCTCTGGGAGAGTTTCCCTGGCCGCTCACTCTCTGGTTGTCATTCAAGAGCTGGGTTCGAAAATCAGGCCTCCTTGTGCCCAAGAAACGCCCAAGCAATCAAGAGCACTCCCCGGGCCCACTAAACCCTGCTGCCTCCACCAGACTAGTCATGAAACATGCACTACCCTCGGACTACTGGCAGGGTCATTTTTCGCACCCATGGGTGGGCTGGGCGGCGCACGACCCGTGCCGCATGCACCGTCAGCGAGGCACAGAGCAGCGGGTGCCCAGAAAATGGAGGTCTGAGGTAACGTGTGGAGTGGAAGCGGGATTTGGAAGGATTTGGAGAGATTTGGAGGGGTTTAGAGGGATTTGGGGATCTGGGGGTTAGGGGATTTGAGGGATTTGGACGGTGTAGAAACAGGATGGAGATCCTGCACTCAGCAGACGTCACTCGGACCAACCTCCCTCCAAGCACTTGGCACACAAGTACATAAATGATTAAGAACCTAACCCAGACCCCACACAAGCAGCCGGCGGAGCCCTAAACGAGCCATGTCCCCACCCCATCCCCAGCCTCCTCTAAAAGTGAGGCGCGCACGACGCGAAAAAAACTCAGCTGGTGCAGCTAAGCCCAGGCGCCTCTCCTAGATACCACGCCAGAATGTCCTACGACGATATTGACAACGCAGTGCCCGACATCGTGATCGGGTCCACGCTCGAGGAAAACGCGCAAGACGCCGTGTATGAGCACGACGCCGAATCCGGCGCCGAGGAGGAGGAGCCAGAGGCCCCCAAGGAAAAGAAGTCCGTGGCGTTTGCAGGCTTGGAGGACGAGCACGACGAGGAGGAGGCCCGCAGAGAGTTCGAGGAGGGCGGCGGGTTGCCCGAGCAGCCCGAAAACCCCGACTTCGCCAAGTTGACGCCCCTCTCCCACGAGATCATCAACAGGCAAGCCACCATCAATATTGGAACCATCGGCCACGTGGCGCACGGCAAGTCCACGGTCGTGCGGGCCATTTCAGGGGTGCAGACGGTCCGGTTCAAGGACGAGTTGGAGAGAAACATCACCATCAAGTTGGGGTACGCCAACGCCAAGATATACCGGTGTGACCAGGCCAGCTGCGAGGCGCCTGGGTGCTACCGCTCGTTCAAATCGGACAAAGAAATACATCCCAAGTGCCAGCAGCCCGGCTGCGAGGGCCGCTACAACTTGGTGCGCCATGTGTCGTTTGTGGACTGCCCAGGGCACGATATCTTGATGAGCACCATGTTGTCCGGAGCAGCGGTGATGGACGCCGCGCTTCTCTTGGTGGCCGGAAACGAGTCGTGTCCGCAGCCGCAGACGTCGGAGCACTTGGCCGCCATCGAAATCATGAAGTTGAATCATGTGATCATCTTGCAGAACAAGGTCGATTTGATGAGGGAGGAGTCGGCCTTGGACCACGAGAAGTCCATTTTGAACTTCATCCGCGGCACCATTGCCGATGGTGCTCCCATCGTGCCCATCTCGGCGCAGTTGAAGTACAACATCGATGCCGTCAACCAGATCATATGCGACTACATTCCCGTGCCTCCCAGAGACTTCTTGGCGTCGCCCCGCTTGATTGTCATCAGGTCTTTTGACGTCAACAAGCCTGGAGCAGAGATCGACGACTTGAAGGGAGGAGTTGCAGGAGGGTCCATTTTGAACGGTGTGTTCAAGATCGGAGACGAGATTGAAATCAGACCGGGCATCGTGACCAAAGACGACAACGGTAAGATCCAGTGCAAACCCATCTTCTCCAACATTGTGTCGTTGTTTGCCGAGCACAACGACTTGAAGTTTGCTGTTCCGGGAGGATTGATTGGTGTGGGAACAAAGGTGGACCCCACCTTGTGCAGAGCCGACCGGTTGGTGGGCCAGGTGGTCGGTTCGAAAGGTAACTTGCCATCCATCTACACGGACATTGAGATCAACTTCTTCCTTTTAAGGAGATTATTGGGAGTCAAGACCGAGGGCGCCAAGCATGGGGCCAAGGTGCGCAACTTGGAGACCGGCGAGGTGTTGATGGTGAACATTGGGTCCACGGCCACGGGGGCCCGTGTGATTGCCGTCAAGGCTGATATGGCACGGTTACAGTTGACGTCGCCTGCATGCACAGAGGTGAACGAAAAGATTGCTTTGTCGAGAAGAATCGAGAAGCACTGGCGGTTGATTGGCTGGGCCACTATCAAGAAGGGTACCACGTTGGACCCGGTGGCCTAAGTGGAGCTATGTAGTTGTAAAGTGTGTCTTCAGAGACCTTGAATTAGAACCAGGCTGTAGCTGAGAATCTGCGTGATATTACTTCTCTTGTATGAACGTACCAGCCTCAGCAATGCCTCGAGTGCAAAGCACTGATTTATCCGTGATGATACGTTATGTGACTCTATTATTATTCAATGGAAGAAATCATTGGGCGCCAACTCTGGTCTTAGACAGTTTTGTCATCGTTACCAGGCTGGCCTAGATACACACCCGTACATCCCCGAAAAAAGTGAAGAAACAACAAGTAAAGAAACACAGTATGCCACGACACTGGCAAGTCGGCTCATCAAACTCGTTCTTCTGACCTTGGTTTAGGATCTCTGATTTATCAAGCCAAGAAGTTTGCGCGACCAGCCAGTTCCATGAAGAAAGCAGTGGTGGCATGGTTTGTATCAGGTAGGCCTGCATGGGCCACGAACACTTCGGAAGTGACACAACTATAAATTGCGCTTGTCTCTCGTTTAATCCCCCCTCCCTTTGTAGCTCGGACAGGTCTTCACGCCGCCTTACTAGACGTGGTAGAGCCACGGCTTGGCCCGGTGATTCTGCGGTTCTGCGTGCACGCCTATTCAGTGTGCATGACCGTGGTGGTATGGATGTGGTGCGGCTTCAACGCTGGCCAGAGTCAATCAAGAAAAGAAATGTAGTAAGCTACAAGGCCAGAGGGAGCGCGCGGGAGGGAGGTGCTTTATACCTTTTGCAGTTGAAGGGCAAGGACTGCGAAAAGCCTCCCATGCGCTGAGGGCTGCCTGATTCGGCAGGGGAAGAAGTGGCTGCATGAGCGGTGGCAGGACAGGAGGCCGCACCGCAATATATAAAGGGGCGGCTCTGCCCTCGCAGAGAACCCCATAGTGGCTGCAAATGTGGCAATGTGAGCTAACGCCAGACCACCAGAATTTTTTTCGTCAAAGTGGAGCACTGCTTCCAGGCCGCTGGTGATTTGCAAGCATGTGTACAGAAACATGGGCTTGTTTTTGAGGGTGGGAGTGGTGGATTGGTGGAGTGGTGGAGTGGTGTGATCAACGCTTCAGTGCAGCAGTTTTTCTAAGGAACGCTTTGTGCGAAAAGTCATTTCAGTTCAGCCATAACGTCACAGAGACAACGTTTCAATCCAACCAACGGGACCAATTGAACAACTCAGTTCACGAAAAACCACACTAGCCGTTGGTCTCGTCAATTTTGACTCAATTGGTACGGCAGATTCTAAAACGCGGTGCATCTTTGAAATCTCCAGGTCCAGGATTCGGAAAAAGGAGAATAGAATAGAAAAGTATACGGGATCTCAGATTATGAGTACAGGATTATGAGTACAGGAACTCGGAATATGAAGGATCAAAAACTAAATATGCAAGGATAAAGAAAGTTGATCGGGAAATTCTGCCTTTGGTTGAATGCGAAGAGACGGCCCTGAGATTACGGTTGTCATCGCTGTGGTTCGATGTTTTGGCGCGCAGGTTTGAACCTGAAAACAAACTGCAACCTCTTTCGCAGCCAGCGCCGCAGTCGCGCCGCCGTATGATACGCCCAAACCTTGAGTTTTCAGCTATTGTGGTTTTCCATGCCACGTTGACAGATTCATGGTCTCCCACACCCGTCGTCAAAGCAGGGAGAGTCTGGCCAGCAGCGAGCATTACATGACCCCACGAGCAACTACCTCTAATCAGGTTTCGCTCCTCTGCTTATATGCCGGAACGGGAACCAGTTCAGTTCCGGTCATTGATTTTCTACAGGTTGTCGTTGATTACCGGATGAATCCTTGAAGATACTTCAACTCCCATGAATTCGTGTGGAGTTGCACCGGTTAATACTACAGAACTGTTGGTATTCTGTCGTGAGATATGGTCCAAATCGGGCTGGCAGAAGGGAACCCGGGGCACCAGTTGGTCCACTAGTATAAGCGTCAAAGTGAGAGAGCAAAGCGGACGGTCACCGTTTGGTCATTGATGAAACCGCTATTAGCTGCATACGTTTTTGCACCCGCGATTTTGCACCAATTGGCGGCGCACCCTGGGGTCTGGCGAAGGTGGCCTGATCCTTCAATCCACTGTACCGTTTACATATGGCTAGATGAGGGTACAAAGCATTGGCTAGCAGAAAGATGTTCAAACGCTGGAGGAAGACATGTGCTTCTATAGGCCACACTCGTTGTTGTTGTTGTTTCGTCGATTCAAGCTAGTGCGGATGTACGGGTGTGGCGGAGTCCTTCTAAATTTGCATTAAAGATTCAAGCAGCAGATTAAACAAGAGCTTATGGCCCGGATGTGCATGAATCATCAAAAATTCCAAGTAGCCTTTAACCTAGCCTTTTAATTAGTGCGTTGTATACCGGAATCGATTGAATACAACAATTCAATAGGCTTCATTCTTCAGCCGTTTTAATGATATGGATTCGTATATCTCTAGCTCAACGGCGTCATCCACATCTATATAGCTGGGCAGGCCACGTGGCATTGGGTTCTCGTCACGTGCAAGGGCCTATCGGCTAGTTTTAACGGTACGTCCGACGCGCATCCAAGGTTATGCGCGAGGCGTAACCACGCTGCATCCGGAAACGGAATCCAGTTATCTTCGAAGCGGACTCGAGAGCGCTCCATAGGATTTTGTGTATTCAAAAAATAATGTTCAAGACCCGAAACTCAGAAACCCAATTAGGAAACTTTCGGATGGGCTTTTGCAAGTTTATCAAATTGGTTCATGAAATTCGTGCATGCGAGGTAAAAGCAGAAAAAAGCGGGCACGAATGGATCGGTCGCAGGGTGTCCCGTGTATTTGAACGCCTAGAAAAATATAACTCGGGTTTAAAAAAGCCAACGGACTCTGGGAGCCACTCACTGATTTGGAAGTCACATTTGGAAGTCACATTTGGAAGTCACATTTGGAAGTCACATTTGGAAGTCTTTCAGAGTGTAAGCTTTTCTATTGGCAATCGCACTGACGAAGCAGGTTCCATGGCTCCATAATTGTGGGAGCTTCCCCCATTCTACATCAGGACACACCAGGCCACCGATTTGACGAACTTCACACGAGTACACCCAATGTACCCAAGGCCGAGTGCTCCCCTCTTTAAATTACAGATGTAAGCGCAGACTTGATACGACCACCTTATCAGTAAAACCTTAGTATGCACACCGTTGAAAGGCGAATCAGTCGCCAGAGAGCATTGAAGGGCTAGAGAAGCATGCCAGAGGCAGTGTCCGGTACAACGCATAGGGACGATTTCTACGATGGCCTCTTCTTGTGCATGTTCATGAAATGGAAAGAGTCGGCGAGGGACCGGTTTATGGAGTACATTCATTCGTGCAGCGCACCAGCACCTCCAAGAAGCACGTGTCTTTTGAGTTCATGAAACAGCACTTTAAGGCGGGGCACCCATCTTCAGCTTTGTCTCGTCAACGCTCAGTCACCGCACCCGTGGAACAGCTCCGGATCCCCAGCCGGTCCAGCACGCAAAGCCCGCCACTCATCAAACGGATTGATTTAGTTGAGAGAGGATCCAGGCTGCTATCAGCCATCAGTCAGCCATTGAAGAAGCAGAACGCACCAAGGATTGAGACTCGGCTTAGTCCCTAAGCTCTCAACAGCGGATCGGCAAAGACGGATGTAACAGGCAACAATGCCTTAAAAAACTCTGAATCGAACTGACTCTCCTCCATGCAGTTCCAGTCGGAACAGGCCAAGGGTTCGCCCGCCGTCATTGCTGCGCTGTATCAAGTCGAAAAGATTGTCCGTCAAGGCCCCCAAGAATCCACCAGCCGACGTCTAAATGAGGCCTTAATTCGTATATTGCACCGCCTTCTTGATGAAGAGTCCCTTTATCTCCGAAAGTACATGATGGATCCATGGGTAGTGCATGGTAGGGACTTCCTTTCTCGACAGCTGATCAAGACTAGCCCGCTGGGGACCGTTCACGCAAAAGCCCAATGGCTGTGACGCGGCCTTGGCAGTCTTTCCATACAACTGTGGATGATCCCCTTACTCTTCGAGAAGCATCTATCGAAGCAGGAGACAGCTTTAGCGAAGAGATGCGGCGCAATCATGTATGTCTCAGGTTTCTAGAGTCTTGGTTGGCTATGTCGTTTTTTGGTTCTTGATTCTTGATTTTCCTACTCCACCTAGAGGAGGCATTCTTAAAAACGGCGATAGGAATAAAATGATTGGACATGTTTGACCAAGACAACAAGGCTAGCGTTCATTCTTTAGCATCTTCTAGTGCTCATAGAACGTCTTCTTGAAGCTGGAAAACAAGGGAACACTCAGGCCCAAAGACCAATATGGACGGATTGCCACTGCGTTTGGCACTTTATTGAGTAACGTAGTCCAGGTGGGCTAGCTTCAGTGGGGACGTCCAAGGTGGCATTGGTGCCCGATCGGCGGCCGAGCTTACCCCAAAAACGCCTTGAAGAGGAGCACTTGAAAGCGATCCTGTCTCGGTTGGGGCCTCTTCTAGCCACACGTGGCACATCGTTAGAATCAATTTGATTGTGTAGGATGCAAGTATTGGGCTCAGCGGGGGTTGCGCCACGAGCTCAAGTCAAAACCATAATTGAATGTGGTGCCTTTTCTTCATATGTTTGCTTCATTGGCGATTCTGCTCGCTTCTGCTTCTGCTCCTCTTACCCTCGTTCACTTGCCAAAGGTCTGAATGGCTTGTGCGTACTCCAGACTGCGAATGAAATTCACATACGAATCGGTCTCCATGAGCCTGTAGATGGAGCTGGCGATGCGGCGAAACACACGGTGCGCCTTGTCGAGCGGCTCAAGGATCCTGGGCAACTCCGCCGTCTCGCCCGCACCCGGGTCCTCGAGCTCGCTGAACATGTGTTTCTCCAGCACTGGCGTTTGCATGTAGTTGCGGAGGTCGTCGAGCGCGGCGGCCGGCGAACCCACTTCAAACACCTGGTCGAGCTGCTGCTGCAAGTCAAAGCCAATGTTGAGCGTGCACGGGGCATCGGGCGAGAAGTACTTGCCATAGAGCTGCAGCGCCATCAAGAGACGTCTTCGAACAAGCGAGCGTGCGGCCTTGAGCACCGCCTCGCGCTTGCACGCTTCCGGGTGGTTGTGGAAGATGTCGCTCAAGTCTTTGCCTTGGTGCTTTTGCTGTAGAAACTCGTCGATCTGGAGATACGCGTCGAGGTTCTCTGCACACTGCTCCTTCTCGAGGTGCTTGCGGAAGAGGTGGCTCAACCCCGGATCGAGCAAGAGGGCCTTGAGACTGTGCTCCGCAGACTTTTCCGACCCGCCTCGACAAGACGCGTCGGATGCTTTCTCCCACGTGTCGGGCCTCTGTGACTGCACTTGTTCGGGCTGACACTCAGACTGAGACTCCGCTGCAGACCCCCACTTCTCCGACCCGACCGACGTGTCCGATCCGGAGCGCGTGCGGTCAGAGTCCGTGTCGAAATTGCGCCTGCCCACGTCCTCCACCTTGCACATGACCGAATTCTCCAGCCCACCATCCCACGAGCGGTTCGGCAGCTTGACGTGGTGATCCGCACAAAACTTCCACTGGCACGTTGCCTTGGATGTCAAGGTATAGAGCGCATCGCGCTCTGGCACGAACCTGTCCCACGCGTCCCTTGTGCTCACCAGCATAATCAACCCGTGCCGCAACAAAATCTGGCCAATGGCCATGGCCTCCTTGACGCTGTATAGCGTGGAGCAGTCCATGAGCCACTGTACAAACGCCTTGCCGGAAAAGCAGTAGGGGATGCAGGTTTTGGAGTCGAGGCCCGTTCGGTTGCGGAACACCCGTACGCCCGACCCGGACTCGAAGTACTGCACGTGGCAGTCGGACTCCGGGTTCAGAAAGTACCGGTGGTAGAAGGGCGACTCAACCACAAAGCTATGGCTGCTGGTCAGCAAGTAATGCTGGTTGATTCCAAGGGCCGGCGCATGCCCGGGCTCATGCGCCTGGAGCTTTTTGGTTTGCATTTCCGTCGAGGCCTCGTGCTTGGCGCTGGGCGACCACACGTGGGGAGCCGGCCCAAACATCTCCGACGTCAACACGTGGTTGAAACACTCGGAGTAGAGCGCCCGTCCGGTGGCCTTGGATCGCCGGAACTCGAGCAACCGCATGGTGTTGAAGTTGGACTTGATCACCTCGGGCATTTGGTCGAGGCTGAGGCCCACGTCTCGGTAGAACTTCTGCACCAACGCCGTGCCCTTGGGCGTGATCTGGACCGTGGTGTTTTGGCTGGTCAAGCACGCGGCCGTCCTGGATGCAGGGTTATGGATCAAGTGGCACAGGAAGTACTTCTTCAACAACTCGTACGCAGTTTGCGGCTCCACTGAGTACACGATCTTGCCCTGGACCTGGTGGGAGACTTTCAGCTTCAAGTCGAGCTTGAGGTCCGACATTAGACCAATTGCTCGCGACACTTCGAACGAAAAGGGCGGGGGTCTTTTAGCAAACATGTCGATTTTCTTCAAGTATGACTTTTCCTGCGCTTTATTCTCGGCCCTGGAGTCCTTCAAGTGCAACTGCCGGATGAGGATTGCAAATATAGCAATGAAGTTGCGTTCGCTGATGTCAGAGGACGTCGCATCACGAAGGGTGAGGAATTGGATGTCTGCCATTGGAAGCACGACGTATGGTCGGGGTGAGGAAGAATCAAGACTCCAAGTAGCAAAGCAGCGAGGCCAAGTTGGAAAAAAAAGTACAGCGCTGGTTGTGAGAAGTGGGCGGCATATATATACGCTGCCTTGAGTGAACTTGACTCCATCCCGGCGTCCTGCACACTGGCCGATATGAAACGCACCGTGCATAAACGGCCCGCCGCGCCTCTCAGGAACCCTCTTTTTTGGGGCTCTTCATACACACCCGCGGCCAACGCCGTTGGCCTCACGTTCCATGCATGATGTATGTATGTTTCAGGTGCCTCTCTCTGACACGGCTCTGGCTCATCTGGCGCTACCCTACAGAGGGTATCCAGCAAACGAACTCCACCCTGGCCATCGTAGACCGCCGGGTTGGAGGACTTGTTCACGTGATGAAAGTGACTGTTTCGCCTCCATGCTTGCCCACGTAACGCCAACCTACTCATTGGAGTGAGCGTTTCCATATTAAGGGCACTTTTCACGTGAAGGTGATTTCTTCACAGAGGAAGTCTCGTTGGGCAATTTCCGACAGAAACAAAATACTTAGGTTTTCCTCAGAAACAACTTCATTTAGACGACTCCTCATAACCTGGTGTACCGCTTTAACGTATCTGGCACCATGTGCCCCAATTCATCTAGCGAAACATCCACCTGCACCATTCTATCGTCGGCAAGGTTGATCTCCTTGTTTCTGTTATGGTTGTTGTGAGCATTCACTTCGCTGTTGCTAGTGATCAAATCGAAAAGAAGCCCGTACCTGTACAAAGTGGCCCAGGTGTCCTTGAGGGCCTTTGGCGTCATGATGGAGCGCGTGACTTTGATGCCAGCCAAACTCACGTTGTCGATGGCGGAGGTTTTGGATGTCAAAGTGGTGGCCTCCAAGTTGAATGTCTTGATCATGTGTTCATACTCTTGGTAGGCCAACTTGAAGTTGACTTGCTTGGTTTCGGATTTTTCCACCCAGCGGGCTCCGGCAATGAGAAGCAATTTTTCCATCTCCGACAAGCTTTCCACTTGGCTATTGATGCTGTTAGAGATCAGGTTGTGGAATGCCAATTCGAATTTTGCCGGCTGTGGGAACGGCTCGTGGACTGTGATGCTCGTGACGGGCAAGCAGCAGCAGTTGAGCAAGTGTTTATAGTCGCGGGTGGAGGCAAATATCGCCGCCGCCACCAGCCGCAAGCCGGTGAATTGACCAGCTGCTTTGGTTTGACCCGCAGATTGCTCCTCAGGCAAAGCTTGGCTCTGCCCCCTCAACTGGCCTTTCATGACCAGATTCCAGGCTTCGGGGTATTTCGGGTCATCAAAGATTGCGTACTTGGCGGGGTCGACTGTCAAGACAACCTCGGCGTTGGTACAGAACATGTCCAAAGAGGCGGGTCTTTTCGTCTCGATCACACGCTGGCTGAACCTGCTCCTCACGCGCTTTTCCAAGTTTTCTCGGATGGCAAGGTTCTGCGTGATTCCAAGCAAGCAAATGGGGATCTTAGAAGAGTGGCACAAATCAAGCAAGTTGTAGAGCAAGGTCTGGCGTGGCGTGCGGGTGTACTCCTCGATGTTATCGATGATGATGAGAATGCGGATGGTTTCCTCCTTCCGCTCATTGCTGGGGCTGTCGGGGCTCAGTGTGTTTGGGGAACGGGAAGTGTCACGGGGCGCGTTATCGAAAAGCGAGTGGTCGGGTTTGCTAAGGGCCGTGAGAATGTTATCAAAGGTGTCACTAATGGATCGTTGCTCAAAGGTAGTCTCGGCCACCGACATCGACAAAAGATTGACCTGGATGTCGAGCTGGCGAGAGAACTCACGAATGGCCGCGTGATCGGAGCGGTGCATGTCGCCGCCAAGCCGGACGACAATGAAAGTCTTGGGGTATTTGGACCGCATCAGCTCCAAGGCTCTTTCCACGATCAACGTCTTCCCTGTGCCGCTTGGACCCATGAGAAAGGCCGTATGGCTTTCGGAACTGAAAACGGTCTGTTCAAAGAGCGAACACACTTCCTTATACGGATCCAGGAGAGACGGCGGTAGATGAGGGAGGCAGAAGCCTTGGATTTGCTGGAGGATTAACGATTTCGCCAAGGACACGTCGTGCTGAGACACCTGCGCTGGATCACATGGGGGTATTTGGTCCTCATTTTCCGACTCCAGTAGGACCAATTCCCGAAACTTGGCCGGTTCATTGCGATCTCTTTCATCGGGAGACTCTGCGCCATGCTCCGAATCACTCTGTGGTTTGTTGGAGCCTGCACCCTTTGTAGCACTCTTTGTGGAATTCCCTGCAGCACTCTGTTCAGCACTCTGTTCAGCACTCTGTTCAGCACTCTGTTCAGCACTCTGTTCAGTACTCTGTTCAGCACTCATTGCAGCCTCATGAAATGGTTTTTGTGGAGAGCCAGATGCATAAGAAGGCTCACTGGTTCCGTTTCGGGGCTCCATTGACGCCTGTTCTGAAGCGCTTGAGCCATGAGAGCAATCATCTGGCTGCTCTGCGCCGTTCTCGGATCCTTTCGATCCATCTCGTAGCTCTGGAACATATGCTGAACCACTAGCGCCATCCAAGTCATCTTTTGGCTTCCTGGACGCGTTTTCTGATCCACCATTAGCAGTTGCAGATCCACCCTCTGTCGATTCCGCCGACCTTGCTTGTCGCTTTTCTACCCAATCTAGCATTTTTTGTCTGTAACTGTCATCCATAGGCACAAGGTATACCTTTTTCTTTTTCCTGGGCCCAGCGGTGGCGGCAGTAGCGACGGAAGTGTTCGAAGTAGCATCAGAAGCAGCACCAAAGGCAGCGTCCGAGGGAACATTCACCCTTGCCAGCACGTTGGACACGTCAGCCGAGGCGCGGTGCAGGCCCACGCTTGGGTTCACTGACATCTCCAGCTGGGCCAACCCCTCCAAACTCTGGAGGAGCCTGGCCAGTTCTTTGAGCACCCGGCGTTTTTTTCTTTCCCTCAAAAACTCGTCCAAGCCTTCCTGGCCCAAGAGTACCACATTTCGTTTCGAGTGATGAGACAGGCGGCCCAGTGAGTCTGAGGGGGCGACAGCAGTAGCAGAACTGGAACTGGAACTGGAACTGACACTGGAGTTGGCTTTGGAATTGGAATTGTTGGAATTGGAATTGTTGGAACTGGAATTGTTGGAACTGGAATTGTTGGAACTGGAACTGACACTGGAAATGGCAGCCAGGGCGGGCTTCTTCATGCGGATATTGAAGGAGTAGTTCAAGTCGCGTTCCAAGCGGCGCCGCGGCTTGAAATGCAGCACGAACTTATCGTGCTTCAAGTCGTTATACGAGTACTCCTTGATGGAGTCGAACTCGGCCTCCAAGTCGATGAAGTTAGGCATGTTTGGAAGCCGGTGCGGATGGCCCGCAGTCGTGCCGTGAAGTCAGTTTACTGTGCGCTGGCCCACATGCACTCCGTTCTGAAGAAGCGCGGCACGCGACCATGCGAGCACCAGCACTATGGGCGAGGCAACAAGCAAGCACACGAGCACGTGAGCAGCGCAGGATTTGGCCCGAGTCAGAGGGCTAAAATAACGGGAGAGTCGAATGGGCGGTGCACTGGGGTGGGTCGGCGAAGCGTCCGTTTCTGTCGTTTCCGCCATTTCTGCCATTCCCTCCGTTTCCGCCAATTCTGCCATTCCGTCCGTTTCTGCCAATTCTGCCATTTCGGTCCATTTCGGTGTACGGGCCTACGATCGCCGTGCTCTGTGCGGCCTGGAGGCGCCAGGCCCTTCCTATTCATAAGCAACCACATGTCCTTGCCCGAGTCCGTCACCAGTCTTTTAAAGGCAAAGCACTTTGTGCACTTGGCCACGTGCTTCGACAACCAGCCGCACGTGTCGCTCATGAACTACGCCTACTACCATGACTCGGCCCACCACTACATCATCATTTCCACCCCCACCAACACCACCAAGTACGACAACATGACGAAGAATCCCAAGGTGTCATTACTCGTGCACGACTGGATCACGTCCTCTCGCGCAGACGGGACGGACCAAGGTGGCAAACGCAACTCTCTTTTCGAGCTCTTGACCAATATCAACAAGGCTGAGACCAACAGTGTATCAGTGATGCTCAATGGCGAGGCCGCCACGATTCCGGTCCACCACGACAGGTACGAGCTCTACAAGGGCTTGCTTTTGAACATCGGCTTCGACGACGATACCCAGAAGTCCCACTACTTGACCAATGATGACAATGCCTTGGTGGTGATCACGGTGCAGTCCTGTAAGGTTACCGACGTAGAGAACAACGTGCAGCTGTATGAATAAATGAATTACCATGTTAATTGTATCCATTTAAAGGAGCAAGGAAGGAAAAAAATATGCTGGTCCCAGGAATCGAACCTGGGTTTGTTCGGCCACAACGAACTGTACTAACCACTATACGAGACCAGCTTTCTGTTTTCAAAAAGTGGCCCTGTCTGACACATTCAAATATTTGAGTTTGTTCAGGGCAGCTAATAAGACACTGAGTCTGGACATTTTCTCGGTGTGCTCGCTGAAATAATCGTGCTACATGGATTCAAAGCGGTGGTGTGTATATTAAGGGATTAGTTAAGTAGTGCTGGAATCGTACGAGCGATATGATGCAATTATACCCATTGCCACGCTACACATGACGAGACTTCCAAAGAATAATCCAGTATTCTAGTGCCGGCATTTGCGGGCGGCATAGGTTGATGGTATTCGGTGGCGCGACACCTAGCCATACCAAGGCCCGAGTGGCGCCAGACGATCCGGTGAATAGTGACCAAAGGATGGAGTCCTCGAAACTTCAGTGAATTGATCTCGTATTCAGCGATACGCTCACGCCAGTTTGCAGAGCCCGTTCCGTCGGCGCTGGCCCATAATTGGTTTCTCTCTAGGTAGTGCACTGTAGCCCCAGCAAAGGTAGTCACACCAACATCAACATCAAATCAGAAAATAGCATCCAACGTACAACAAATACAGAGTGCTCCGAGACACGCCATCAAGCAGTTGTTGTTGTTGTTGGAAGGCTTTTGTTGCTGCACGTAGTACTGCTGCTGCGGCTGCTGCTGGTAGTAGCCGCCCTGTTGGGGAGGGTAGCCCTGAGGACCACCTGGGGGACCGCCCTGGTAGCCACCTTGGTATCCTCCTTGGTAGCCTCCTTGGTAGCCTCCTTGGTAGCCGCCCTGGTAACCGCCCTGGTAGCCGCCCTGCTGATATTGCGGCTGCTGGTGGTAAGAGGGCTGGCCTCTGGATTGGTCCGAGGGGGGCGGGCCGGAAGGGGCCGATGCGTTTTTGCTGTCCCAGTTAGGGGGCGCGCCAGTTGGGGGGTTGTAAGACATGATGGAGGTGAAGTGGCGAAAGAGTGAGGACTGGGATGGAGTATTGTGGGGGCGGTGGGCGGTGAGGTTGCCCGGTGAATAAGTCATGCGGGACTGCATACGCGCCCCTGGTCCTGCACACACCGCCCCTTCGGCCCGGAATTGCTTGGCGCCAACGGAGGGGCGGGATGAAGCTGACGGGGGTGGGTGCGGGCCGAGTCTCAACGGCCGTGGCGAGGAAGAATTGCAAGGCGGTGGGGGACCGACAGCCAAGTAGTCGAGCCGGCTTGATATTTGTCGGGAAGGGCCAATATAGTCATGGTACTGCATGCAGGCGCGATGTCAACACGGATCCGGAAGCATCGAAATCAAGTGATGGGATTCACAGTTACATGGATTGGGGCATGGCGCCTTATGACAACATCGGAACCCTAAGTAACTGGGAATGCCACCGGACAGAGTGGAATAAGGCTGGACACGGCTGGATACGGCTGGTCAAGACTGGACACGGCTGGACACGGCTGGTCATGACTGGTCATGGCTGGTCATGGCTGGACAAGAATAGACAAGAGTAGACAAGGGCGGGACAAATCGACTAGTCTAGCTGTACCGGCACAGAACAGGGGTTACCGCGAAGCCCGCCGGCACTAACCAATGTTCGTGTCACCAGAACATGTCCCAGTCTTTCTCTTTCTCCTGCTAACAATAATCCTGCAACTCTCGGCATACGTTGGCGTCAGTACTGGGCCCAGGAGCACTGGGAGAAGACTGTCTCGCTGACTCTGTATTGCAGAACGGGACCGTCTCTCTGACTCTGTTTTCGAGCAGAACGGACCGTCTCTCTGACTCTGTTTTCGAGCAGAACGAGATGGTTGACGTTGTTCAGTTACCGGGGTCGCGGTTTCGAGTGTGTCACCCACAGATGGGAAGAAGTTGCCAAGATCCACGGAGGTTTAAAACGGGTCGCTTGTATCGGTGCCTGCACCCAGCCAATGCCAAGTGGACTGTTGCCAGAGCCGGTCAGAACACCACCACTATTATCGTATCACCCAATTCGCTTATCATCGCCTCTTGCTTAACAGCAATGTTTCAAGCTCCATTTGTCTGGAATTTATTGATCAACGATCATATAAGAAAGATTTATAAGAGCTATAAATGCATTTATATCAAACAAATGCACACTCGTTGGTACGAATAGCGCTCTATGTTGATGATATCCTAGTCTTAGGAAGACACATCGAAGAGGTGTCGGACGAAGAGAATGCTAAGCGGGAGCTTCAAAATGAGAGATTGGGAGAAACCGACAAATTTCTCGGCATTAACTTCTGGCAAATGTTATACTAACTACATTCCCATGATTCATTACCAGCTTTCTGCTGTGGGATGTCAAAAGGATGGAGCAAAACAGTACCAGCTGACATAAAAGGATGTGACAAGGTCTCAACCAAAGACAAAGAGTCAGTCGACTCAACAGAATTCAGATCAATCGTTGGCAAGCTGCAACATGCTGCTGATACTGTTCGATACGATATAGCTATGTGGTACTGAAACACGCCAGGAGTCAAACTGACCCCATAGTGAAACACATAAAGGCAAAGAAAGTTTCCGGTATTTAAAGGGAACATCAATGGGCTGGCTCTAGAGGAATGGCCTGCGAGTGCATCCAAAAACCACGACATTGCACCAGGTGCACCTGGAACCACACCCAAGTCTTAAAGTTGGACGGTCGGATTGCCCCTCGCACGCCATCTGTGCAATGGCTAGCGCACTACCCGTGGTGAAGTGACATGATCCTAGAATTATGGCTCCCATTAGTTGGGTAAAATGATCACAACACATTTATCACATATCACATATCACATATCACATATCACATATCACATATCACATATCACATATCACATATCACATATCACATATCACATATCACATATCACATGTTAGGTTCTTTAGTAGTTGTTTAACGTCTAGTACTTAAGAGAAGGTGTATTCGTTGGTGATCCCTAAACAAGTGGGATCATCGGCTCTTATATAGAAAACTGTCCAGACCGATCGCGCTGGCTTCGGTCTGTTTTAAGGAGCAAACCAGCCGCCTTAGCTGGCTGGCAATCCTTGTACGGGAGAGTGACCAGCCAGCCGGGTGGCTGGTGCAGATTGGGAGGTCTCGATGAGGTTGGTGTGGCCCAGAAGGTGTATCTGCGGCGAGACTGCGCCGAGGAAGCCACGACGTTATAGCGAAAGTAGGCGGTCGGCGTTGGACACGCCTCTACCGACGTGGGTCGTCGGAGGTTTCCCCTTGCAACCATACGTCGCAGGTCAATAGTGTATCCGTGGGTAGTGCGCTACCCATATTGGATCTAACATCACATATGACATATCACATATCACATATCGCATATCACATATCGCATATCACATATCACATATGACATATCACATATGACATATCACATATCACATATCTGTCAGGTTCGATAGATGTAAGACTAAGAGAAGGAAGTATATTGTTGATGATCCGTGAAACAAAGGGGACCCATCCGAGTTATATAGAAAGCCGGCAGCGACTGCGCCACGTATTCGGGCTGTTATCGGGAGATAAGGCCTTTATCGGGCGAGTCGTGCCGAGTGGCTGGCCGGATAAGTCTTATTGGGA